>SSNP01000083.1:1875492-1964976 GCA_006937955.1 Pachypanchax playfairii
TTGATTGATTGATTGATTGATTGATTGATTGATTGATTGATTGATTGATTAAGATAGTGAGATTATATGTGTGTCCATATGAATTTGTGTTTACATGCATTTGAACGTAAAAGGAAATGTTTCCACTGTGTCGGATTTTTCACTTGTGTTAAATTCCATTTAGTTTTGCATGGTGCATTGTGATGTCCACAGCCGTGTTTAAATGTCGCAGCATTGATAAGGTGTGACTGGACCCAGTCACCCATTAAAGGCTTGATGTAGCATTATAGAGCGTTTAGATCGGCGTTGATGGGCTCCTGCACGGGAGAACGCTACAGTTGTTGTAACTGTTGCCAGACACACAAGGCATTTTGTTTCTCATGTGCTATTTATCTTATATTTATCCAACTATTAGGGAGGATTTAATATGACAAGTTTTTAATAAATTGTAAATATGTCATGCATTAATAAAATACACTTTTTCTCCTGGATTTTGTTAGTATAAGTAATCCACATTTATGAGCCTTTAGATAAAAAAATAAAATGGTTTCATGTTTTTCTCACTGTGTCAGGCTTCAGCAGCACAGACCTGTGTGTCACTGAAATGCATGTTTCCTGATTTTGAGGATGATTGCAATATTTCAAGAATCCAGCAGGTGGCAGCTCTTATTCTCTTTCCACAAGCCTCTGACCTTACTGATGAGTTTATGTCTAGCAGCTACACACCCATGATTTTATAAACTTTCCAAAAAGTAAATGCATAAAATATATGGATAAGATGTGGAATAAAATATCAAAACAAATAGTGAATTTAAAATATTCTGACTTTTGATTGTAAATAAGATTTCTCCATTTTGGACTGATATTTCAGGTCATATTTATACATTTTCAGGTCATTTTTTGTGTGTGTGTGCGTGTCTTTGAGACTAACGTGACCTTCAGACCTCCATCTTCATCAAAAATCTGCAGTGCTGTGCACTGAGAGCTAACAAAGAATAAAACAGAGCAATCAGTCATCCTCCCGACCAAAGTGGAAGCACTTTTGATTACATTATAGGAGTTGAAAACCTTGTGGACTAAATGGACACTAAACACCCCCTGGGTGTTTAGTGTCCATTTAGTCTCCTCTCTTTTTCTCTAAGAGGTCACACACCCACACAGCCAGTTTACATTTCCTCAGTCACAAAAGCAATACGCTGCAATTTCCCTACATGAAACACCCCCTCTGGTCACTACCAACAGAATGACCTTTTCTTTGTCATTCCTTCCTTCTTCATGTTCTCTTTTCTTTCTCCCCCTGATCTGATTTAAACATTGACAATCCATCTTCAAAATAATCTGCACACAAGTGTTTTTTTTTTTCTTTTTTTCCCCTCTTTATACCCCTTCAATCCCCTTTATCCATGCAGGAATGAAGGGCAATCCTTCTGAAAGAAACATAGAGGGGTTAGGAAGAGAAAGAGAAGAGTGTGCATCTAGAAAGCAAAAACAGGAAGGATCCATCGCTGACCTGGAGCAGCAGCAGAAGCGGTGTGGATGGACAGCAGAAACTATTCCCACCTGACTTCACTCGCTCCTTTCCTCACTTCTTCTCCCACCTTTTCAACCCTTTTCCTCTATCTTCCCCTGGGTGTCTCCTTGCCTTTCCATAACCCCCCCTACCCGGCACACTCCACTCCATCCTCCCATATTCTCTCCATTTTCCCATCCCAGTCTCCCACTTCATTCTCCAGACTCTTCTACTCCCTCGCTCTCAACTTGTCTCTTCTTGAGTATTTCTACTATGTTTACTTTCCATCTCTCTTTCCCTCTTCTGAGTCCAGTGGCCTTCTACGCCTTTTTTTCTCCCTTTCCCTGTCTAGCTTTGCTTTTCCCTCTCACTGCACTACTTCCCTCCATCCCTCCACCTAAAACCACCAACATCTCTCTCACACACAAAAGCACCATTGCCTCTTTTACCATGTCTCAGACTTACATAGGCTCTTTCCAGCTCACTGACTCTCTGTTCAAATGTAACAATGCTCAGCGTGATTTGATGATGGCCTCGGTTCACAAGCCCGTGTTTGTGTGTAAGCCACTCTGTGCAAGTGTTTGCTTCAAGGACACACCAATATATGAAATTTTATAGAAATAAATAAACACACAAGTTATGAAAGCAGTTAACAAAATAAACAAAACTATCAACCTGAGCAGTGCATTTTAGTTTTTTTATTATCATAAATAATCTTTTATCACAGTACTTTTTATTTCAACATCAACTTATTATCTATAAAATTTAAATTGCTTTGATTAATTAAGAAAAAGTTCACAACCCAGATTTACAAAGGAAACTTTGGTAGAAGAGCCTTTATTGTGTTTGTGTGTTTGCAGGTGTTCACTTGTCCTTATATGCAAGCACAGGTATTAAAGCACATCAAGAGCTCGGGGGGCTATCGACGCTGTGTGTCCCTCACGCTTATGTTTGGTTGGCAAGCAATCTACAAACTGTCAATCAAGCTGAAGCGACCCAAGTTGGGAACCATCAAACAGTCTGACTTCGAATGTCACTACTGAGGGGGATCTATTTCAGCATGACACACCATCAGCGGCAAATCTAAAGAGGCTCTATTTTGTCAAGACAGAGGAAACACAGGGATACACATATTCATGAATATCAGAAGGAATTCATATGCACTCACACTATTTACCTTTTAGTTCACTACAACATGACTGAATCTTCACAGATAACTACTACAAAAAATGTTCTACAGTTTTTCTCATTAATGATGTATACTTCAAAGGGATATTTTAAATATTGCACACATTTCAAAAATAATTATTCTTTTCCATTTTTAGAGTTTGAAAAGGTTAATTTCATGAAAGGAGTTCACAATAAAAAGTGTATTCTTACCTTCACTTGTATTCTTAAATTGGTTTGTATTAGATAATAATAAGAAAAATATTAAGAATGTTAATAAAGTGTCAATACCCTTTGAGGCTTCTGGTCATTTGAAATCGACTAATAGAAAATTACTTTGTTGCCAGTAATAAAGCATGACACTTTGGCTAACCTTTGAACTCTTGCCACTGTTGCCCCTGGCTCTTTGGTAGTGGTAAATTAAAAACTTCAGCCTGACATTTAAAGATATTTAATATTTCTCATACTGCTGATGAAATTATACTGATCTACTTATTAGAAACTCCAACCATATAAAATCAGTGAAAGGAAAAAAAAAGATTTTAAAAAATGTTAAAAATAATGTATCAGCGTCGGAATTAAACTGGACTCCAAACAGTCCGCCTCCTTATATTTTTTTTTCCTTCTCTTTGAATTCTTGCTTGTATGTTCTCTCAATGTAAGTCGCTTTGGATAAAAGCGTCTGCTAAATGACAGTAGTAGTAGTAGTAGTAGTAAATATTTATTGTAAAAATAAAGATCTACAAATATACAGCTATAGGAGTGTATGAGTATGAGACAGTATAAAACTGCTTCTCAACATCCCAAGTAGACGAGCCCTGTTAGCATAAAGTAATACCAAAGCAAAGCATATTGATCCTAATTTAAATATACAAGTCTATGCATATTGATTATCTGAAAGCCATTAACAACTAAACAAAGAGAGGCATATCTTAGTGTTAATTATTTCTTAAACACAGATAGTGGGAATGGAAAACTCATTAAACTTGCTTGCTAATTATTCAAGGGGGATAATAGAGTAGATACATATTGTTCATTATGCATGAAGCAGTGTGTTCTTGAAAAGTCCTGGTTTGTTATTTATTAAACAAACAATACTACACTGTGGTGAAATGTTAACTCTCACAGGGCCAAAATATAGATTGAAAGCTGCCATTGATCTGTGTGCTTCCACTAACATGACGTATAGAAGTTATACAAAATTCTGTAAATAAACCGTGCAGCATTTCTAGGATATTAGGGAAAAAGAAAGGAAAAAGAAACAGCAGTGGGGTATGCTGGATCCCACAGTAAAATAAGCAAGTCTCCATCAGGGGTGAATGTTGACAGAATGAGACATTGTACTTTTGAGCCATGAAATTACAGGCTGGTAAGCCCAAGGCAGTCACCAGGTGTGACTGATGCAATCAGGGCCTGCTTGGACAAATGCAGTGCTGTTCACCAACATTCCTGCCTGTCAGTCATGTTATAGATCTCCGGGATATAACTCATCACATGCACCAAAGATGAATGATGAAGGCAATTTATGGAATTATGTACTCACATGTCTTAACTTCCAGCTTCTTACATACAGTATTGGGTAATTTTGCAAGTGCCTCAAACTATCCCAAATGGATTAGTTTAAACTCTTTCTATAACAGCCACTCAATGTATTTATCACAAATTACAAATTTACAGCAGGATTTACAGTCTAGTTTATGAAGGGTGCAAAAGCATAAGTATTTTAAAGCAGCCTTTTTACTATTCCATCAATTTTCTGTTTCAGTGATGAATTTGAGTCATTACGTCTCCCTCATCTTTGGAAAAACATGGACAAAATCACTTGAAAACATGCAGTTGAGTTGATAATAGTGTGCTGTTTGGTAGCAGTAAATCATGTGTCATAGATGAACTTTTCAAAAATAATGTCAAAATATTTCCCAATGCAAAATGATGGGGCTTTGGCTAAACTGGAGGGACCTATTGCTCTCTGAAGCACGACAAGTCAGGCAAAGTTTAGAGGTTTCACAGAAAGTTGGAATATACTAACCTTACAAGCTGGACTCTCGTAAGGTTTGGAGTTTTCCAAATCCACAAAAATCCATTTTGCACTGCTCCAACTAAACCGCCAACTCGACTCCACTGGTGGTATGGATCAATCGTTTGTTAGCATGCATTTGTTTGTTTGTTTATTAGCATAGGTATGATGATAGCAACAAGTGCACAGGCAAAGCAAAACAAACATGGCTGCACCCGTGGACGTACATGTGGAAATGGCTATTGAATCTGTTTTAGGAGACATTATTTGATCCTCATTTTGGCCTTTTGTCATTTTTTTCTGAATAGAAACAAAACCAATGACAGTAAATTGCATTTCTCAACATAAGTATTTACACAATCCAGTGTATATTTGTCCCTGCATGCCCAAGTGACACAATTTGTAATTTTTTACAGGGTGGTACCTTTGGAAAAAGGCTAAGACACAGTGCAACGCCACACTGGCTGCACCTGTACTTGGTCTGACAGCGACCTTTAGGGTGAGTGAGGTCTGAACACACAGCACAGTCCAATCTGCTGTCAGCATTTTCAAGCCAGTGGTGCTTCATCTTGCAGTGAAGGTATTCCTCCTTTCTTGCCTTCCTTTTTTGTATCAACCTCCAGAAGGCCTGTAACAATGTCCTGCATGAAGGACTTCGTGGACATGTGTGGACCTGGTTTCACTTTGCAGGACAGAATGTGAATATTCACCACAGTGATGCTCAGAACTGTGTTGAAGATACAGCATTACCACTTCCTGGAACAGTGTGGAAAGAGAAGGGTTTCATTCTCTGGTCTGTCATATGTACTTCTCACAAGAATCTATTTTACATTTCCACACACACCAGCTTGTTGACCCAACAAAAGCCAGGAGGATTCCCATTGGTCCTGGTCATACATTACTGAAATCCTGAAGTGATTGTTGGCCAAAACTGCCCAATAATCCTCCAGCTCTAATTTTTCCACCAGGCCCATGCTCAAAAACAGACTAAATAATGCTTTCACCTCCAGGACTTTGACCTCATACCAGTACTGAAGTCTTGATCTGGGCTTCATTGCTTGACTGGCATAGGACTGGTGGGCATATGTGTTAGTTTGTATTGTGATCAGTATTCGGAAACATTCATCAGAGAAGATGGACAGGACATCAACAGGTCCTCTATTGTTCAGACCCTTTTCTTGGAGATAAGCTAAAGGCTCTTCAAAGCTCCAGATCAAGCCCTCATACACCTCTACAGCATGTAAAACTTGTCAGCCATCATCTTCTTCACCCTTCATCCTCTTACCTTGTACAGCAGATAGCTTGTCTCCTCGTCCTCCTGTCCCACAGGGCAGTGCACCTGGTGCAGTGCCAACATTGCACACTCTGCTCTGCTCTCTTCCGTTGAAGGTGGACGATGGACTTTCCTCACTCTTCTCCTGCGGGGCAGCACAGTGGTGGGAAAAAATAGCTCAATCCACTCATCTCTGCCTCAAAGAGGGATTCATCCCATTAAAAAATCTTCTCCCTCTGAATCTTCATCAACAAATGTGTAGTGCAACACCTTCCACTGTGAAGCCATTTTGTCATTCCTCTTTCAACTGCTCCAAAACGCTCACTCAAAATGTGTACGTGCAACAAGAAAAATTCTAATTCTTGCCTTAGTCCGACTGAAATCAGACCTTTGAAATGCATGTATACACCTTAGTTTGACTTTAAAATGTCTAACTAAGCTACCTAGATAATGCGATTGGAAATTCAAATTTCTCTGCATGTAAATGACCATTTTGAGAAGCCAAACTCTCTGGAGCTAAGCCCGCCCCTTCCGGAAATGATGCGATGCAGAATTTGTGATCAATAATGATAATATAATTGCCACAAGTCTCTGCATGCATCTGGTATGTAATAGCATCAAACAGTACAAATGTACAGTGCTGCAGCATTGTTGTCGTCCATTTTTTACTCTGTTTGCTTCACTTGGTGGTACTTTGTGCGACAATAATTCCCTTTTCAGAGTGACATGTAAACTCAGACAGAACTCTCAACAGGGGTTAATCCATTAGTTCTCTTTCTGCCAATAACTCAGTTTAGATGTGTATGGAAACATACTGACTTTCACTTTCACATGGATAACGGCCGTCGTTAACTCAATATTTTAATAGTGAAAGATATACATTACTGCAAACTGGTGGTGTCAAGTAAATGATACATTTAAAGGCCTGATTAAACAATAGAGTTGATGCAGTTCTGCGACTTTGGTGGTTAAAGGGTTACAGTATAAACCTCTCAAGGCAGACGTTGCAGATTAGACACAGTTACTAAATTTCAATTTGAGCCTGAGAGGGTTAAAAGAAATTTCAAGCTGAAATTTTGGGTGTGAGTTTATACCCTTGAGTTTATACCCTTGAATATTGCTGTCAAATATTTCTACTTGTTTTCATTCTTGTGTTGCACTCTGTCCCTTAAGATAAATGTACAATGAAAACAGTGTGGGATTTCTGTAATGGCTGCATCTAAAGCTGTATGGCAGCAAAACAACTTAATCCTTACAAATTTTCAGTGCAACAAATACAATTACAGTGATTAACAAAATGTAAAATATATTAAAAGCACGTCACAAAATTTAAAGCACTTCACATAATTCAATTGGAAATTTTGAACTGTTATTTCCAAATTTTACTGAATTTAAATACATTTTAATCCCTCTGAACAATTTTTGTAACTTTGAGGCAAAGGGGTGATCCCTGTAGAGAGAGGTACCCGTGTTGTTTTCTACTTCTTCACTGTTGTGTGACAATTACAATGAATCAAGCAATTACATGGGGGGTTAAAACTGCTCCCAACCCAGTTCCAACACTTTTCCTCAGGGTTTTAAGATTTATGTCTTTGTCCTGCCAATTAACCAACGTGACAGTGGCTTTCTTCTAAAAGCATGAACCAAATAGGGCTTGTGCTTCTGGACTTTTGTTGGGATAAATATACACAAGGAGGCTTTCAAAACTTTTAATACAGTTTATGAACTCTCTGACATTCTCCACACATCCTCTATTGAGACCCTTTTGTCCTGGGACAGAACATTGATAAATGAAGACGTCTTCTTTTTTATTTTTATCAAGTTGAATACCAGATTTGGGTTTGTCCAGGGACTTAAACTTGTACTTTGCGATTCATGGTTAACATTTTACCTTCAGAAGCAATGGGAAAGCATTGTTTTATGTCGCCTTTTTTTTCTTGAAATGCTATGATCCATTTTGATTTTATTATCTGAAATTCTATGACATCATTCTCATAGTAAATATATGCATTCTTAAAATATATAATAGACTCTTTCTTGAGTCACAGGGCATTGGCATGTGAAAAAGGAAGTAAGTGCATAGAGACATAACAATTGTAATTTGCTGCTACGTGAATTTTAAAAATTACAGCAAGTTTTTTACTAAGTTTTTTGTATTTTTTGTATTTTGTAATTTTATACATAATTGTGGATATAATCCAACTTTGATTGGTGTAATCATGAAACCAGTTAAACCCTTAAACAAAAAAAATCAACCTTTTTGCCCTTTTTCAAAAAATGTTAATTAAAACAACAACTCTGGCAACTAAAAGTATCTCCAGTATTTCTTGCGTGCAAGTTAATAAAGTTTTACTCTTCATCAAAGCAGAAGGAAGGCTCCCTCATAGATCCACACGTTATCAAAGAACTGAGTCAGAGCAGAAATACTGAGCTCTAAACGGGAGCTTTTAAAAGGTAAATGGAGTCAAAGTGCTTGAACCAATAAATTTGCCCCCAGAGAGAGGAGTGAATGTGTATAGCAGGCAGAATAATACATGTGAGCAAGGGGGTAATGAATTGGAAGAGATGCTGTGCATACCCCTTTGAAATGGACTGGGAGTTCATAGAAAATACTACTAACATGCTCTTTGAAATATCACTGATGACGTGAGTATTGTCCAGCTAATTTTTATTATTATGACTCTACTTGATTGGAATGAATATATAGACCATGTTGATCTACTGATGACCTGAGATTTTGTTGGGACTGATTAAAACTCAATGACAGAATTTCAAAGTTATATTTTAAGGCTGTGTTGTACTTGGTTCTGACTTTAGCAAAGGAATTAAGAGAAGTGATTGTGTTATGACTGTTTACATACTGTTCCAGTTTTTGTTTCTCTGATAAGAACAGCATAACAGCATGTCTCACCTTGATCTTAAAGAGGCCCTTCCATTAAAAACAGTTTTTCTGAGGTTTCTGTTGAATATTTTAGCTCCACAGGTGTTCTTTCCTTTATAGTGGGTGTGAAAACATCAGATCATCCTGCATTTATTTTCAAATGCAGAAGGGTCTGACACCGGAGCAGCACCCGATAATTTCCGCGTCAAATTTTATGACGAAGCAATTACATATCACCTTTGTTGTGCGTCATCCTGAATACACAGAACTAGCGTTTTCCACCCAGAGCACAACATTCAACATGGCGGAATTGGCTGTGGATGAAGTGTTTACTTCTGTGTTTGCACAGTGTTTGCTTGAGGTGGTCAAATACCTAAACCGAGTGTGCAATGACACCTCGTATTCACAAGTTTTTGACACAAAAGCGACAACTGTCATTAATATTCGTGTTTTCTCCTCCATTAACCATGGCTAGCTACCATTATGGCTCAGCTCGCTAAACCTCTAGTTTTTGTTCCGCCTTGTGTGTATCCGCTTTAGCATCACATATGTTGTGTCACTTCCGGGTTTCTTCTCTGTTTCTCTCAACTGGCTAAACCTGCCTTCGAAATTGATAGACAGCAGTTCAGCTCCAGGCCCTCACGTTTTTGTAAAGTATTCTGTCAAAGATGTGAGGGCCTGGTTGATCAGGTAATTTTTATCTCTCAAACTACGCAGGTGGCGATAAAGCCCGAGTTCGAACAACCTATATGTGTTTCGTCACAGCTCCTTTGCTTGTTAATATTCATCAACTCCGGCAGTTGAAACCACGCCTAGCATGCTGCTGGCTAAAAGCTGTAGCATAGGACGTATAAAACTGGAAGAGACTATGTGTCTGTTGCCATGTGCAGCAGGGCAGGAAACAGTATACCTTGCTCTCATAGGCTAGTTTGTTAGCCATTTTGAGTACAGCAAATAATACTAATGAGTTTCTGCCTGAAGCCTGACGACGCCAGCCAAATTTTGACGCAGATAGATTGAAAGGTCTGTTAATCAGGGTTTCCTAATGTTTTTTAGATGTAAAATGTTTCATATAACAGTTTTTTTTTTTATTTATTTCCTATATTATTCCCTCATGGGGAAATTTGGCTCTGCATTTGACCCATCCTTACCATAAGGTATTGAACAGCGCCGGGGGATCAGTGGCGGGTTCAGTATCTTGCCCAAGGATACCTCGACATAGCTTGCCAGCACCGGGGATCGAACCTGCCATCTTTCGAATGAAGGGCGATCACCCTTCCGAAAGACTACGCCGCCCGCCATGGTTAATACTTAACTTGAAATAACCACGTTGCATGTTAAACCTTGCCAGCATCTTGTCAACATATTTTTCTTGTGACATTGTCACACATCCATTAGTTTGAGTAAAATCAATACCCAGAAAATGCTTGAGTCTGCCCAAATCCTTCATCCAGAATCTGACTGAAATCATTTCTTTCACTTATCTCATTTCTTTTTCATTGCTTGCTGCAATTATTAGATCATCAACCCAGATGATTATTATTATTTTTCCATGTTCTGTCTGCTTGGTATAGACACAATAGTCTGCAGGGTTTTGCTCAAAGTTGTTCTCAGTTAGATAATTGTTCAACATCTTGTTCCAGTTTCGACCGGATTGTTTTAACCCATACAGTGATCTTTTGAGTTTACATACCAAACCTTCCCCCTCTTCATAACCTCTTGGTTATTTTACACTGATATAGTTATCATTTATCTCTGTCTCATCTGTTTGTGTTTCTCTTTCCCTACTGTCTTTCCTTAGAAACTTAACAAGTCTGTGTTTCTGAACTGTTTCTGTCTCAGGGTGATAAACTAAATAAGCTGGACTATTTTTATCATAGCCTACAAAAAATCCCTGGCTGCATTTTGGATCAAGCTTACCCTTGTCTTGTTTATATGTAAAATATGAAGTTCCAATTTTTTGCATTTTTGACACATCTGGCTTTTTATCTGTGAACATTTGATATGTTTTCTTTTTTTTTTCCCAGTTCGCCTGTTAAAGCATCGGTTCCGTGTTATAGCTGCTGTTTGGACAGCGTAGTTCCACAGAAACTTTGGTAACGGACTCTCAATTAGCATGCACTTGCCCATTTCAAAAAGAGTACACCACCCTCTTTCGGCTGTAACGTTTTAGTGGGGCGAATATGGAGCAGAGGTTTCATGTCTAATACAATTTTTTTGAAGTAAAGCTTGAAACTCTCTACAGGTAAACTCAGTACCATTGTCTGATATAATGCATTTTACTTTTCCGTAAGGGGGTAACATCTGCAAGATTTTTTTCAGTTGCTTGCACTGTACCTGTTTTGGTTTTCAGGAAATAGACAAACACTGCATTTGAATAGTCGTCTGTGAATTACTGTACATATCTGTATCCATCAATAGACTCATTTGCTATCAGGCCTGCCAAATCTTGTCATGATTGTAATACTGAGAACAGGACTCTGAATCAAGCTGCAGACTCCAGACCAAAGGACAACAGGTAAGTTAGAAACGGGAGTTTAATGATGATTAGTTTCACAGGTACAGATAACAGGCAGATAAACACTAGTCTGCTTCAGCAGGTCCAGCAGGAGCAGGCTCAGCTGTACGGGCAGCGATGGCGGATACTGAGCAGATAGAGGAGAGGAGAGGTTAGTGCGTGATATTTCCTGGATGAATGGTGTGGAAAAGGTGTGAGGCTTACGGTTTGCTGAACTGCAGGTGTCCCGGGGAGTAAGCAGGTGCCAGTCGGCTGAGGCTGGCGTGTGAGTGCTGGTAGAGGGCGGACAGACTGACTTGGTGGTGAACAGGTGGATCCTGGGAGCTGGAGGAATGGTGCGGAGGCAGGCCAGGAGAGGATGAGAGCGAGGCAGGTTGGAGACCGGTGTGGAAACCGTCTCTGAGAGATCCTGGACGGAGGCGGTGTTGGAAACGCTGAGGAGGTCCGGGATGAAAACCAGGCAGCCGGGAAGCTGCAAAAGCGAGAACTGGATCCGGGAAAGGTCACGGTGTGGAAACCGGGGTCCTGGAAAGATCCAGCTGAGGACGTCCTGGAAAGGAGCACAAGGTGAACGGTACACAGACACGTAATGATAACACATACAGTGAATGTATCTCGCTAAGTGGGTCTTTGATTATCTACCACGAACAGAGTGGAACAATCTGACGCCTGCTCTCTGCCACCACTCCTCTTTTAAGCTCAGTGGCTGATGAATGGAACTGGATCCACCTGTTGGTGACAGCTGCCACGCCCCTGAAACACAGGTGAAAACACTCACAAGCACACAGCAGAAATGACACCTGACAAATCTGTGTGAACCATTTGTAGAGAAGCCTTTGCTCTTGCATCTGGGTCCCTGTTTCTGGTTTGTGCGAACTTTCCTTGGATACACACTTCACATTCTTCCTCTGTTCTATCTATTCTCCCCTTAAATTGCATACCGTTTACTACACCTTGTAGTTTTTGTATGTCTTCGTAGTTACAGTGGCCCAATATTTCATGCCATGTTTTCATGTCATGGCAAGCTTTACACTTATCATTACAATCAACCTCTGTCTGTAAGTAATATAACTTGCCGTGCACCTGAATATTAAAATTGGTCCCATCTTTGTGGGTCAACCTGTCATGACCTTGTTTAAAGGTGATCATTGCTCCTTGTGTGGTTGCGGACTTTAGATCGGATGAATAATGCATCTGTTAGCTTTGCCCTGCGTTGCTGGCCTGTACTGTCGATCAGGAGAACCTCAGCGTTTCCTTTTCGTTGAGCAATCCCTCTACACAGGGTCCCATCCGCCAGTTCCACACAGTGTGACTCCGGCTTGAATGTGTCATCAAAACTCTTGAACTCGGTTATGTCGTTAATGATGTGTGAAGTTGCTCCGGTGTCCACCAACAGTCCTTTTTCCTTGATGCTGCATGCCTTCTGCTGGACTCTGATGTTGGCGTCCTTTACCTTGAAGACATAATCCGCTGCTGCAGCTCCAGGCTCGTTTCCGCTTTCCTCTGCGACCTTCTTCACACCATCTTGTTTCCCTCTCCGTCTGCATGTGATCTCACTGTGTGTGCTGCAAGTGTGCAGCACACACCACGTTTTTCACTTGCAGGCTTTAGCTCTGTGGCCCTTTATCCCACACTTGAAACAGGTAATGTCCTTATCATTCTTGTCTCTAAATTGTGGATTTGGACTGGTGTTTTTCTGTCTGGCGCATGCCACAATTTTCATCACGTTATCGCTGGACTCAGCTACACTTAGCTTCTCAGTGTCTTCAAAATTTCCTAATTTTGTCTTGAACTCTGCAAGCGTTATGTCATCTTTATCATGTGTCACATGAATTGCAAAAGGTTTGAAACTTTCAGGCAGTCCCTTTAAAACTATAGCTATCAACAGACCATCGCTTAAAGTCTCACCCGCATTGCGTAGCGTCGTAATGGCCACCTCCGCCCTGATGATGTAGTCTCTATTTAACGAAAGGCTTTTATCCTCTAGAAGTTGGATCATTTCTGCATACACGTTCTTCTTACCGTCCGTGACTGTTTCCTCGTCACCATTCGACTCCCTCAGAACAGTATTCTTTAATCCAAGTAGATGCAGGTGTCCAAGCAGTTTTGCTTCCCAAAGCTCGTATTTGGTCTTTTCTCCGTCAAACATAGGCCGAGGCAGCCTGCTTGCCCCTTGCTGATCCATCTTGCTTTGTTAGCCGTTAGCCCGTTAGCTGAACGTGGCTCTGGATCCTTTAAAAGATTCCTCTTCGAGTCGGTTCTGGGCCCATAACCTGTTGAGCATTCAAGTGCAGCTTCAACAGCGATGAACTCCAAGGAATAACCGAAGGAGACCAAATGTGAATACTTTTTCTCTGGGTGTCGTTTAATAGTAGAACTTTCACACACAAATGAACATCCTTCCTGAGATTAAATTCTTCTTTGACAACAACTCACAAAAAAAAAAAAAAAAAAACAACTCACTTCTTCTGGCGCAGTCCAACTTAGTGAGTCCAAGGCTGTACACTTGTGTCCCCTTGTGGTGTAAACTGAATATACCTTCAACTGAACAGTAGAATTACAGCTTGTACATACTGTATATCACAACTTGAGTACACAAACAAAAATATCTCAACACAATTCAATCCTTCTCCTCATTTGCTAAATCTTTAACCATCAAAACACACCACTAACATGTTCTCGCCTCTGCGTAGATTCCGACAAACAACAAAGAACAAACTGTGTTTCATTTGAGAATTAAACATTTTAAACCTTCCTCCTTGTGTCTGGTCTGGAGCTGCCATTTGACTCTCATACAAACCTTAAGACATGACACAACCATCTGGCCAACCTAACTCTACAGTGCAGCTCCAGACTGCTCTCTCTCAGCAGGGGATCCTCTTTGGCCAACATAAGGCTTTTTTGAAGGACATGGCACAACAACAGACTGCCCTTGCTAAGACAATGAGATCATTGACTCGCTAGATGTTGGAGCTAAGCACTCAAGTTGCAGTGGTTTCCCCACCTGAGGTACATGCCAAACCTCCTCCTCAGCCTCCTTCCGCATCGGCAGCTTTCCATGACGTGATGTCACCCAACTTGGAACCATTCACCAGTGACCTGAGTAAGTCCAAAGGATTTTTGTTACAGTGCAACCTTGTTTTCAACCGGTCTGTCATGAACTGGGTGGAGTGAATGTAGGAACCAAGGTGCAGAAGATGAAAGCAGGAGGCTCAGGGAGTGACTTTCAAAAAACAAACTATTTTTATTACTAGAAAACAAAGTGCTGACGTGGCAGCAAAAAGGATAAACTTACCAGTAAAACTAGGAGAACCAGAACCATGAGGATGAGGGGGAAAAACCACGACAAACAACCATAGACAAAGACACACAATCACAGACGAAAGATAATGCACCAACAAAGAACTAACTGAGACAGCTACACTGGGGAGATGACAGGTAACCTGGAGCAGCTGGGGGAGAATTGCAGAGGAACAAATGCGGGAAGTGAAAAGAGCTGAGGAGCAAAGAAGACCAGAAACACAACTGCGGAAGAGGAGTAAATGTTCTGACTGAGATATGGACACAGAATGGTAACACAGAGGACCTAACAAAACCCAAAACACAAGGGAAAATACCCAGGACAGAAAAATCACACAAGACAAAGTAATACATAAACAACTCCTAGATAATGGGAACATAAAGTTACAACACTGAAAACAGGAAACAAGAGGCCTACCAAAATAAAACCACAGGAAACACTGAACACAGAAACAGCCTAGAAAGTAAAAGCACAGAAAGAGACTACAAAGGGACATGGGAACTCAAATATACTGTACATCAAAATTAGATCACAGGACAAGCTTGGAAAAAACACACAGCAATGAAACAGAAAAAACACTAGTAATTCACACCCACGACAGCACTAATTTGTTTGCTCACACTGTGCACATTTGGGAACCAAAAAAATAATCAAAATTCAAACAACGTTAGACACCAGTTTCTGTTTGGAACCGATTCTCGGTGCCGAACCCTAATCACCACTCATGGCAGCCTGATCGCCACCACCTCTCACCAGACCGACCCAGTCTCCCTGGTGGTTTCCGGGAACCACCACAAGACTATCCAGTTTTTTGTGTTCCCCACTTCTGAAGTTCCCGTGGTGTTAGGCTATCCATGGCTCATCCGCCATAACCCACTCATTAACTGGGCTCACCATCGCTTTGTCTCCTGGAGCCCATTTTGTCTTAAAAACTGCCTACTCTCCACTCTGCCATCCTGTCCTACGGCCTCAGAGCTGGCGCCGACCTCTCCTGATCTCCCTAATGTGCCAGCAGCTTATCACAACCCTGTCACAGGTGTTTGAAAACCGAGCGCTATCTCTTCCCCCAACCGCCCTTATGACTGCACCATCAACCTTCTGCCTGGTGCTTCACTCCCCACAGGTCGGCTTTGTAGTCTATATCATATCATCATGAGTGTGAAGCAGTGGAAACGTATATCAATGACTCACTAAAAGCTAGAATTATTCGCCCGTCCTCTTCTCCCCTTGGTGCTAGGTTCTTCTTTGTTGCCAAGAAGGACAAGACCCTCAGACTGTGTATTGATTATCATGGGTAAAATAGAACACTGTCAAAAACAAATACTCCCTGCCACTTCTGTCCTCTGCATTGAAACCTGACCAAAACGCAACCATTTTTTAAAAGTTGGACCTTAGAAACGCTTACCACCTGGAGAAAGCTGGAGACGAATGGAAAACAGCCTTCAAAACACACATTGGCCAATATTTTGTTATGCCTTTTCATCTCATTAATGCACCCGTTGTTTTTCAGGCTCTCATGACAACCCTAATTGTAGTAGACCGTGACTGCAGCAGACAGAAGTGGAGTGGACAAGTTTTTGTGCTTTAGTTCATTGCTCCTCAGTAATATCAGTGTCCGGTTCCTCCTTCCAAGCATTCCTCGGGTGGTCCAATGTGGTTGTGCTGTCTACTTGCAAAAGTTGATTGTAGATACTGGAAATAGCTCCTTTCTTTAGCTGGTTTACTTTAAATAGATCATCTGAAACAAGTCATTGTGGTTCACTGGGAAAGAATGGAAACGTCTCCTTGACAAAATTACGTATTTGTAAATACTTGAAAAAATCTCTATTCTGTACAGAAGTTTTTTTCTGGAGTTGTTAAAAAGATACTATCAATACACAGATCCTTAATTGTATGTTTCTCTTTGGAAATCCAGTACTGGAGTGTGGGTCCTGAAAACAATGCATGTGCTTGATTATGAGTTAATGATGTAAGGATTGAACAATGACACCAATGTAAATGCCTTCCAATCTAAGACCAAATTTTAGTGAGTTGGACACCACCGGATTTTTGCACTTATACTTACATTACCACAATCTAAATTTGAGTATACCACAGATTTAAGAGTATTAGGGAAAAAGGTCCTACTTTCCATCTGTTCCCAACCAGGTCCACGTTCACCACCCCAGAATGACATACAGCTTAAGTTGCAGGCCCAATAATAGAGCTGAAAGCAGGGCAACCCCATTCCTCCTGTAATCTTGGGTCTTTGAAGATATGACTTTTTATTCTGGGTATCTTCTTGTTCCAGATAAACTGAGAAATCAACCGGTCTACTTTCTTTAGCTATGTTTACATGGGCACATTTAATCGGAATAAACGCCCAATCGGGAAAAAAAAGACGTCATGTAAACATGTCAATCAGAATGTTTTGATTCGATGCAGCCTGATCAGAATAAAATTTACTTCCGATCGAGAGGGGTGGTTTTGTCCGATCTTCATTCGGATAGACGTGCATGTATACACCCGTTTGGAAAGAAAGGGTGAAAAAAGCCCTCTGAGCATGCGTACAACTTCAGCGTGACGTCTTTCCGCTTTCGCAGACCCAAGTAGAAAACATGGCGGGAAGTAAACAGAAGTGGTCTGCTGGTGCAGTCATCCTGTCATCCTGCTATCCTCTCCTGTGGCGGAGGAGCAGTAGCAATATGTATTCAGCCTCTAGCTTGGTCAATGCGACCAGTAAAAACCCAAACATAAAGGTAATCACCCGCAGAAGGTCCATATTGGGGAAAACGTGAGTCAGCTCGAGCACACAATGGGGAGGAAAAGACGTGCAGAAAGGACGGAGTTTGTTTTTTTTTTTTCTTCCCCCAGAAAGACAACTCGCTGTGCGCATGCTCAACTCATTTAACCTGATTGAGTGCTTGGTGGTCCGATCGACCAAGATTTTAATCAGATTGGGGAAATTTGGCGCATGTAAACGTAGCTACTGTCTTAGTGATTAATATTGAGATACATTGAAATGAAATAAAAATTTGGGTAAAGTGGTCATCCTAATTATACTGTATTTATCCAGCCAGCAAGTGAGATGGGTAATTTAGACATTCTTTCAAAGTCCTGTGCAGTTTCATGATATAAATTAATTACATTATGCTTGAAAAGAGCAGAGAAATTACGGGTCACATTTATTCCAAGATATTTAAAAGTGTTAGAAATGGTAAAGGGGAACGGAGTCAATGTAGTTCTATCTAACTTGTCTGAAGGACTAATAGGAAACAATATACTTTTTGTTGGGTTGATTTTATATCCAGAGCTTTTTCCAAATTCAGTTAAAATTGTCATAACATTCGGCAATGATTTAGCAGGGTCAGTGATATATAGCAATAAATCGTCTGCATAAAGAGACACCTTCTGTTCTACACCAAATCTTGTTATTCCTTTATAATCTTTTGCAGAGCGTAATTTAATGGCGAGAGGTTCTATGACAAGTGCAAATAATAATGGGGACAGGGGACACCCTTGTCTTGTAGAGCGATGGAGGTAGAAAGGAGTAGAGTTTGTTATTTGTCTGAACTGAGGCCTGGGGCATTGTATAAACTTCTCAGCATCTAGTGAGAGTAATATTTCAGATTGCTCATTAATATTTTGTTTATAAATTATTTTAAAAAGCCTTCTAACATTAAAAAATAGCTGCCTATCTTTCACAAATCCCGTTTGATCCAGTGATACCACAGTTGGGAGAACCATCTCTAATCGGATAGCTAAAATTTTTGCCAATATTTTGTTGTCTATGTTCAATAGACTTATTGGTCTGTATGTACCAGGTTCCAAAGGATCCCTACCAGATTTATGGATTAAGGAGATAGTGGCCTCATACATGGTTGAAAGTAAGTATCCTTTAGTTAAGGCTGCATTATGTACATCCAAGAGCAGGGATGATATCTGTTCATTAAAGGTCCTATAAAATTTGGCACTGTACCTGATAGAGAATGGAAAACATTCATTCATACCTGACACCAACTTTGAACAAACCTCCTGCATGACCTGTGTGCAGCAGTCACACAGGCCCTGTTATCTGACCTGCTACTGTTGTCTGACTTACACATTCTCCCTCAGAACACTTTGTTTTTCTTAATCCAAGGTAACTGCGAGGCGTCAGTCACAACTGGATCGGCTGATTTTGGAGTGATGATTCATGTTATCTGTTTTTGCTGTTTCTAAGTGAATAAAGACACTGAGCTGAAGAGGGACCAGCAGAGTTGTCAGGGCTGTCTCGCAGAGATGATGTGAGCGCTGGCACTCTCCTTGGCGGAGTTTTGAACCAAACTTCTTGAGTGATCGTATTTCTTATATTTATAATAATGAAAGGTTTTGATAGAATAAGGAAAAAACCTAACATTTTCTTGGTGCCGTGAACCCATTTCGCAACATACTCCATCGCTGACGGAAGAGGAAGACAGCTGAAGACCGCATGCATCCAGGAGAGTCATAGGACCCTGGTGGAAAGTCTCGGGGGCTGAATTGCTCGCTGGGCCAGCTGGATAGGTCAACCTCGACCGCCAACCTGGAATTGACGAGATTCGAGGAAGAATACATCGCTCAACAAGGGGTAAGAAGTTCTGGTTTCCTTGATTAAGCTGTTGTGGTGTATGAGTTGTGTTTTAAAGTGAAGCAAGTTGTGTTTGGGAATACAGGACCTTTATTGACAGTATCATACCTAATGACGCTAAGTTCGGACCGCGGCTTTTTGAGCACTGCATATTATGAATAGCTAAATTTATCTCCTGTAATGTCATTGGTCGCTCTAGCAATATTTTGTGTTCTACACTGATAGATGGAACTTGAATAGAAATGAAAAAATGTTCCATAATGACTGGATCTTTTTTGAGTCTGAAGAGTAAAGTGCTTTGTAATATTCTTGGAATACATCATTAATTCTCTTTAGATCAGTGGTTGATTTTCCTGCACTAGTTTTTATTTCTGTAATCAATCTTGATGTTACAATTTCTTTCATTTGCCTTGCCAATAAACTACCTGTTTTTTCACCGTGCTCATAATATCTGTGTCAAAGTTTTGCCAGTAATCTTGTTGTGTCATTTTTATAGAGTAATTGAAGTTCTGTCTGCAGTGAGAATTTCCTTTTATACAGTTTAGATGAAAGAGAGATGGCATATTCTATCTATTTCTAATAGTTCTGTTGTTATGTTTGATTCTCTTTCTTTTTGTTGCTTGCTTTTGTGACTACTGAATGAGATGATTTGGCCCCTCAAGTATCCTTTTATGTGTCCCATAATGTGGATCTTGTAATGTCAGGTGTATCGTTTATTGAAATAAGTAGTTTGATTTGGCCTTTTGTTTCACTTACTAGGATATTATCTGATAGCAGGCCATTATTAAATCACCATTTTGGTATAGTAGATCTATTTCTAATTTGTAATTGTAACAATACTGGACTATGGTCAGATAAAACTATTGCTTTAGAGTCACAACTTTGAGTCTGTGTAAGAAATCTATAATCTATTAAAAAATATATATATTATAGAATAAGTATAATGAACAGAAGAGAAATATGAAAATTACTTATCATTGGGAGAAAGGGCCCTAAAAGGATCTATTAATTTATATGTTTTCATAAATTCCTGGATGTTTTTGCAGATTTTGGTTTAAATACTGATCGCTGTGATGACCTGTCCAGACTAGGATCCAATACAAAATTAAAATCTCCACCAATTATCAACTTGTGAGAATCCACATTAGGTAAAGAAGATTTAAATGATTCAATAAAGTCTACATCATCAGCATTAGGGGCGTAAATATTTGCAAGTATAACCGGATTGTTATAAAGCTTCCCTGTCACTATAATATAACGACCTCGAAGATCAGATAAAACGTTTGATGCTATAAAGGGGATCCCTTCTTTGATGATAATGGCTGCACCTCCACTCTTAGCTGTGAAGTTAGAATGATATGTCTGCTCAATCCATCTACTAAGCAATCTCTGGTGATCTTGACTTCTCAGATGAGTTTCCTTTAAGTA
This sequence comes from Pachypanchax playfairii, assembly GCA_006937955.1. Taxonomy (NCBI): domain Eukaryota; kingdom Metazoa; phylum Chordata; class Actinopteri; order Cyprinodontiformes; family Aplocheilidae; genus Pachypanchax; species Pachypanchax playfairii. The sequence goes on from SSNP01000083.1 coordinate 1,896,155, forward strand.
TCCGATGTCTGTCTCCAGCTTTTTAAGGTGTGCCAGAATGTTGCCCCACTTAAGAGCTCCATTAAGACCTTTACAATTCCATGAAACAAAATTCACTGGGTTTTGATACTTATCAATGACCTTTACTTAACTTGTAGATAAAGATTTGTAACCCTATTGATTATTTTGAAAGGTGGTCCCCAGGGAAAAAAAAAAACAACAATGACAACCAAAGTGCAGGTGAGAACCCAAACAAAACTCCCAGTTAAACCAGTCCGTTCCCTCTCTGCTCCTCCCTGAACAAAGAAATTCAACAGAACCTGGACAGAGAGGGAACTCAACACAAGAACTATTTCTAAGCCTCAGCTCAGAGAGATATATGAACATTTGACTTGCCACTAAGCTCCTAAAAGGTCATATCAAGCGTATTCAGATTAATTTTAGTTAGGTAAGCTCACTGTAAGGATGAGAAAATAAATAAAATAAAATAAAATAAAAATAAAATCACTCAGGTTCTACCATTACCTGTCAGGACTTGGGGTTTTGGTTGTGTTATTATGTTCTGTACTCTGGGGTGTTTGGGTATCTATGATTTCTTGTTGTATTCTAGTCCAGAGCTTATCTGTGATTTGTGTTGATTTCTTAGTTCCTCATGTTCCCACGTCTAGTCTGTTGTCTTGTCTTATTTCCCTGTATTTAGGTTCAGCTTTTCTTTTGTCCTGGTACTTGTTTCCTGTTTTGCTCTTATTTTGGTATTGTCTTCCTCTTCCGGGTTCCCGCTGTGCATCTTAGGTTCCTTGATTGTTTCATTAGTCCTCAGTGTTTTCAGCTTCTGTTGGTTCCAGGTGTTTCTAGTTAGCTCATTAGTTCGGTTAGTATTTAAGTAGGAGAATTGTGTGTGTTCTTTGTGAGTTCGTTTTATGTTCCCATGAGACCGCCCCTGGACTTTGCTGGTTGTATGTTCTGGTTTTCTTTTCATCCCATCGCCACTCCTCCTGTAAGTCTGTTGTTGTTGTTTTTTTCTCTTATTAAATCAGTTAAACTGCAGGTTTTTGTGGTTAAGTCTCTCTCCTGCACTTGGGTCCACATCCACAACCGATAAGAACCATAACATTACCATTAATTGTTATAATGGTTTATATGCCAGAGAAAGAATAAGTTGGTGAGAGAACCTTCACTTTAAATAAAATTGAACTGTCTATGAGTTGTATGTTCCAACATGAATATGTGAATATACAGTGGGGCAAAAAAGTATTTAGTCAGCCACCAATTGTGTAAGTTCTCCCACTTAAAAAGATCAGAGAGGCCTGTAATTTTCATCATAGGTATACCTCAACTATGAGAGACAAAATGAGGAAAAAAAATCCAGAAAATCACATTGTCTGATTTTTAAAGAATTTATTTGCAAATTATGGTGGAAAATAAGTATTTGGTCACCTACAAACAAGTAAGATTTCTGGCTTTCAAAGACCTGTAACTTCTTTAAGAGGCTCCTCGGTCCTCCACTCGTTACCTGTATTAATGGCACCTGTGTGAACTCATTATCAGTATAAAAGACACCTGTCCACAACCTCAAACAGTCACGCTCCAAACTCCACTATGGCCAAGACCAAAGAGCTGTCAAAGGACACCAGAAACAAAATTGTAGACCTTCACCAGGCTGGGAAGACTGAATCTGCAATAGGTAAGCAGCTTGGTGTGAAGAAATCAACTGTGGGAGCAATTATTAGAAAATGGAAGACATACAAGACCACTGATAATCTCCCTCGATCTGGGGCTCCACGCAAGATCTCACCCCGTGGGGTCAAAATGATCACAAGAACGGTGAGCAAAAATCCCAGAACCACACGGAGGGACCTAGTGAATGACCTGCAGAGAGCTGGGACCAAAGTAACAAAGGCTACCATCAGTAACACACTACGCCGCCAGGGACTCAAATCCTGCAGTGCCAGACGTGTCCCCCTGCTGAAGCCAGGACACGTCCAGGCCCGTCTGCGGTTTGCTAGAGAGCATTTGGATGATCCAGAAGAGGATTGGGAGAACATCATATGGTCAGATGAAACCAAAATAGAACTTTTTGGTAGAAACTCAACTTGTCGTGTTTGGAGGGGAAAGAATGCTGAGTTGGATCCAAAGAACACCATACCTACTGTAAAGCATGGGGGTGGAAACATCATGCTTTGGGGCTGTTTTTCTGCAAGGGGACCAGGACGACTGATCCGTGTAAAGGAAAGAATGAATGGGGCCATGTATCGAAAGATTTTGAGTGAAAACCTCCTTCCATCAGCAAGGGCATTGAAAATGAGACGTGGCTGGGTCTTTCAGCATGACAATGATCCCAAACACACCGCCCAGGCAACGAAGGAGTGGCTTCGTAAGAAGCATTTCAAGGTCCTGGAGTGGCCTAGCCAGTCTCCAGATCTCAACCCCATAGAAAATCTCTGGAGGGAGTTGAAAGTCCGTGTTGCCCAGCGTCAGCCCCAAAACATCACTGCTCTAGAGGAGATCTGCATGGAGGAATGGGCCAAAATACCAGCAACAGTGTGTGAAAACCTTGTGAAGACTTACAGAAAACGTTTGACCTCTGTCATTGCCAACAAAGGCTATATAACAAAGTATTGAGATTAACTTTTGTTATTGACCAAATACTTATTTTCCACCATAATTTGCAAATAAATTCTTTAAAAATCAGACAATGTGATTTTCTGGATTTTTTTTCCTCATTTTGTCTCTCATAGTTGAGGTATACCTATGATGAAAATTACAGGCCTCTCTGATCTTTTTAAGTGGGAGAACTTACACAATTGGTGGCTGACTAAATACTTTTTTGCCCCACTGTACATGCGAACACACATTGACTCTTTCTCCAACCATAAATGTATTTGTTTTTCAAAATGGAGCAGAGAAATAAGAAAAATACAGGACCATCTTCAATGGCATATTAGCCTATTTTACCGTAGTAAAAGTTTATCAGTTCAGTCAGTGAGTGTTACCATCCAGTAGCGTCTTTCTTGGTCAGCTGCGCCAGCACCATCTATTCCATTTCATCCTCTGGTGCGATCAGCTTTTTGGTCAAGGTGAATTTCTCCGTGGCCTGCGGGTTTTTAAACATGTGCCTAGAGCCGTTCGCTGTGATCACCAGTTTGGCTAGATAATACAGGCTGTACGAGGTACCTGTGTTGCAGAGCTTCAGCTTCACTGGTTGAAGGCTGCTCGTTTCCGCCCAACTTCAGGACTCATGTCGGGGAAAATATAACCTATAGACCCGTCAAAGTTTAAGTTACTTTTATTACGAGACAGCCTCAGGATCTTCTCCTTGTCTGTGAAGTAATGCAGTCGGATAATGATAGCCCTCGGACGTTCCCCGTTGCGTGGTTTAGGAATAAGGCTTCTGTGAGCTTGATCAATAACGATGGGGGAGTCAAAGTTGTCTTCTCCGAGGACCTTCGCCAGAAACTTAGCAGCAAAATCTGTGATGTTGTTTGCTTCTGCGCCTTCTGCAACACCAACTATTCTGATGTTTTGTCTGCGACTTCTATCTTCTAGGTTAGTGCATTTTTCTTGTAGCTTCTTGTGGTCTGCTATTAGAGATGTGTACGACTTTTCCAGTGTTATCAGCCTGTCAGTGTTATCACTCAGGGACTTCTCCATCTCTTTCTGTGTGCCTGCTGCATCAGCTTGCATTGTGAACAGCGGTTCAACCTTTCCCATGAGTTCGTCTCGGGTAGCTTTGATATCTGCTTTAGTTTCTTCCTGCAGTGCAGATGTCTCTGCTGATTCCTTTGTGTATATGAGCAAGTTGGTTTTTAATGCCGTCCAAGCTGTCCTCATATGATTTCAGTCCCACGCGTATTTCTGCCCACAGCATTCTCACAGATATAGGCGCTTCTTCTCCCGTCTCCACACTAGCATTAGCTTTAGCATTCACATTAGCTGTATCACGTTCTCCACCAGGAGTGGGAGAGTCGATGTCTATAGTCTTTTGTGTGTGTTTCTTGCCTTTCTTAGTATCCATTTTAGCATGGCCACAGCTACTCAAGAGCAAAGTTGTCTGGAAACTGCAATATTTTAAGCTAATATGCAGAGCTGGACGCAGAAACTACCTCCCTCCATGCGGCCTGAAGCGGAAGCAAATTTCCATCTGCACTTCATTCGGGACTTTAGCACTATCGCCGCCCCACTCAATGCTCTCACCTCTGTCAAGGTACCATTCCGGTGGAAGCAATTCCCACAAGCACCCATCCTCATGCATCCAGACCTGTCCGCCCAGTTCATCCTGGAGGTCAGTGCCTCAGATGTTGGATTGGGGGCCGTCCTCTCGCAGCACTCTGCCACTGACAACAAGCTCCACCCATGCGCTTTTTTCTCCAAGTGCTTCTCCCTGGTCAAGCAACACTACAACATTGGGAATCATGAGCCTCTGTCCATCAAGCTCGCGTTGGAGGAATGGCAACACTGGCCCGGGGGGACAGAGCTCATGGTGGTCTCTCCCCTTTTGAAATCAGCCTTGGTTATCAGCCCACACTGCTGCCCTCCTCTCATCCGGACACCACCATGCTCTCCATCAGGTCTCAGCTCCGCAATATCCAACGCATCTGGTCCAACCCAAAAACTACTCTCCACTGCACATCACCAACAGACGGCACATCTCACTACCTACTTACTACGTCATACAGCAGGTGTGGGTCTCTTCATGGGACTTCCCTCGAAAGTCCGTCTCCTGGAAGCTTGCCCCTAGGTTCCTCCAGGGTCAAATTCTCTCTGCCCTCCCACCTTTGTGTTTCACTGTGTTTCATGTCTCCCAAATTAAACCTGTTTCTTCCAGCTCCCTGCACCCTTCTGCCGACCTCCCTCCACCCGCCTGGATCATTAATGGTCACCCCACTTAAATGGTCCGCAGGTTCGTCAATGTCCATCCTCGGGGCTGAGGATGCCAGTAACTGGTCAACTGGGAAGGATATGGCCCCGAGCATCACCTGTAAGCCGCATCAGTCCTCCTCAATTGCTAAATCTTCAACCATCAAAACACACCTGTTCTCTCCTCTGCGTAGATTCCGGCTCTCAGCCAGAAGTTCCACTACAAGTTCCACTCCGTTCTGTTCTGCTCTCCTCCACTAAACTGAACAACAAAAAATGAACTGTGTTTTAAGAATCTAGTGCATTTGAGAATTAAACATTTTAAACCTGCCTCCTTGTGTCTGGTCTGGTCTGCTGCTTGACTTGAGTTCTTATACAAACCTAATAACATGACAAGGCTACTATGAACTGTAGAAAAGACATCGATTTATACAAAATGATGAAATAAACAGTTAAAAGGCCACAATGTAATGTTTTTTTTTTTTTTGTTAGTCATTCAGACCAACTCTAGGACATTATTGGTGACAGAAAACAACCTTTAGCCAAATTATCAGGACTTCTTGTCTAAACTACTTCAGTCCCATCTATGCACTTTTTCAACTCCATATTTAACTGGCAACTAATCCATGTGAGACTTGAAAGACTGCTATCACAAGAGATTGTTTCAGGCTTAAATCTATGTTTGTCTCCAGAGTACAATTATTTCTGACAAATCACTGCCACTCAATGTCAATCTCAGTGTCAATAACTGGCTGAAAAGTGTTTTTCCCACACAATTGATTTGTGAAGTGTACAGCATGAAGAGATACATCCCCAAATTCGTCTGTACAATTACAGTTCAGTTAAAACCAGCTTTCTGATGTGTATCTGCATGCCTTTGGTATGTGATAGAAAAAGCCCAAAATGTGTGAAAAGAAATCCTTTGTTGATTATTTTAAAAGAGAAAGTATTTGAAGCTCAAAAACCTGAATACCATCAAACAATTTGAAGACGAGGAAGGAGAAATTTGTTGTAATAAAAACATTTTTATTACTGTTATTCTTTTATATTCAAAAGTGTTTGTTATAATTATAATATGCTATCACAAATAAGTGAATAAGTTTGTCACAAATCTTTTTTTTCTTTTCTTTTTTTGGGTGGCAATTTTACCACAAAGAAGCAGGGGACACTGAATCTCAAATGCAAGATGTGCGATACCTTCACTCAGAGTTGTTGTAAAGTTGTTGCTGTAATGACAATTGATGTCAAAATAAATCAACGTTTACGGTATGGATTACAGAGGAGTGTAATTTAACTCTGACTTTGGGAAGTAAGGTCTGCTTGTTTTTTTTTTTATTTTTTTAGATGTTGAAAAATAGATGGAATTGGGAACAGTGGAATGTGTTGTATTCAATAAATGGGCTTTCATGTGATAAATTGAATGTTATTCATATATGACTGCACACTGTTTTTTTGGTTATTTTGGAGAGAAGTTGCTTCGTTTTGCCCAGGGACCCTTTTCCTTTTAACTGCAAAGCAGTTCAGGAGCGATTTAGGACCATGAGTGTGTAAATGTGTGTTTGTGTGTGTTTTTGTCTGTGTGAGCGTGTAAGGTGGCGCAAGTCTGGGTGGGGTGCACTGGTGAGGGACTCTCTACAGACCTTGATACAATTACTGTGCCTTCCTCTCTCCTTCCGCACCACTTCTGACCACGCTTTTTCTGTGCCACTGGGAATAAAAAGGCCCAGCTATCTAGCAGAAGATTTGGTCAGTCAGGCATCAAATGCAGGGCCCTCTTCTCACACTCTGTGCTGGGGGGGAGGTTTTGTGGGCATGCTGGGGGACCTGCATTGTGCATTTTCACACACCATTCTCAGAGGAGCTCCAGGAATCTCTAGCCTTTGGAAAGAAAGTGGGCAAAGAGAGGGTGAAACAGATGGAAGAAGAGTGATGAGGAGAACGGGGTAGACGATGGACCAAAAGTGAGAAATATAAAGGGTGGAAGATCTGGGAAGGGACGAAAAATAGGTCCAGAGGCAAGACAAAAAGCATCAAGGCTGCAGACAGCACTGAAGAGACAAATGATGGCTCATCAAACACAGAGGTGGTTCTCTAGTCCGGATTTCCCATGCTTTTCTCTATAGTTGCCATTTTCTTACCACATGTCTGAAAATATTTTTTTTTTTTCAAAGGTTTAAGAGGTGACACTTTGAGGGTGTGTGACAGGGATGGCCATGGGCTATAGGGCTTAGGGTCAGGGAGGAAGTAAGGAATGTATTTTGATTCATGGTTTCAGGGCAGTATACTTGTTCAAAAACTAATGTCACACAAGAATCTTTTTTTCTTTTTTTAAAGACTCTGTATATGAAAGGTGTAAACCCCCAAGCCACAAATCTCCCTTACCAGGCCAACAGAGACCCTCTCATTTCCCTCAACTATCCCCACTAAAAATGTGATTGTTTTTCTGATCAGCTCAAAATGTTTCTGAGACATAGGGCAAAAGGTCAAGCTAATACTTGTCTGTGACCAATGGGGCAAAAAAACACTAAACAAACAAACAAAAAATATAGAAGCAATGGAGTGGAATTTGAAGCAAGCAAAAGACAAAAAAAAAACACAACAAGAAGACTGTTTCCCCTTCCTGTCATGCTAATTTCCAAATTTTTCGCAATGCTTGTTCAAAATTCTTCCATAAAGACTAAGGTCATGTGTGCACCAGTCTTTTCATGTGTTTGTGTTTAATAGCAATACTGTTTGGCAGGTCCAATTTACAATGTATACATTCTGTTTTATTAGGGTGGCTAAAACATACAGGGAATATGGCAAGTATTGTAGACATACGTATCTGGCAATTTAATACAACAAATAATACAACCAATGCTGGTCTATTTGTAGATAAAGGAGAACAAATCAATTATTCCAACACAGATACTGTCTATTATACATTCCTTGCCTTTTATTGAAAATATACAGACTGTATTTATTGGCTGTCATACTCTCAGAGATCCAAAGTAAAAAGGGAAAATGTCTTGCAATGTTCCTGTGTTATGCTATAATTCTGCAGTGGCTTTGATATCCTGGTGCCGATCAGCTTACACCTGAATATTACAATATCTATGACAAACATCAACATTAGTTTTGTTATTTTATTATTAAGTTGTGGAAATGCTGTTATGGAATAATTTTAATAATTTAAAAAATCCTGTAAAACTACCAAAATAGTTTCCTTGTGCTTGGCGTTTAGCTGAACACATTGTTAGGCGAGAAAACTAAACGTGGTATTCTGCAGCTCAACAACTCTTATTTTATTTGTTTGTTTGTTTGTTTGTTTGTTTACTTATTTATTTACATGTTTAGGGTCAGGTTCGGTTACCAACAGACCAGTTGTGTCACTCCATACTTGTATGATGCCTCACTATTATTGCTGATGAGGTCAGCAGTGGTTGTGAACTTCCTATTGCAGTCATGGGTTAGCAGCTGGAGAATGATAGTGATAAAGGCTGGAGTGAGGTCAATAGACATGATTCCAACCTATGTGTCTTTCCTGTCCAGGTGGACAGAAGCAGCATGCAGTGTGTGAAAGATACCATCAGGGGCTCTGATGAGGTTTAGACAGGGCAGTGGATCTGCCTCATAACCAGCCACTCAAAGCACTTCATGATGGGAGCCAGAACCAATAGCAGAATAGTTCTTGGGAAATGTAAATGCAGATTTTTGAGGCCTAGGAATGATGGTATTTTTTGAAGCTCACTCGAACCACAGAGAGGTGTTGAAGCTCTCTGTGGGGGACTTTGGCTATCTAGTATCTACTCTGGAAGAAGATGTTTAAACATTTCTGAACAATAGTGGGTTTATTGCCACTTTCCTTCCCTTCTGTCTGTTGGTTTTTCAGGAAGCTTCCCCTCCCCTCCTGTAACTTAGGTATCATGCATTGCAACCATTCCATTGCAAATCACCCCACTGCCCAAATCAAGTTTTAGTCTTGGTTTGGCCATCCATTGAAACTGATTCAGCATGTCTGTCATGACCTCTGCCTTCAACCTTCAGTCAGTACGTTCACTAGGTCTGTGACTATTGGTGACCAACATGAGACTTAAATATGTTAGAAAATACAAACATTTTCTGTTGGAATCAAACTGAATTGGGACATAGATTACTTTTCCTGAGTTGTTGATTTTATTGTTGTTTTTTATATGACTGGGTTACATGGAGCATATGGCCTAATTGCAAACAAACTGTCAGTTTTGTGACGGCTGTTCATATGTTCTTACAAAGTGTTTTAATTATGAATTGATATTTTTCATTTTATTGGCGATTTGGTTGTCTGCCTCTCTGAAAGTTATCAGACATACTGTATGTTGCACTTTCTGACTAAGAAAATAAACTGAAAGGGTTTCAGATGGGTTCCAGGCACACAACAATTCTGCAACTATTTTGAGAGAATTTATGTCTAACAGAAATTTTGAACTAGTTTAAAATTGCCTGCAACAACTGATCTCATACAACTCATGCTAGAAAATTGAGAAGCCCTGTGAGTGTTACAAGACATATTAAAATCTCCTTCAGCAATGCCATTTGCAGTTTGTCAGTAATGGTCACTTCCCAGTGCAACACTAACTTTAAGTCTGAGGTCCTGTTGGCTTCCTCTGAGGATTCAATGGCACTTTGCAAGGTCCAGTGTCCAGCGACTCACAAATCAAACCAAAACCACAGAATTCAAGTCATAGAACAGTGTAACTGTCTCATGCTGCTCCTTCTCTGAGAAATCAATTGTGTGTTCTAACTTAAGCTAAATTTGATATATGTACGCTGATTTGACACATTTTTACACAATACATGCCCATTTGGATCATGTGACTGCAAGAGTGTGTATAAAAAGTATTAGTGAGGCTTACCAAGGCTAAAAAGGTTTTTGATAATGGCAATGCTTTTGTTGTTTGACTTTTACATTTCAAAGTGTTAATTAAAATCCTGCTATCACATGAACTTGCTTCTTCAATCAATCAGAGGTTTCAAATCAAATATCAAAGGTTTCCATAACAGCTCAGCAATCCACATTTCACCTGTGAGATTTTTGCATTTACATTCTAACTCAAAAGGTTGCTGTACCAACACATAAAAATAGAGCAACCACTGTATCATCCATGCTTAATGTATGTGTTTATTTAAGTATGATAAAGATAAACAAAAGCCAACCCCTACTCCTCCCAACACCACTACCAAAACTAACTGGTAGGTATGAATATTTTTATTGTTCTGCATCTTTGTGAAAAAAGAGAGAAAGACTTCAAGCAATCTTTATTGCAGTGTTAAGACTCAGGTAATGCTTTAGAATAATGCATGATAAGGCAAACACTGGCATCCCTTTCAAGATATTCAAATGTGAGCAGTGGAGTGGAAAATAAAGGTACGTGGACTGGTGGAATGACTTCCTTCTTCCCCTACTCCTTCATTATTTTCCTATCACCACTTATTTTCTCCTTTATTTTATTTTTCAAAGTGAGCAGGACAGAGGAAAAAGTAATATTGGGATGTTTTACAGGTCTAGATTCAAAGCCCTTTTCCCTTCAAGAGTCAGCAGTGTAATGAGACAGAAATAAATAAAAATGTATATTTGTTTTGCTTAACTAAGCTCATAATATCTAATTATGTTAAGTAAGATTTTAAAGTTTGAATTCTGTGCATTTCTTTAAATTTTGTATTTTTCTTTCAATCGATATTTTCCCCTTCATTGTCTCTCTCCTTTTCATTTGTATCCTTGTGTGTTTGTATGGTTTGGTATACAGTAGATTCTGTTACAGAGGATTAAAAATGTTAGGATTTAAGGAAATCACAGAATTACACATCTGACTCAAGTCATATTTTATGTTACAATTTTATATTTATTTATAGATGACTCTTTCTCACCCATTCATACTAACAGGTTCTAGATTTCTGGCTAAAAAAATATTTTCTTATTTTCATCTCCTTATTTTTCTCAGAGGTCCAGGACCTTGAAATGCTTCTTACGAAGCCACTCCTTCGTTGCCCGGGCGGTGTGTTTGGGATCATTGTCATGCTGAAAGACCCAACCGCGTCTCATTTTCAATGCCCTTGCTGATGGAAGGAGATTTTCACCCAAAATCTTACGATACATGGCCCCATTCATTCTTTCCTTTACACGGATCAGTCGTCCTGGTCCCCTTGCAGAAAAACAGCCCCAAAGCATGATGTTTCCACCCCCATGCTTTACAGTAGGTATGGTGTTCTTTGGATCCAACTCAGCATTCTTTCCCCTCCAAACACGACAAGTTGAGTTTCTACCAAAAAGTTCTATTTTGGTTTCATCTGACCATATGATGTTCTCCCAATCCTCTTCTGGATCATCCAAATGCTCTCTAGCAAACCGCAGATGGGCCTGGACGTGTCCTGGCTTCAGCAGGGGGACACGTCTGGCACTGCAGGATTTGAGTCCCTGGCGGCGTAGTGTGTTACTGATGGTAGCCTTTGTTACTTTGGTCCCAGCTCTCTGCAGGTCATTCACTAGGTCCCTCCGTGTGGTTCTGGGATTTTTGCTCACCGTTGTGATCATTTTGACCCCACGGGGTGAGATCTTGCGTGGAGCCCCAGATCGAGGGAGATTATCAGTGGTCTTGTATGTCTTCCATTTTCTAATAATTGCTCCCACAGTTGATTTCTTCACACCAAGCTGCTTACCTATTGCAGATTCAGTCTTCCCAGCCTGGTGAAGGTCTACAATTTTGTTTCTGGTGTCCTTTGACAGCTCTTTGGTCTTGGCCATAGTGGAGTTTGGAGCGTGACTGTTTGAGGTTGTGGACAGGTGTCTTTTATACTGATAACGAGTTCACACAGGTGCCATTAATACAGGTAACGAGTGGAGGACCGAGGAGCCTCTTAAAGAAGTTACAGGTCTGTGAAAGCCAGAAATTTTACTTGTTTGTAGGTGACCAAATACTTATTTTCCACCATAATTTGCAAATAAATTCTTTAAAAATCAGACAATGTGATTTTCTGGATTTTTTTTCCTCATTTTGTCTCTCATAGTTGAGGTATACCTATGATGAAAATTACAGGCCTCTCTGATCTTTTTAAGTGGGAGAACTTACACAATTGGTGGCTGACTAAATACTTTTTTGCCCCACTGTATGTATGTATTTAGATTATCAGATTCCCTCACCATGAAAACATACATTTGGTAATTGGACTGACACTGAGATCATTATTTGTTCAGTAGTTATTCATGAAAATCACTTTTGGAAAATGGAGGTTTTCTTTGAGCTCCAGAGGTTTTGAAGTTACATCAAACCTGTTAGCTGACTTCTGATTCCACAGTGTCTTGCGACCTTTTAGTGTTTGTTGCAAATCTGCACTATAATTTGTTTTCTTGCAGTGATAAAAAATCAGAAGTTTCCCTATTTATTTATTTTTTTTCTTTTTTGGGTCATAGTATCTGGAATTTTGTAACAATACAGATCAGCTCTTGGTATCATGTGGGAACTCACTCTGTAATCTTTTTTATTTATATCAAGCAACTGGACCATTTATTGTGGAGTTACATTAATTTATGTTATAAACAGCCCTATCCCCAAATAATGAAATAATAAATAATGAATAATCCTTTAATGAATTATCAGACAATGATCCGGATCCTCCCAAAATCTACTCACATCTTCCTTGGGCCTTTCCTGAACTTTTAATCAAAATCCATCCATATACTGTATTTTTGAGTTATCAGACAGACAAACTAACAAACCTTGTTGAAAACATTACCTGCAGAGGAGGTAAATATGTGCATCTTAAGACAACTTGCCTGCTCACTCTCCACCGCTGCTTACCTTCTCTTCTGTCCTCCACCAAGATCCCCAGAACAGCAGAATCTCCTTCAAACCTGAAAGGCAAAGATAAAAAGGTAAGACAATAACCAGAGACATAAAATCATTCAAAGATCATAATTTACTGGACTGAAACTTATGTCCTTCTATCTAGAGCCCATAAGTCCCCTCATCACTGAAAACAATTCATGTTGTGTATCAATAAATCAATTTATGTTTTTTTAAAGCTCTTATTCTTGTTTCACTTTGTTTCCTGAAATAATACTAACATTTTGACACAGAGTTCCACTCTGATCCTGGTATATTACCTTTTTCTTCTTTTGTGTTAAATAAAACTACAAAAGGTAACTCCTTTGCTTTCATGAGGTCAGCACTGACCTCGTATTATGCATCAACCTTGTTTACTTCATATATTTTATATTTTGACAGAGAGTAGGATTTACATATTTATTTAGACAACAGCTATAAAATTGAGTCATTACTTCTCACATTCACTCAGTGCATGCTCAAGTTGGGGGATTATGTTGAAAAGAAGATTTTGAGCAGTACTGTATGCTGACTTCCTAAGATTGGAAAATTTTTACTCATTGTTATTAAATCAAATTAATTAGAATCAATAGACTTTAAATTTAACTTATTGTATTTTGTATAACCATTTGAGAGAGACAATTTGTTGTTACATATTTATTCTGCAAATATTGATAATTTAAATTTTATTGATACTGTCCACTTTTTTTTTTCTTTTTCTTTTCTTTTTTGCATTAGATGGTTATTTCAAACAATATACATTCGCACCAAAAACTGAAAATGTTGGAACACAATTCACAAAACACAATACAACTCACAAAAATACATTTTACAGTGTCCCAGCTTTTTTGGAATTGGGACTGTAAAAAAAGTCAGGAGGACAGTTATTTAGCATGGGCTTTAATATCAGCTTACAACATTTAAAAACAGAATGAGACCTTACACCTTAAAACATCTTTGGAAATTATACCAAAAAAGACAATTTTTTACACTTGATACTGATTAAGCTTTTTTCATTCCATACTAAAAACAGTTACCAATAATAACACTAAATGTATCTAATTAGAATGAATCTATAACTTATGAAAATTAAGCTTTTTCAGCTGTCCTATTTTTGAAGCAAAGCAAAAACAACCAATACAAAAAGCCAAGATTAGCCCATTATAAGAAAAAAACACCCAGAAAAGAGGATTTCAAAGTTGTGAAATATTTGCAGACTTGCATTGTTAAAAACCCATGTCATGCCCACAGCTGCCACAGTTACTCCTGCAGTACCTACATTCTTTATATGCAGAACCGCAAAAATAAAAAGCACAAAAAGCAGATGCATGTTAAACAGATATTAATATTGCATAATTCTAATATGTCCAGGTGGAGGAAAATATTCAAATGCATCCATTCCCTCTTGTTCTGGTTTGGAGTGATTGAAAGAACTTGTGATTGGGTTTCCACATTGCAGTCTCATCTCTTCATGCCTGCCTTTATCTGCTTTGATATTAACATGGCTCTTTCATTAAAAACTCTGCCCATTTTCTGGTTTATGGGTAAAATAAGATGCAGAATGAGACAATAAAGTGCATTTGTGTTTCAGCAGTTGCATTATGAATAAATGATTGTAAGTGCCCAGCTAGGGGTTGTATTCTTTTCAGGAAGATTCTCATTGCCTGCAACACATTTTATGCCCCTTAACACACCTCAGCTCAGTGTACTAGTTCTATTATGTTGATGCATACTGAAAGAGGATCATGACTTTATAATATCCATGTGCATTCAAAGTAAAAACAAATGGAAATAATGGAGAAAGAAGAAAAGGGGTCATTTCTAAAGATTCTTGCTGGGGTTTTTTTCCAGGACAAAGAGAAGTAACAAAAACAAGATAGAGAACAAACAAAATTAAAACCAACTGAGTTAAAATAGAAAGCAACTCAAATTAAAAGCATGTTTTCATTCCATTCTTCATTTTTAGAGCTATATTTGGAGACTGTGGTCAGTCTATCAAGTACCTGTTCATTATTCTTGAGCAAAGGCACCTTGCTTTTGTGTGACAAGATATTACATCAGAACAAAGTGAGAACTAAATGATAATGAATACTTTTTTGGAGCAGCATATATTTATCATTGCGAAACCTGTGAGCAGGTTGTAACTTTTTGATAAGTGGAGTTTAAAAAGCACACCCACATTTAATGGGTTTTGATAGTGTTTAGTGTAAATAAATAGCACTGCTTGCTACAATGAGCGTTCAAAAATTATTGCTGCTTTTTATGACATGTTATAGCATCTAACCTATAATAAACAATTTTAACTTGTATGACAGTGTTTTTATTTAAAAGAATATATTTATATATACATTTGTATCCTTTTAGTTATGCTGCTTTAGGCTTACCCCTGCTTTCTACTGGACACGTGAGCAGTGCGCAATGTTAGTGACACGTAATGTGCGGCTGATAGCCACCAATAAAATCAATCAGACCCTTTCCACGCCGCGCACAGCAGCATGCATGAGATGCGTCCCAGAAGCGTAGTGTCGCGAGCATTACACAGCAGTGCATCAATTTCAGCAGTTTAGTTTGGAACAGACAGGAAATCATGTGTCCGTACGTGAAAGTTTCAAAACAAAAGGACACGTGCAGATTTCCGTTTGCGAGACTACGAGAAAGTAAAGCCCCTGTGACAGGTTTGAAGTCCGTAGGTGGTGTGAAGATAAGCTAGGCTACATACCTTCTGGATACATGTTGTTGTCTTTCGGCCTGCTTGTTGTTGTGAGTACTGATGAAATCACGCGTGTTTTTGTTATTCTCATGAGATTTCATGATCTTCCAGGACCAGCTGGATGTGACGCTATGCGAGTGATTTTTACGCGTGTGAAGTGCTCCGGGTAGGAAGGGATGCACTGCTGATTGCGCGAGCAAAACGTTGCGCTCTGCCGATGCAATTATTATTTAAAAGGAACTTAAGACAAGATTTGTAAAAAACTACACATGCATTTCCAGTTTATTCAATGCTAATGGGTCATGAAGCATTAAAAACCCAAAATAACGAGGCCATCCGCATATATGTCTGTTGCCTTGGACACGCTGTGTGCTACATAATGCGCTGCAGTTCGACATCCGAATTTCCCGCGCAGTTGTAGGGATGTGACGTAAATTGACGCTGCATGCGCGTTGCCGACAGCTCTTGAACAGGAAGAACATGGCCGCCGTGGACTTGGATTCAAACACTGAAGGTATACTTATGGATGTTTCTGCAGCCAGCAAACGACCTGCATCCACTCTCACCCCCCACAAAAGTGTCACCACGAAGAAAAAAAAGACTTTATCAGCGGCATCTCGTGAGTCAAAAAAAAAAGATGACCGAAGCCGGGCAGGCACCCGCATAAATATTGGATACACGTTCGGTTCATGGAGGGAACTTCAGCTGCATTTGGGAGTGAAAACGGATGCTGACATGGCTCATTTCCTTGTGACCAGGTGAGAAAACATTATAGGTCGTGTTTAGAGCCTGATACAGTATGAAAATGATGAGATCAAATCAAATAACAGAGTGGAGAGACCTGACGTGAAGTATGTTAGCCTCCCCGGTGCAGTGCTGTGAAGAAGAACAGTCTGTAAAATGTCTGTGCGCGCTCCCGTGCTGGCTTGGCTGGTGGCTGAAGCACCTGTCGCAGCAGCACTGAGTCAGATTTTGTAAAGCTGCCTTAAGTCCCTTTAATTATTATCATAACTTAACTGTTCAAGTTTAAGTTCAAGTTTATTTATTTATAAAGCGCCAGTTCATGACAAAGTCATTTCAAGGCACCTCACAGAAAAATCAACCAATTAATAGTAAAACATTTTCTATCTAAAGAACCAGCCGATTGGGCTGAATTGTTATTTCAGCACAATCCCCCATCCTGAGCAAGCACAATTGGCGACAGTGGAAAGGAACGACTCCCTTTTAACAGGAAGAAACCTCTAGCAGAACCCGGCTCAGGATGGGCGGCCTTCTGCCTTAGCCGACTGGGGTCTGAGCTGACAGGAAAGAGACACAGACAAACACAGATGCATTTTGGCCAGTCGTCATGTCTATAGAAAGATAAACAGAGAAACAGTTAATGGCAGCAGTAACAATCAAAGCAATAACAATTTGATGGCTCTAGTGGGAATATTTCATCCCTTGTTTATGTGAGATACACCCTCCTCAGAGGCAGCCAGAGTAAAGAAAGACAGCAGAGTGAAAAAATGTGGTCAGTATGTCCTCAGGCAGTCTAAACCTATAGCAGCATAACTAAAGGGAAAGCTCAGGAGAACCCAAGCTAACCCTGACTATGGGATTTTTTTAAAAAGGAAAGTTTTAAGTCTATTTTTAAAACTACATAAGGTGTCTGCCTCATGGATAAAAAGTGGAAGCTGGTTCCACATGAGAGGAGCCTGATAACTAAAAGCTCTTCCTCCCATTCTACTTTTAGAAACTCTAGGAACTACAAGCAGACCTGCAGTCTGAGAGCGAAGTGCTCTGTTTGGAGCATATGGAACAATAAGATCTTTAATATAAGCCGGAGCTTGGTTGTTCAAGGCCTTATACGTCAAAAGTAAAACCTTAAACTTTATTCTAGACCTTACAGGGAGCCAATGAAGTGATGCTAAAACAGGAAAAATATGGTCTCTCCTTCTAACTCTCATCAGAACTCTGGCAGCAGCATTTTGGATCAGCTGGAGGCCTTTAACAGCACCATTAGAACACCCTGATAATAATGAATTACAGTAATCAAGTCTAGAAGTAATAAATGCGTGAACTAAAGTTTCTGCATCCCTTTGATTCAAAATGCTCCTAATTTTAGCAACATTACGCAGGTGGAAGTAGGCCGTCCTGGTAACATGCTTTATATGAGAACTAAAGGACATGTCCTGGTCAAAGATAACACCCAGGTTCTTTATCTTCTTTTTGGAGGCCAAATTAATGCCATCCAACATTGATGACTGACTACACAACTTGTTCCTAAGATTCTCAGGCCCAAAAGTCACAACCTCTGTCTTGTCTGAATTTAAAAGCAAAAAATTAGGCGTCATCCAACGTTTTACATCATTAAGACAGGCTTGTAATCTTTGCAGCTGGTTGGTCTCATCAGGCTTCATTGATAGATATAACTGAGTATCATCAGCATAAAAATGGAATTTTATACCATGTTGTCTAATAATTTTACCAAGCGGTAACATAGATATAGTAAAGAGGATTGGTCCAAGCACTGAACCCTGAGGAACTCCATGACTGACTCTGGTATATGAAGAAGATTCATTATTTACATGAACAAACTGGAATCTTTCAGTTAAATATGATTCAAACCAGTTTAATGCAGTTCCCTGAATCCCAATATCATATTCAAGCCTCTTCAATAGGATCTTATGATCTATAGTATCAAACGCAGCACTGAGATCTAACAGGACAAGTACAGACACAAGTCCACTGTCTGAGGCCATGAGAATATCATTAGAAACTTTCACCAGTGCTGTTTCAGTGCTATGATGAGCTCTAAATCTTGACTGGAACTCTTCAAAAAGATTATTACTGTGTAGATGATCACATAACTGGTTTGCAACTATCTTTTCTAGAATTTTTGAGATGAAGGGTAAATTGGATATAGGTCAATAATTACCTTGAGATCCTGGATAAAGATCAGGTTTCTTAAGTAAAGGTTTAATAACAGCAACCTTAAAGGCCTTAGGCGCATATCCATTCATTAAAGACAAATTGATCATGTCCAATATCCATGTGTTAATCAATGGGAAGACATCTTTAAAAAGTCTGGTTGGAACAGGATCCAACATACATGTAGATGGTTTAGAAGAAGCTATAATTTGTGTTAACTCATTAAGATTAGCTGGACAGAAACTGTCTAAACATGATTCAGATTCTAAAGCTGCTTCACTGGACAACGAACCAGAGACAACAGTGGGAAGGACATTATAGATTTTTTTCTCTAATTGAATCTATTTTATTAGTGAAGAATTCCATGAAGTCATCGCTACTGAGGGTTACAGGGATACATGGTTCAACAGAAGTTGGGTTTTTTATTAATCTGGCTACAGTACTAAACAGAAACCTGGGATTGTTCTTGTTCTCCTCTATGAGGGACGAGACTCAGTTCTAACCCTAAGAAGGGCTCTTTTGTATATGAGCAGGCTATCTCTCCAAGATAAATAAACTTCTTCTAGCTTAGTGGAACGCCATTTCCTTTCTAACTTTCTTGAAGTTCTTTTTAGCATACGCAGCTCTAAATTAAACCAAGGAGCCCGCCTCCTCTGGCTGATTACCTTCATTTTCAGAGGAGCAACTTTATCCAATGACGTGCGCATTGAAGCTGTAAAATTATCAGTAAGATCATCAATTCGCCAGTCTGCAAAATCTTTGCAGCTGCTCTCTGTTATATTATTCTTCTGGAATGAAGATAAAGCTAACGGAATAGATTCTTTGAATTTAGTTACAGCATTTTCTGATAAACATCTACGGTAATTAAAGTTTCTATCTAGAGCGGTGAGGTCAATCATTGTAAACTCAAAGGTTATTAAAAAATGATCAGACAAGACAGGGTTGTGAGGAAACACTATCAGCTGTTCAATCTCTATGCCATAAGTCAGAACAAGATCAAGAGTATGATGACAATAGTGAGTTGGTTTGTTTACATTCTGAGAGAAACCAACTGAATCCAAAAGATCATTAAAAGCTATATTTAAACTATCACTTTCAACATCAACATGAATATTGAAATCTCCCACTATAATGACTTTATCAGATTTCAATAATAGTTCTGATAAAAAGACTGAAAATTCAGACAAGAACTCAGAATAAGCACCTGGTGGACGATATACAACAACAAGTAAAATAGGTTCCTCTGATTTCCAATTTGAGACTGGAAAATAGCAGCTACTCCTCCTCCTCGACCTGTTGCTCGAGGAACATGAAGATTAAGGTAGTTAGAAGAAGTTGATTCATTAATACTAACATGATCCTCCTGCTGCAGCCAGGTTTCCGTAAGACAAAATAGATCAATATTATGGTCAAGTATCAGATCATTAACTAACAGAGATTTAGATGAAAGAGATCTAACATTCAGTAAACCACATTACATTCTGGTTGAAATCTGTGCGTCGCTGGTTGACAAACACCATAAAACCTCAGAAGAAGCCTGCCATCACCTCGTTTTCTGATTGGCTATATGTTGCACTGAGCTGGCTGCACGATCAGTTCTCATCACAGCACACCACACACTGCGATATTGGGCCAAATGTCAATCAGATTCTAGTTACAGAAACTCACATGGATTCAGCACAACCTGAGAGCACATCAGCTCAGGATTCAGATGAGCTTACCTACCCTGCACCACTTGAAATTAGTCACTCAGAGTCACAGGGACTCAGGTCAAATAAGGTGAAGTTACCCTGAGAGAAACTGCAGAGCACCTCAAAGGCTGAATTTGTAGGTTTTGAGAGTAATCAACTTTCCCCCATGTTGTAAATCACTGATTGTGTGTCATATTCCTGTACATTTGATTACATTTATTGAGTTACATAATTTAACTAAATACATTCAATTTGTTTGATGCTTATCAAAGCTGGATGGAAGGAACTGTTATGTATTTAGCGGGAAAAATACATTGTTTAGTGGCACTAGTTTCCATCCATAATAGAAGCACACAAAGTGGTGTATGTGCAAACTAATCTGCTGTGTATGTCGGCAATTGTTCAGAAAACAAAAAAGCCACATACAACTGATGGTCAGTTGTTTTTGAACAGCTCCCTAATCTGAGAAACGATGACATGTTTATTTCGTCGCTGGTTGTCTAGGTGGTGTCCCGATAACAACGTGGGCTTTATCGATAATTGGCAGACGTTTTGGGGAAAACCTGGACTGATTCGGAGAGACGGCATCCATCCTACTTTGGATGGTGCAGCTCTCCTTTCTAGAAATATGGCTGAATTTATTACTTTTCCAAAACCGTGACAATCCAGGGTCCAGTCCAGGAAGCAGAGTTGTAGTCTTTCACACCTCTCTGCAGCTTCTCTGTCGTTACCCTCCCACTTTCCTATAGAGACGGTCCACCAGGTGCTTATTCTGAGTTCTTGTCTGAATTTTCAGTCTTTTTATCAGAACTATTATTGAAATCTGATAAAGTCATTATAGTGGGAGATTTCAATATTCATGGTGATGTTGAAAGTGATAGTTTAAATATAGCTTTTGGATTCAGTTGGTTTCTCTCAGAATGTAAACAAACCAACTCACTATTGTCATCATACTCTTGATCTTGTTCTGACTTATGGCGTAGAGATTGAACAGCTGA
Source organism: Pachypanchax playfairii (assembly GCA_006937955.1). Lineage (NCBI taxonomy): Eukaryota > Metazoa > Chordata > Actinopteri > Cyprinodontiformes > Aplocheilidae > Pachypanchax > Pachypanchax playfairii. The sequence continues at coordinate 1,917,141 of SSNP01000083.1, forward strand.
TAGTGTTTCCTCACAACCCTGTCTTGTCTGATCGTTTTTTAATAACCTTTGAGTTTACAATGATTGACCTCACCGCTCTAGATAGAAACTTTAATTACCGTAGATGTTTATCAGAAAATGCTGTAACTAAATTCAAAGAATCTATTCCATTAGCTTCATCTTCATTCCAGAAAAATAATATAACAGAGAGCAGCTGCAAAGATTTTGCAGACTGGCGAATTGATGATCTTACTGATAATTTTACAGCTTCAATGCGCACGTCATTGGATAAAGTTGCTCCTCTGAAAATGAAGGTAATCAGCCAGAGGAGGCGTGCTCCTTGGTTTAATTTAGAGCTGCGTATGCTAAAAAGAACTTCAAGAAAGTTAGAAAGGAAATGGCGTTCCACTAAGCTAGAAGAAGTTTATTTATCTTGGAGAGATAGCCTGCTCATATACAAAAGAGCCCTTCTTAGGGTTAGAACTGAGTATTACTCGTCCCTCATAGAGGAGAACAAGAACGATCCCAGGTTTCTGTTTAGTACTGTAGCCAGATTAATAAAAAAACCAACTTCTGTTGAACCATGTATCCCTGTAACCCTCAGTAGCGATGACTTCATGGAATTCTTCACTAATAAAATAGATTCAATTAGAGAAAAAAATCTATAATGTCCTTCCCACTGTTGTCTCTGGTTCGTTGTCCAGTGAAGCAGCTTTAGAATCTGAATCATGTTTAGACAGTTTCTGTCCAGCTAATCTTAATGAGTTAACACAAATTATAGCTTCTTCTAAACCATCTACATGTATGTTGGATCCTGTTCCAACCAGACTTTTTAAAGATGTCTTCCCATTGATTAACACATGGATATTGGACATGATCAATTTGTCTTTAATGAATGGATATGTGCCTAAGGCCTTTAAGGTTGCTGTTATTAAACCTTTACTTAAGAAACCTGATCTTGATCCAGGATCTCCAGGTAATTATCGACCTATATCCAATTTACCCTTCATCTCAAAAATTCTAGAAAAGATAGTTGCAAACCAGTTATGTGATCATCTACACAGTAATAATCTTTTTGAAGAGTTCCAGTCGGGATTTAGAGCTCATCATAGCACTGAAACAGCACTGGTGAAAGTTTCTAATGATATTCTCATGGCCTCAGACAGTGGACTTGTGTCTGTACTTGTCCTGTTAGATCTCAGTGCTGCGTTTGATACTATAGATCATAAGATCCTATTGAAGAGGCTTGAATATGATATTGGGATTCAGGGAACTGCATTAAACTGGTTTGAATCATATTTAACTGAAAGATTCCAGTTTGTTCATGTAAATAATGAATCTTCTTCATATACCAGAGTCAGTCATGGAGTTCCTCAGGGTTCAGTGCTTGGACCAATCCTCTTTACTATATATATGTTACCGCTTGGTAAAATTATTAGACAACATGGTATAAAATTCCATTTTTATGCTGATGATACTCAGTTATATCTATCAATGAAGCCTGATGAGACCAACCAGCTGCAAAGATTACAAGCTTGTCTTAATGATGTAAAACGTTGGATGACGCTTAATTTTTTGCTTTTAAATTCAGACAAGACAGAGGTTGTGACTTTTGGGACTGGGAATCTTAGGAACAAGTTGTGTAGTCAGTCATCAATGTTGGATGGCATTAATTTGGCCTCCAACAAGAAGATAAAGAACCTGGGTGTTATCTTTGACCAGGATATGTCCTTTAGTTCTCATATAAAGCATGTTACCAGGACGGCCTACTTCCACCTGCGTAATGTTGCTAAAATTAGGAGCATTTTGAATCAAAGAGATGCAGAAATTTTAGTTCATGCATTTATTACTTCTAGACTTGATTACTGTAATTCATTATTATCAGGTTTTCAGCATTTCAGTTAGTGTCCATGTAAACAAGGATTTGGGAATTCAGATCGACCAAGATTTTAATCAGACTGGGGAAATTTGGCGCATGTAAACGTAGCTAATGTTTTATTATTACGATTATCACTTCAGTTATTTTTAATTGAATTTAATTTACTCATGGGGTTGTTGCTGTTTTTCAGACCAACTCCCTTCCATTTTTTGTGAAAATTACCTTATCATTTTTTGCCCTAGCTGAAATCACAGCTTGACCACAGAGGAGCATCAGGATTACAAGATATTTCAATGTTTTTATTCAAAACTTGGGCTGTGTATATACACACACACACATGCTACATGTTTAGTTGAAAAAATGAAAAACTCAGTGAACAAGGGGGTTGACACCTAGATTTACAAGACACATTGGGTTCCCAATTTGGGGACTTCTGAGTCTACATGTGATGTTGCAGTGTTTCAGTCTCTGTTCAGTTGCCAAGGGAACACCTGCAGATAGCTGGTTAACTAAGTGCAGTGAAGATGCTCCATCGTGGCAATCAATTATGGATGAGCAGAGAGAACTTTGACATGTTAAACCTCTTAGAGAGGCTGAAGAGGAGTAACACCAAGAGAATTATGACGAAGAAGTGGACTACAAAGTAAAGGTTGGGTAGATTCATATTACATATTATTGTGGCCATACCAAAGGCTCTAGCTACTAGTATTTAACCACTTCAACACAATACATAATGAACTGTAAATAATGGATCTTAATCATTTAAAGTGTTAATGTTGCATGATTTGCATTTTTTTTTTTTTTTTTGCATTTCCACCCTTAACATGTCTTTAATACAATTGGTAGCACAAAAATGACTCTCATCATTGTGAATAAATGTTACCTTAGATATGTTTATCACGTTTTGACATTAAAAGATCTTTTGTTCATTGTATTTGGAAGAATTTTGATCACAGGCTCCATGGGATAGTATCAACAAAGAGATATTTTTGTATGCAAATAAACATAGTACATTGTTAGTGTTAGATTCTGTGGTTTGGAAACCCCTCTCTTTTACCTATTTCTGTTTCTGTCTTTCTTCCCTGTTCTTACCCCATGCATTTTGTTTCCCTGTTGAAGAAGTAAGCAGTAGCTTGTTGCACCATGAGATGGTGCTCTGGTTCTTCTGGGTGCTAGATTTCACAAGCACACCTGCATCTTGTTAAGTCACATCAAACTTCTTAAGCAGAGCTCAAAACAGTCTCCAAAGCTACAGTACATCTACTATGATTATCATGGGCATCACTTGTGATATTTTCTCTTATTGCCTTGTAGAACCTCTACTAACTTTGTGATCTGTTTACAGTATCTACCTCGCGAGACAGCTGGCTGACTCACTGATAATCATCAAGCCAGTTCCCGGTTACCTGTGAAGGGTACAGCATTAAAAGAGATAATGGATCCCTGGAACATTTATCCTGGATCCCCATCACAGAACTATATTGGAGAAGCATGGTTGGCCACTTGGAGGGGATAGTTGGGGGCATTGTCAGTTATCAGTATTTTCAATGGCAACTATGTCTTTAATCTTTATCTTTTTCCTCACTATCTCCATGCCTTCTGTATCTAGGGGGGAGAAGTTAGCAGCATCTTGTTGGGTCATGAGAATCTGGCAAATCTGGGTTCCAGCCTTTTGCACCATTTTGTACCTTTTAAACATGCTTAATATTCGGCATATTTAAAAAAGATGTTTCCATTTTTTAACAAGTAGTATGCAGAGGTAGAGCCTAGACCAATCATCTATCCTTTATCTATACCCATTTATTCCTATTCAGGGTCAGAGGAGCTGGTGAGTATCTCCAGAGGGATTGGTTCGCCAGTTCATCACAGCTGTGGATCAGGGGGAGAAGGGAGGGGCTAACATTCATACAACCCAAAATGCAAATTGGCAGGCTTCATGGGCTTCAGTGTCTTGTCCAAGGACACTTCGACATGTGGTGGAAGCCGGGATCAATCCACCCCACATCTCCAAGCCTCACAAGAGACAAACTCAAAAAAACTATTAAGAATGTGTGGGAACAGAAGACACAGACAGACAAAAGGCATGAGCAGGGATGATACTTAAAAAATGAAGCCAGATGGACTGCATGGAGTTTGGGGAAGTTAGGGACAACGAGTCAGAGTAGGCCCTGGTCAGAGCCACCATTGTAGATGCAGCTCTCAGAAGTTGCAGCCAGTAAGTTTTTGGCGCCTGTCATGAAGGCAGTCAGAATATTCTTTGGTGGACACCAACAGTAATGGAAGCTGTGAAGCTGGAGAAGGAAGCTTTTGGGACTTGGCTGACTCAGAGGACTCCTGAAGCAGCTGACAGCTCCCATGTGGCTAGAAGGACTGAGGCTTCTGTGGTCACAGAAGTTAAGACCCAAGAGAGAGGGAGTAAGGACTTTTGACTGGCCTCAAAGAGGTTCTGGCAACCATTTGCCGACTTAGAAAGAGAAAGCAGAGGCTGTGTTTGGTTTGGATGGGGAACTGCTGACTCAGGCTAGGGATACTGTCAGACAATGGAAGGAGCACTTTGATGACCTCCTGAACCCTGTCACCATGTCCTCCACTGTGGAGCCAGAGCCAATGGACTTTGGGGAAGTTGAGTTCTTCACATTGGCAGAGGTCATTGGAGTAGTTAAAAAGCTGCCCTGTGGCATGGCACTGGAGTGTGGATGAGATTTGCTCTGAGGTGCTGAAGGCTGTGGGGCTGTCATGGATGGCCTGCCTCTTCAATTTCACATGGAGGACCAGCATAATGCTCGTGGAGTGGCCGATTGGGGTGATGGTCCGGGTTTTCATAAAAGGAGGCCAGAGAGTGCTGCTTTAGGGGGTTACACTTCTCAGTCTCCTAGGGTGTTGGGAAGGAAGATCTGAAGGGGTTGTCAGATTTAGGTTCAGGATGAACAGAGTGGCTTTTCCCTTGGTCATGAAACAGTGGACTAAATCTTTACCTTTATGGAAATGCTGAGGGGGTCATGGGAGTTTACCTCTTCAATCATAATTTTGTGGACTTGAAAAATGCTTGTGACCGGGTACCCTGAAGGATGCTGCAGAAATATAGGGTCTCTGGCCCTCTTCTCTGCTTTTTGCAGTTGATGCAGTTCTGTTGGCCTCTTCAAGCCACGACCTTAAGTGTACACTAGGTCAGTTTGCAGCTGAGTGTAAAGCAACTGAGATAAGAGTCAGCTCCTCAAAATCTGAGGCCATGGTTCCCAACTGGAAATATGTGGAATGCTCCCTTCATGTTGGCAGTGAGTCTGGACTTGAAGAAGAAAGTTTAGGTTTCTGGATGTCTTGTTAATGATTGATGGCAGGATGGAGCTTAAGATGGAACAACAGACTGGTGCTTCCTCCTCAGTGATGAGGGCACTGCTTTGGTCTGACATAGTTTGAAAAAAGTTGAGCCAAAAGCCAAAGCTCTTTACAGTGATCCCTCACTTATCGCGATTAATTGTTTCCAGACTCCCCCCCACCCGACAGGTGAAAATTTGCAAAGTAGAGATACTCTGTATACATAAATACACACATACATGGACATTGACATAAAATAATTTCTAACATACAGTATATTATGTATATTAAACTTAAACACCTTAAATTAATACATGTATCTTTCACTCTCAGTCTTTCTCTCTGTGCAGTGCAATAAAGGTGACAATAATGATGAAGATAATGGAACTTCATAGGTACTAATGACAACTTTACAGCTCTTCGGTTGATGCCTTGTCATTAGACATAAGCGCATACACAAGTGAACTCGACAAAAAACAACTATGGAGAAAGTGTGGGGAGGTAAACGAACGGCCAAAAGTGCGGTACCTTTTATTTTTGGATGAATATTTTTGAAAAATCTGCAAAGTGGAGAATCTGCAAAAGTTTAACTGTGAAGTAGCTAGGGATCACTGTACTGATCTGTCTACAATCTGAACCTCAGCTATGGTCATGAGATCTGGATCCTGATTGAAAGAATGAGATCCTAGATACAAGCAAATCATTAAACACAAAGAGGCTGGGGGCAGCTGACTGGAGACTGGGGCCTGGCTGAATAGAGACTCTTTGGAAGTCACCCTGGAAGTAGCACAAAAAAAGCACAGGAATATAAGAGAACCCTAGGGAGATTGGCCAAGTGGCCACACGAAGAGGCACTAAAACACTCGAGGACACTTGGTAGGTTGAGCAGAAGGTCACTCAAGGAAGCTTCTGCACCCTTGATGTCACTCAGAAGGTTAGCCAGGAAAAAGCACTAGAAGACGTCAGGATTGAACAGGAGGCACTGGGCTCCAGCTGAGAGGAGACCCAGGGAACCAGTGGAAGTCTTGCCAATTAGTCTCCAATAGCAGCATGATAACAGAGACTATATGACCACTCAAGGTGAATGGACTCAATATCTGCTATTCAAAAATGGTGAGATGTTCAAAAAGACTTATTTTGGCTTGAGAACTGGTGGAAGGGCATAATCAACCACAACCCCCTGAAACAGAGGAACTTATGGAGGGACACTGCCAATGGCACCCCCCCCCCCCCCCCCCCCCCCCCCCCCCCCCCCCCCCCTTGAAACTGAAGGAGAGGTGTAATCATTAAAGACCCCCTCAGAAGCAAGAGCAGGCAGAGGGAAATTGTTTAAAACCACCGCTTCAGAGAGTGGAGAAGAAGCATTGTTGTCCAGGGCCTCCATGAAAACTGGAACTGGAATGTCTAGCGCTGTTATAGCCCCACTTGACTCCCATTTGGCGGGCGGTGTAGTCTAGTGGAAGGGCAATCTCCATTTGTTTGTAAGATGGTGAGTTCAATCCCCGGTGCCGGCAAGCTACGTCAAAGTATCCTTGGGCAAGATACTGAACCCGTCACTGCCTTGGAGCAGCTGTAGTCTGTCAGGAAGGAGGTCACCCTCTGATCGAGAAACTGGTGCTTGATCCCGTGTCCTGGCAAGGGGCTACATGTCAAAGTATCCTTGGGCAAGATACTGAACCCCACAACTGTTCCCCAGGCGCTGTTCAAGATGGGTGCCCTCTACTCCTCACTGTAAGGTGAGGATGGGTGAAATGTAGAGCCAAATTTCCCCACAAGGGATTAATATAGGAAATAAAATTAAATTTAAAAAAATATTGTTGACATGGATCTTGTTCAGCAGCACATGGAACCCCAGACTGGGCTGGCTCAGCAGTATATACGATTGGCACAGTGGCACAGGTAAGAGGTATTGTCCTCTGGAACCTCCTCAGAAGAAGTCTCAGAGTATGAGGCCAACAGACCTAGGAGGGGAGCTGGAGAAATGCTGGGCAGGTTCCAAGGTGAAGGTTCTCCGATGGTTCCATTATCATTGGGATCAAGGTTAGGATGAGACAGTGCGGGTTGGAAGCTAAGGCTGCAGCTTGGAGTCAACACCCTAAAACCTACAAAATTTTTCAGAAAATTTGTCCCTGTGTTCATCAAGGGTCAATCAAGTTTTCTACAGATTTATTTTGTTTTGATACTTTTGCAATGCAAATATACACTCACCGGCCACTTTATTAGGTACACCATGCTAGTAACGGGTTGGACCCCCTTTTGCCTTCAGAACTGCCTCAATTCTTCGTGGCATAGATTCAACAAGGTGCTGGAAGCATTCCTCAGAGAGTTTGGTTCATATTGACATGATGGCATCACACAGTTGGTGCAGATTTGTCGGCTGCACATCCATGATGCGAATCTCCAGTTACACCACATCCCAAAGATGCTCTATTGGATTGAGATCTGGTGACTGTGGAGGCCATTTGAGTACAGTGAACTCATTGTCATGTTCAAGAAACCAGTCCGAGATGATTCCAGCTTTATGACATGGCACATTATCCTGCTGAAAGTAGCCATCAGAAGTTGGGTACATTGTGGTCATAAAGGGATCGACATTGTCAGCAACAATACTCAGGTAGGCTGTGGCGTTGTAACGATGCTCAATTGGTACCAAGGTGCCCAAAGAGTGCCAAGAAAATGTTCCCCACACCATTACACCACCACCACCAGCCTGAACCGTTGATACAAGGCAGGATGGATCCATGCTTTCATGTTGTTGACGCCAAATTCTGACCCTACCATCCGAATGTCGCAGCAGAAATTGAGACTCATCAGACCAGGCATTGTTTTTCCAATCTTCTATTGTCCAATTTCGATGAGCTTGTGCAAATTGTAGCCTCAGTTTCCTGTTCTTAGCTGAAAGGAGTGGCACCCGGCGTGGTCTTCTGCTGCTGTAGCCCATCTGCCTCAAAGTTCGACGTACTGTGCATTCAGAGATGCTCTTCTGCCTACCTTGGTTGTAACAAGTGGTTATTTGAGTCACTGTTGCCTTTCTATCAGCTCGAACCAGTCTGGCCATTCTCCTCTGACCTCTGGTATCAACAAGGCATTTCCGCCCACAGAACTGCCGCTCACTGGATATTTTTTCTTTTTCGGACCATTCTCTGTAAACCCTAGAGATGGTTGTGCATGAAAATCCCAGTAGATCAGCAGTTTCTGAAATACTCAGACCAGCCATTCTGGCACCAACAACCATGCAACGTTCAAAGTCACTCAAATCACCTTTCTTCCCCATACTGATGCTCGGTTTGAACTGCAGGAGATTGTCTTGACCATGTGTACATGCCTAAATGCACTGAGTTGCCGCCATGTGATTGGCTGATTAGAAATTAAGTGTTAACGAGCAGTTGGACAGGTGTACCTAATAAAGTGACCGGTGAGTGTAGCATAGAGCAGGGTTAACTGCTCCCTCCTTCATCACTGGTCATTTAGTCTGTGTCTCATTTACAGTCTTTGTGACAGTCCATTTTATTTGTGCTGTTCACATATAGGGCTGCAGTGTTTTTAATTGCTTTTTAACCCATTTTTCAACTTTTTTTCCCTTTCAGCGCATATCACCACAGATAACATCAGGTAGATAACATCAGGCAGATCACCTGTTAGTGTGTTTACTGTTTGTGCTGAAAAACTTTACTGTTTCTTTCTTTCTGGTAACACATGACTGATGTGTTTGTTATCCTGACCTCGATTCTTTCATCTGACTGAGCTATTCTGATGCGGTGTGACTCTGAGTCAGTCTATCAGTTTGAGTGGATCAAAGTCAGGAAGATGACCATTTTTTTTCATAAACTCTGTTGTACTGCATTTAGCAAATGGTCACAGATGTGTAAAGTAAATATTTTATGTTATACCACAAGTTAGTTGTAAAATTTGTTATAGAAAATAGAACTTTTTTTCAGTTAGTCAGACTGTTATTTAATTAAGGCAGATTCAGTGTGTCAGTAGCTACGTTTACATGGGCACATTTAATCAGAATAAACGCCCAATCGGATAAAAAATACATCATGTCAACATGTCAATCAGAATGTTTTGATCCGATGCAGCCTGATCAGAATTAAATTTACTTCCGATTGAGAGGGGTGGTTTTGTCCGATCCTCATTCGGATAGACGTGCATGTATACACCCGTTCGGAAAGAAAGGGTGAAAAAAGCCCAATGCGCACACGTACAACTTCAGCGTGATGTCTTTCCGCTTTCGCAGACTCAAGTAGAAAACATAGCGGGAAGTAAACAGAAGTGGTCTGCTGGTGCAGTCATCCTGTCATCCTGCTCTCCTCTCCTGTGGCGGAGGAGCAGTAGCAATATGTATTCAGCCGCTACCTTTGCAATGATAGCTTTATTTTCATATGTAAATGGTTGCTTAAAAAATTTACATTGTCTTCAAGTCAGGAGGTGAGCAAGGGCGCCTCAGTAAGAATTACATTTTCTGTGTTTCTAGTGTTAAACAGTCTGTTATTTTTGTTCTTTCTCATCTGACCATACTTGCCAACCCTCTCGATTTAAAAATTTGGGAGAATCCGAAATTTTAATGCTGTCCCGGGACCATCATTCTCCCGAATTTCTCCCGATTTCCACCTGAACAACAATATTGCTAAACCATCCATCACCAGGCGCTGTTTCCGACTGGACAATAATAATGGTTACACCTTGAAGTCCCCACCATCTGTTGTACAGGTACTGCTAATTAGTTAACTTAGGTTATTACTTTGAACTGTTATTTTGTCAAATAAATAAGGCCACATGTTGTCACAGAGCAGTGGAAAAGCCCTTTTGCAGTCCACATTTGTGTGCGTTAACTGATGAAGAATGGGACGTGGCAGGTGGCGACAGGCCAGCAGTAGATGGGCCGACCATATTCGCATATCATATTCGCAAACGAGAGAGTATTGGTGGATGACAGGAAACCTTCAGCCACTGGAGCTGCAGCAATGACAGTTGAGCTGAATACAGGTGCGTGGAAGGGTTGAGCTGGAACCAGTGGGGATGAAGAGAAAATTCTGAAGCTTATTGAACAGCTGATCTGGTGAAGATTGTTGTGTGGAGACATAACAGGAGCTTGTGGCATGATGTGGTGACAGAGTGTTTTTCTCTCTGATCATCTGTGTTTTTGCGGGCTTTAATTAGTATGACTAAGTTGTGATTTTTAGGTGCGTGACTGTGTGTGAGTGTGTTTGTGTGGTGACAGCAGTACCATTCTTGACATAACAGCAGCATGGCGTTTGTCCTAGTAAAATCTTTTACTTTCACAAGTGAGTTCATCATTGTCTATGTCTGATTTAGGGAATACATTAATGAAGCAGTGTGGCACCTGCTATGCACCGTTTTCACCGCGCTTACAAATGTTTTTCAATGTCGATGTTAGATGTAAACAAAGAGTTCCTGTATTTCATCACTTCCGGTTTTATTAGGTTTGAAAGTGAGTCTCACCTGGAGCTCATGAAAATATATTTGCCTCATAAGATTCAACAATACGTCCGCACATTATACGACCATTTAGGTCGAGTTTAGAAAGCTCCAAATAAAGCGACCTGTGAAAGCGTTTTTAAACGACCTGTCAGAGCGTTTTCCGGGCTCCGCAGAGATTTACTACCAACAAAGCATGCGCACACCTTCCCAGAGGAGCTGACAAATACGCATGTGTGAGGTTTTGCACTGTTCAGCCGAACAAAACAACACTTCTACACAATATGTCTCATTTTAGTACAACGGTTAGCTTTAAAATGTAAAGATAAACATGGACATACTGTAAAGCCGAATATTTCACGTTAAAACGTAACGGTTAAGGTTAGGGTAGCCGATAGGGGTCGCATACAGAATAGCATACGGAATATAGTGTTGTTTTTAAAATCGACCAATGCGGTCGTATTTTACATGAGGTTGGGCTGGAGTCAAACAACAACAAATGGAAAACAACAGTAAAATCCTTTTTGATTCTTTACCATCTCTACCAGATTTTGAGCGTTAATTCTTTAATGTCAGTCTGTCACTGAACTTAACTGCTACTTTCTAAAATAAGCTTAGAAAGTAGTGAAATCATTTAAACTCAAAACAGATCATGTGGACTGCTGTGAACAATTTACAAAGTCTCCTCAACTAACATAAGTGCCTGAGAGAGTCCTGCTTACTATCCAACCTATACAAAACCCACCAGGACTCAAGGACAAAACTGAAGAACTGGGAACAAAATCATTGCAGTGTTTGAGAGAAAAACTAAAAAAATACTTTGGGAAGATCGAGATCAATATTTCATTTGGAGACTTGGACTTCTAGACAGTATACAGGCTAACGTTGTGCTGGATAAGCATTATGTGCAAAGGTGCAAGTGTTTCCTTAAACAACTACAGAAGAAAAAACATTGTAGGTATTGAACGGCCTGAAAGCTGCTCGAGGGCTCATGTCACAGATCAAGTTTGTCTGTGCAGCTGTCTTTAACTATTGAGGTCAGCTCAGTTTTCTACTTTGTTGACTTGAGAAAAATGCATGAGAAAGTGGACCACAGGACATCACAGCATTAGAGCGCTGTCTGCTTACAATCTGGAAACAGAAAAGTGTACATATATATATATATATATATATATATATATATATATATATATATATACTATATAATATAATATATTAGAAGAAAAGCCACAAGCATTGTCACATAAAATAGAAATCAGAATAACATATGGTAGAGTTTGATCAAAACTGGAGGAGCAAAGAAAAGAAAAGACTGAGAAAACATGAACTGAGATCTTTCATCTGATGCTGACCCACACTGGGGAGTTTAACATCAGAGGTTAACATCAGCACAATCACTGAACCAAAACGTGATTGAAGCTATTTTATTTTGTCTCTGTGCACATTTAGTTTATGTCCCGCAAACAGAATTTACTTAAAGTCTTTCATAGGAATATATATTTTTTATTTTTAGTGGTGTTTCAAATGATTTTCTGCACATCCAATTCCAAAAAAGTTGGGAAACAATCTAAAATTTTAATAAAACAGTATCCATTGAAAGATTTACCAATCCAGTAAAACCATAATGTAGTAAGATGTTGAAACTGAGATGAGCAACATTTGCTTCCATCTAAACAATGTCTTTTTCAGGAAGGCCCTGAATATTGCAACACGTCAATGGTAAACCACATACTGCATCCATCAACAACAACTTGGCTTCATAGGAGAAGAGTCTGTATGCTGAACTGACCTGCCTGCAGTCCAAATTTTGTACCAAGTGAAAACAGATGGTGCTTCGCAAAAGAAATCCCCCAAAACATCAGCAAAGGTCTCGGACTGCTTAACAATTTGAATTCTGCATCAGACAAGAACGGGAGAACATTCCTTTCACCAGCAAAGGATCTCCTCACTTCTCAAATGTATACAAATAGTTGTTAAATAAAGAGGGCGTGCTACACAATATTAAGCATCACCCTGTTCCAACTTTTATGAGATGTGCTGCTACCATCAAATTCAAAATGAGCTAATATTTTGTATGTAATGATACAATTTCTCAGTTTCATATGTTGTTTATGTTCTACTTTGAATAACGTGAGTATATAAACCTTCTGTTTTATTTCTATTTTATGCAGAATCCCAAATTTATTGAATTTGGGATTGTAGAATAGCACCCATCTACAGTATCTTCAGTAACTTGCAATTTGGAACTGTTTTAGATTTTACATTTATTTTATTTTTACATTTTTTATAATTGCTAGGATTGAATGGGCATTGAACTATTAAAACTATTTAAACTTTTGTTTTGACAACATTATGTACACAAAAGCATTGAGTCACTTCCAATAACAAACCCCCGATCCCAAGTAAACTGAGAGAATTGCATAGTGATAAAAAAAAACCAGGGAGAGACAGTGATGTATTGAGAAGTGTACAAAGAAAACTTAAGAGAAAAATTAGACATGACCAGGAGGTTTATATGAAAAAGCTGGACAGCAAGCTCCAGCAAACCAATGGAAAATATGTGATCACAGAGGAATAATATCACAGACTTTAAGCAGATGGTGGATTAGTTAGATGGAAGTCTCTCTTTCATCCCGACCTCCCCGTAGTTTTATAAAGCCAACTAAAAAGAATGTTTACATTTAGATGGTTCGATTAGTCTTTCGCCCCTATACCCAGGTCGGACGACAGATTTGCACGTCAGGACAGACGGATTCTTCTCACAAACGAGGACAAGACCAACTCAGGCATAATGGTGAAAGTCGGTATCAATGGATTTGGCCGCATTGGTCGTCTGGTGACCCGTGCTGCTGTCAACACCAAGATAGAAGTAGAAAATAAATGAATAAAACTACCAATCAGTGCTGCTGGGAGTAAAGCAGAAGTGGCAGAACCAGAAAGTGTGTCCTGAAAGAGGCACATGGTAAAGCAGAGGAAACGGGTCATGGAAAGGCTGGTCCAGGCCAAAAGATTAAAAAAAGAGTTTTGGTTTTGTTCATCAGTTGCAGTCTGTCTCAAGACCAGGTTTTAGTTTTCTTTATATGCTAGTGAGACCATTTGGCATTTAGGATGCTGGGAGCTTCATTTTGTACTCCAGATTTGTTCTTACCATTAATTAAGTAATTGTTGCCATTTTTTCCTTTTATTTTCCTCTAAGACTACATCAAAATGCTAAATTACCTGTTAAAATCACAAATTTTTCTGGGGGGGATGCCATCAGACCCCCCTACAGGGATTTGGTTGTCACCTTTTTCGCACCCTCTGAGCTTGCAGTTATGAGACCCAGAGTCTTAAAGGCTTGTGCAAATTAGCTGTGTGAGTTTTTGTAGCTCTGTGAGCATCATGTTCTTTAATTTTGCCATTGCATTTAACATGATTAAGTCTGTTTTCCTGTGTAAGAATGCACTAGTGGATGCCGCCACAATTGCCTGCATTAATGCCTACCTGACAAAGAGGCCACAGTTTGTGAGAATGAAGAGTTATGTGTTTGATCAGGTGATCAGCAGCACAGGAGCACCACAAGGGACTGTACTCTCATGATTAATTTTCACGCTGTACACCTCAGACTTTCAATACAAGTTGGACTCCTGTCAGCTGCAGAAATATTTTGATGACTCTGCAGTTGTTGGGTGGATCAGAGATAAAGACTCACTAAAGAGAACTGGTGGACTGTTTTGGTGTGGAAACAATCATCTAATCTGGAATGTGAAAAAGACAAAGGAAATGATCTTGACCCTAACCCTATGCCACCACCTTTATAATGATTCTAAGTAAACCTAAAAAATACTTGCTATATTACTTTATTACAATACTTATCATATATATATATATATATATATATATATATATATATATATATATATATATATATATATACATATTCATATGAAAATCATGAATTCACACTGAAGGCATCAAAACTATGAATTAACACATATGGAATTATGTACTTAACAAAAAAGTGTGAAACAACTGAAAATATGTCATATTCTAGGTTCTTCAAAGTAGCCACCTTTTGCTTTGATTACTGCTAAAAAAATATACGTGAAACATACGTATGTGAAACATACGTATATATGATAATGATAATGCCTTGTGAATCATAATGCTGACAAAATACTATTTTTATGTTATTTCATTACTCAAGGGTGTTCCATGTGTTCCAAGGGTGTTAAGAGAGAGAAAACAAAATCTGTGAAATGTTTAATTTTTTTTTTTTTAATTTTATTTCTTCACATGTGTTTTAAGTCATTTCAAAACATGTTTTTGGTTATGTTGCTTAGCTGCATTAAATAGTAGCCCCGAAGACATTACAAACTGCATTAGCTGCAACTGGTTTAAACTTCAATGCAACTGCATTAGAGACAGAACTTCAGAAGAACACTGAACAATATCAGCAAAAACGTAAAAAAAAAAAATCCTGTCAGCAGTGATATTCAACATAGTGTGGTAACCTTTGTTCAGTTGTTTATTGAAGACTTATAGAAATCACTAAACGTTTAGGAGAAAGAGCTACTTGAACTTGTGTAAAAGAAAGGGTAATTCAAAATAGGAGACTTCTGATTTTTATTTTGGGGCTTTTCTCGGAAATCTGAAGTTTGTCTGTGGCGGAAATCTGCTGTGGTTTAGAAACCATTTACCTGCTCTTACCATCACAGACCTTATAGTGAATGAGGTGTTTTAATAGCTCATTGAACATGATGGATGCTCCAAAATTGATCACCGCTGAGCACTTATCTATCCTAATCAAAACCACC
Organism: Pachypanchax playfairii; assembly: GCA_006937955.1. Taxonomy (NCBI): domain Eukaryota; kingdom Metazoa; phylum Chordata; class Actinopteri; order Cyprinodontiformes; family Aplocheilidae; genus Pachypanchax; species Pachypanchax playfairii. The sequence goes on from SSNP01000083.1 coordinate 1,932,552, forward strand.
TTCAGTGTGCTCATTTATCTAGATTAAATCAGAAATTTCTCAGTTCAGATTATGTTCACAAAAAAGAAAAGGAAAGAGGCCAAGGAAATCCAATCAGGCCTAAATAAAGTTCTGTTTACTGGTTCCACTTTTTTTTAGGATCCAGAGCATCCCTGCTCTCCTCATCTGTCCAAAATAAAGAAGGCAGAAGCTTTTCTTTTAATCTTTAAACGCTAAACAAGCATGAACTCCTGCCGTTGCCTTTATTTTATGTCTAAAAGCATATACTGGTGCACCTAAATATTTAATTCTATGAGCCTGATGACACTGGAATAACAGTGGATAACGGAAAGGTGTACAGGAGTGGGGGCAGGGTACTGGTGGTGGTTGGGGGGTGTCTGCTGCTGTGGGCATGGAAATAGTGGACTGATCGCATACAGTGACAACTTAAACCATAAAGAGATTGTGTGGGTCCTCTTTCACCCCGACAACCCCCCCCACCCCCCACCCAAAAAAAAAGGAAAGAAATGAAGCAAAGCTCTATCTTTCCCCTTCTTCTACTGATGTTGAAGATAAATTGGGGCCCACCCCCTCCTAATGTTCTGCGAGTCACATTAACCCCAATGATTTCTCTTATGTCTAAATTAATAAGGCACATTGAAGCCGCACGCGCGTTTGTGTATGTGTGTGTGTAAAAGTGCGTGAGTGAGTGTATATGCTTGAGCGCTTCAGACGGGTTGTTAAGGTGGTATTAGACTTAATGCAAATTAAAAGGGGGCAGGCTGATCTCTTTTGACCCCCCACCCTGTTTCCAAGCGTTAATGCGGCCATTTGCTCGGAGGTACTCACCCCCTATAATTCAATTTGTCAAAATGAATGAGAGAACAGACAATGTATAATACCCGCCCGCACGGAACTCAACAGCCCCTCAAAATAAAACAGAAAAAAGGGGAGCAAGACAAAAGTTTTTCAGCCGAAACACAAACCTCTCCGTCTTTACAACCCTTTATTACCACTTTCATCTGTAAATGAAAGCGAGCAATTATTGCGAGGTGCCGGTATCATATTATTATGTTGGCCCCGGTCCCCCAGATAGTCATCAATCACTCTCAATCGACCTGTCACCGGCAGGCAGAGATCCAGCTGGAGAGGAAAGAAGCAGGAGGAGGGAGGGGAGGGGAAAAGGGAGGAGGTGGAGGAGTACATCATCATTAATTTGAGGAGTGACCCCTGGGGCTATAGCCACATGTCTCAACCCGGGATTCTCCAAGCAAAAAAGCGCGCCGGCTCCTCCGTTACTGGACGGTGTAGGGCGAGAGAGTTCGGGGGTTTTTGAGTTGTTTGGTTACAGCAGTTATACGGTTCGACCTGACCAAAACATGTGTGAGACACGGCGAGGGAGTGAGAGATACATGGATGGATGGATGGATGGATGGATGGATAGATAGATAGATAGATAGATAGATAGATAGATAGATAGATAGATAGATAGATAGATAGATAGATAGATAGATAGATAGATAGATAGATAGATAGATAGATAGATAGATAATTAACTTCGAATCAATTAGCCCTCCCACGTGATTAACGCCAGTGCGGCGGAATGATAGGAATGCGCCTGATTAGGCCATAATGTATTTAAAGTGATACATACGTTTGAACATTCAAGACACTAATTAAGCTAATTGATTGATTAGGAGTGCAAATTAATCTCCGTGTGCAGAACATCCTCTGTGAAAGACGTGTCTCGTGTGCCTTTTCCTTTTTTTTCTTTTTTGTTATAAGTTTTCCTTTTACTTTATTTTCATCCCGAGGAAGGAAAACGCATATTAAAGTTCCAGTCTGTTTTTTTTAAAGTGAGGGGAAACTTGTGACGTCAGAGTCCCTGCCGTTTAAAATAACCTGCCTCTGCTGCTGACGTCTTTTATACTACTTTTTTATAAGGCAAAAATATGTACTTGACAACAAAGTGATTATTCCAGGGAAAGACGCTCGTGACCTTTTAATTCATTTATTCATTCCTATTACACTTTGAAAGGAAAACTATAAGAATCTTTTTATTAGCTTATGTTTTTTTTCTTTTCTTTTCCTTTTTTTATGCCTCGATGAAAGGCGTTTGAGAGGGGAGGCATTTTACACAAATTAAACATGCTACTCTGCTTCGCCCTATAAGCATCGGGAGCCTGCGCTTGCCAATCAATTGGTACAGTGAAACAGAGCTGCAGCCTGCGTGAGAGTGGAGACCTCCAGTCTCGCTTCATTTCTGGATATCGAGGGATCTTTCTACCATGTCATATCCACAATTCGGATACCCATATTCGTCTGCTCCACAGGTAAGTTCACGTTTACGAATGGGACGAATGCTTTTTTTTTTTAGCGCTGCCGTGATTGATCCTTCACATCGATTGAACCCCTGATCATTTTACGCACTTTAGTAAAGGTTCAAGACAGACTTGTGATGTCCTTTCGCTTATTGGAAAGGTTTTGCGTTGCAGCCAGTGATACCTGTGTGTTTTGTGGTCAGGGAGGGAATAAAAAGGGGGTAAAACGAGGGAAACCGGATTCCAAAGAGAGCCCCCCGCCCCCCCTGACCTCCCATTCACTGATTTCTGTAAGATAATAGCCGTCTGTAATGTCAACCGTATGTTTACCTGCTCGGGAACACACATGCCAACTTATTCAGCGCACGCCGCGCGTGTTTCTATTTTTTTTTTTTTTTTCGCCAAAAGCCAGCTGTTTTGTTTTCTTTTGGCTTTATGCCATAAACCATCATTTGGGCATTACTTTTGGTTTCACGCAGCGGTGTTGAAAGCTTGGGGTGTCTGTTAAGTGTTTTGTCCGGATTCAGATTGACATTTTGCTCATTTTGGGTACTTTTACGCGCGTATCATCACACCGACTTGTGGTGTTTTATTGTCTATTTTCTCATATTTCTAAAGCAAAATTGCTACCAAACTTTTTTTAACACCAGGATAAATTTATGGTAAGAAAAGTGAAATACGGGCCTGTTTTTAATCACTTATAAAATAAAAGTAGGTGTAGTTTTCCAACTAACTTGTGAAACAGTTAGAGTTGAATTGTGCTTTTTGATGTTAGCACACCAAACAATAACTTATTATTTTAATTCATTTTCTTTTTAATCTCTGTTGGTTTCATCCAGTTCCTAATGACCACCAACTCTCTGACCACTTGCTGCGAGTCCACGGGCAGATCCATCGCTGACTCCGGAGTTGCGGCGTCCGGCCAAACCCCCGTCTACTGTCCCGTGTACGAGAGCCGACTGCTGGCCACAGCGAGACACGAGCTCAGCTCAGCCGCCGCGCTGGGCGTCTACGGGAGCCCGTACACCGGGGGTCAAAGCTATGGGAATTACGTTACATACGGCACAGAGGCGTCGGCTTTCTACTCGCTGGTGAGGTTCCTTCATCTGTTTCCTCTTGACATTGACTAATGGATCCGCAGAGTGTTGAGACTGAAGTCAGACTCTGCTCATCCTCTAATGGTCCAAATACCTTTTATTTTCTTGGCGGGATGTTGTCCTAAATTAACCCTCCATTCATACTTTAGTTACCGTTTTCTAAGCAAAATGCGGCTTTTATTCGTTACTTTAATTAATTTAATGTTTTCTGCTATTAGAAGAAATATTTGTAGAAGACTTAATTGCAAATGTCATTAAGGCACGGAAATGTAAGAACACTCGCGGTAAAACACAACAACTAAAACACCAATCCAAGAAACAAGTTTTTGTGTTTTTATTCTAAATTAAAAGAGAAATGATATATTTATATATAATCTTCAGATTGAATAATTGATTGATTTATTGAGTGGCTGATTGATCAGTTTGTTTTCAACATTAACAAGAAAAACTCATCTGAAATAAACTTTAGTAAAATAAACAAAGTGCTTTATAGTGAACAATCTCCTTGTGTTCATCTCTCTAATCTTCTCACACGATACTTCTGTTATTTCTCAGCAAAACCAAAATTATTAAAGTTTTTTGCATTTGAATGAATGTCCTTAGTGAAGTTTTTTGGCCTGTTCAGAACTGTATTAGTGTGATTTTGCATAGTTTTATTCAGCACAAGAGTCATCATTGCTACCACATTAATATAACAGCTTTAAAACACTCACAAACATTATACTTATGTACATTACAGTTTATTTTCCTGTGTGTTATTAATGCTTCTTTTCTAATTACTTGTCCTTGTGTCTGATTGCAGGGTACGTTTGAAACTAAAGACGCCACTGCTTCTGCGCATGCGGGAATCACTCAAGCAGCAGCTTATTACCCGTATGATCCCACCTTGGGACAGTATCAGTATGACAGGTATGTGGTTTTCTTTTACAGTTAATTTGTGAACCTTTGTTAGAGCAGAATGTGTCAATTATTTTGATGTGGATTTAAAAGTGAAGACAAGTTTGTTGTTTGCTACAAGTTTTTGAGGCCAATTTTTAAAAAAGTCAGATGTAACTCAGTCAGTCATCATCTATACCCACTTGTTCCTGTTCAGAGTCACGGGGAGTGTTTATCTCCAGCAGTCATTTGTCTAAAGGCGGAGTTACACCTGGACAGGTCGTCAGTGCAGGGCCCGGATGTAACTCAGTGGCTGGCAAAATATATCTTTCTAGAGGAGAATTTTTGCACAAAAACATATTCCAATCATTTGCATCAGGTTTAGCAGCACTTCACTGCAGAGTTGTTGTCTCCATCCCATGTCACCCTTCTGTTTCATAAGAGTTGTGCTCTTCTGATCTAAACAACGTAATAATGATCAATTAACTTGTTAACTGAGTCTCTGATGAGGTTGAAATAAAACTGTGTAAAATGTCTCATTCTTTATTCAGCAGAAGCATCAACTGTGAATAAAATTAGAACTTCATGCATATGATAGAAAATATTTGCAGATTTGAAACTGAACTGTCATATCGACTACATATCAACTTTTGCAGAAAAAGTCCCTACAATGTGAAACCTGTTAGACATGTTCCTCTGTAAATCAAACAGCAAGATAAAGAACACTAACACTATCTGCTAAGTTTCCAACCACGCACAGAGTCTGTAGCAATCTGTAGACAAGCAAATGTACAAACATCCACCACACTGTCTTCACTCTTTTATAGTTTGTTTTTTTTTTACCTGAGGGCTCATCATTACACTCAATAAAGCAATTTTACAGTCTATTTTATCTACAAGGGAACAGCAGAGGGTAAAGAAAGGTGAGTGCTCATCTCCTTCTGATTCCTTTAGCAATGCTTGACCTGCGTTGGCTATACAGAGCCATAAAGGCCTCATAAAAGGGTCCCGTGAGGGGACGTTTAAAGCTCACTGCTGACTGAAAATCAACAGCATGCATTTCAAATGGAGTGTTATGGCTCACATTTGAGGAAGAGGTGCAAGTATAAAAAGCCCACGTAATGTTTGAAAGACATTATTTTACTTGATACAAACAATCTGCACGTTTCCAAATGATTCAGATTCAGATTAGTTTTGGCGATTCTAGTTGATTCAATATGCATCTTTAACAAATAAAAAATAAGAAAATAATATGATGTGATTTTCCTTCACTTCACAATCCCATCTCTCAAATACAAGAAAAGGTTTGCTGTAAGCAGACGAGCACCAGTGCAGATGCTTGGTCTTTTAAAGCATCAGTTTCAGTCGGTTCCAGAAGCAGATGGCTGTATCATGGTCTTCTGGGGACACACTATCAGGGTGGTCTGTTGTACACACTCCCAATGTGCTTGTGTTCCTTTCACTGACAGATACGGGTCCATGGATGGAGGGACAAGGCGAAAGAACGCCACCCGTGAGACTACCAGCACCCTGAAGGCCTGGCTGCAGGAGCACAGGAAGAACCCGTACCCGACCAAAGGGGAGAAGATCATGCTGGCCATCATCACTAAGATGACCCTAACGCAGGTCTCCACCTGGTTCGCCAATGCCAGGAGGAGACTCAAGAAGGAAAACAAGATGACATGGCCACCCAGAAACAAGGGATCAGATGAGAAAAGATATGAAGATGATGAGGATGGTTCTCAGGAGGAGCAAATAAAAAGCGAGAATAACGACGATGGTCAGTGTCAGAAAGCCACATTCCTAAATTATGATTTGTTAAATGATATCAATAATATATATATATTTTTTTTAATTAATTTATAGAGATATTATACAACAATGGCAGTTAGAAATGAGAACAAATCAGAGAAAAGAATCACAGACAGATATACTTTTAATATTTATATGAACTGTGTTTTATCTAGAAGAAGATTAAATGTTTGTTTTGGTCAAGTACAAATTTTTGCTTTTCTTTTGTGCTGAAGTTCATGACAAATAGTAGATCTTTTATCCAGATGTTTCTCCACAAATTTTAACAAAAACCCAAGTGGCAGTTCTATAAGAAATCGCTGCCTGATGATTTAAATGCTTTGCAGCTGGTTAACTGTCAGCTGACAAACTTAAAAGAAAAGCCTGAAACGAGCTGTTCGTTGAGCCTTTCAGATGACAGAGTTTGGTCAACATATAAACTTGTGTAATTAAGAAAGCAGATGATCCAATCACAAGCAGGGATGAAACGTTTAACACGTTTGCAGTTATGTAAATTGAACGTTTTCCAGCAGGAACTGCTGAAATCATTTGGAAAAAACATACCTATTGATGAATGATCAGTTTTCTAAATGCTGAGGATACTTTGTTTATAAATCGTACACAGTTATTGATTTATTGGAAATCATAATTTTATATGAGTTGCCTGGAGTTCCAGTGACATGATTGCACTCTGCTTTTATTTCTTGATCTCCTGTAGAGACCAGAAGTCGGGCTGATAAGGATCTCCAGTTGAGCGACTTGGATGATTTCGACGCGCTCGAGTCTGAAAGCTCCGAGTGCGAGATGAAGCATCGGTACCACATGAACACGCACATGTCCGCGACGACTGATTGCTCCGCCGACCAGCTCATCAAAAACGCGTCTCTGAAAATCTCCGTCCCCGTTTCTCTCGGAGGGGAGCAGGACTTGGGAAAAGGTTGTCTCAAAACGAGTCCCGAGGACTTCCAGTCGGACAGCAGACAGCAGCAGGCCAAGTCGTGCTATAATCAGCAGCAACAAGGGCACCAGTTATTAGACGGAAAACCTCGGATCTGGTCTTTGGCCCAGACCGCAACTTCCCTGAACCAGACTGAATACCCGTCCTGTATGCTGAGGTGCCAGCCGCCACCCTCCTCCCTTTCCCTGTCCCCCGCTGCCACCTCACCAGTAACCGGTCTCGAAAACAGACAAGATTCGCCGGTCACAACGCTGAGAAACTGGGTTGACGGGGTTTTCCACGACCCTTTGTTCAGGCACAGCACTCTGAGCCAGGCTCTGACCAACACCACCGTGTCCTGGACCACGAACACCAAAGGCGCCATTCTGGAGGCGGAGAGGAGCGCAGCGGCCCTGCAGCAGCATCACGACTCCCCCAAAGACAGTGCCATGAGTTTCCCCAAAAGTGTCAACAAACTTTTTTGCTCCTAACAAAACCAAATGACCATTTACCGCGAAAACAAAGACTTTGGTGACTGAAAATGGGGTGGAGAAGCCTGATGCCAGCCCACGCTTCCCTTATGTTTTATTCGTTTTTAATTATAGCCAAATATCCTTGCCATTGAATTACAGAAAAACACACACACACAACTAAAACATCTGGATTATTTTGGTTTAATTTATTCAAGGCACGCACAAATCTAAAGTAAAATGTATAACTAACAGCTTACAACTCAAGTCTCTCTGAGGTGAACAGGATCTTTTCTTTCTAATTATTATGTTGAAGTTTTCTTTAATATGTGCATGCAAATGTAATTGAATACAATTTAAGACTAATCAAAAGAGAATCACTATTAAAAGATGGGAAAAAAACAAGTCTCACAAGTGCACTGCTCTCTAAGGAAGTGAATGGGAGCTTTTTTGTTCACAAAAATAAAAATAATCGGTTTCTCAAGAGCGCGTTGTCGCTGAGAGTTGCTGTCCATGGTGCTGAACACGTTTTAAAAACAATGTCGGTTCTTCTTTTAAACACGTTTTTATACAGTATCTGGTTATTTAAGGTATTTTAAAACAATAATTCTACTTGTAAATACATATTTTTTACAAGTTGATATTTTATTATGACCCAACGTTAATACCCCCTATTCTTTTTCTTTTTTTTTTTCAATGATGGAAATTGTTGACTCCTATTTAGTGACAGCTGGAAAAGTAAAGCAGCTCAAGCCCCGGGACAGAACAATATTAGTATCTAAGATCTGCCTCATTAATTCCTTCTAAACAGGCTGTAATTGGGATGTTCACAGTCATATTTCATGTCAAGCTATCGATTTTTCCTTCCCCTTTTCACTCTCTGATAATATTATTGAAACAACTCAACACATCGTCCATGATGCGGCTGTCGAAAGGGTAAGTTATTCGCCCGTGCGTCTTCTAACGGGTTCAAAATTGAGCGACCCCCCCACCCCACCCGCCCCCTGAGGTCATTTAAAGCGAATACTTTTGTTGAGTTTCCAAGAGAGGAAAATACATCCAGGTTGTTTTCTACAGAAAACAGCCTGGATGTTGATTCCTCTTTTGAAAAGTGAAAAAGCTTTTTTCTTTCTTTCTTTTTTTACACACAGAGGCACTCACGTCGTCTAAAAGTGAAAAGGGCAAAGGAACTCAAATTAGTTGTTGTAGATAAAAGGGCAAAAAGAAAAGAAGTCAAGGGTACTTGACAGTAATGGCGAAAGTGGAGCTCTCGGGGGACCCTGTCTGTCCTGTGAGAGAGAGGGAGGGGGGACGGGGGGGTGAAGGAGAAGCTTTGGTGATGAATTTTAATAAGAAAAGCATCAACAATTGAGATCCCACTACAGAGGAAAACGGGCAGCATATCTCTATACCGTATAGTGTTTTTATTTGCTTTCTGCAGCTTTTCATGGAGTAAATTAAGTGGAAAATCAAATCAAATGAGATCAAGTGAAATGTGTAAGTGATAGTTTGGCACTGCATTCAAATAATCCTAACTGCTGACAGAAAATGAGCGCAGAAGTGAAGTCCGATATTTAATGAGTTTAGCATGAAGACAGATTTCATTAGGCCACCAAACCGAGTGGCCTTTTATTGGAGAGAGAGAGAGAGAGAGACATTTGGTGGGACAGAGAAGTGAGAGGGAGGACAGAGGGAGAAAGAAGACGAAGAAGGGGGTGAAAAAAGAAAAGAAAGGGAAGCCAGCGACAAATCATTCAACCGTGGCAAATCCGAACGCACAGAGGGAGCGCGATGGTAAATTAACAGGCGCTTTTTACATACAGGCCAAATAAAACTGTAATCAGCGACGCGTTACTTTTCATTAAGCGGCTTTGACAGCAACATATTCATGCACTCCGACCCGACACGCAGGGAACGAAAGAAGGTCCGTGCAGAAATAAACTGCTCTCACTCTGAGAGACTCATAAGATAATTCCTTAAGCTCCATTAACAACTCTTAGCCGCAGGAAATGGGCTCCCCCTGAAAACATCTCCAAATCTAAAAGCTTTATCGACCTGGCAAACCTCAGCTGATGACTTGTCTCTCTCTTTTTTTCGTCGCCCCCCTCCAACTCCATCCAACCTCTCACTCTCTTTCTCTCTCTCTTTGCCCCCCACTCAACCCCGTGCTCCCTTTATTTTCAACTTAAGGGACAGAAATGTCCAACTGAGGTAATAGACTTTGACACAACACATTAAATGGGAAATGAGAAAAGGGAGAGGAAAGGGCACTCTTAAACGCCTTTTAAACGTTACCAATTAGAGGTTTTAAACTTGAATAAGATGTAGGCCTTTGGCACATGCCAGTTTGATGGGACATTTAAGTAAATGCTTTACCAAGTTAGTGAAAGCAATACTTATAAGAAGACAAGATGAAGGCCTTTCTGCAGAGATGCTAGATAAAAATCAAACAACGCCTTTATATGAAAAATTTCTAGCACCATTTATAAGGCTATAAATCATTACATCAAAGTAATCATTTTTAATTGCAATCATGTTATTTTTTTCCTGTGTGTGGGTGTCTGTGCTTATTTGTCTGTAGTGTCAACAAAATATCTCTGATATCTGAACAATACAGTTTCTGTTTTACCTTTTGAGTCAATTTGATTCAAGATGCCCACCACAGCTAATCAGTGTTACCAAACAGAAAAAGGACTATTATTTAATCTTTTTTTTTTTTTTTTTTACAGATATTGGGCTAAAATATAGTGTTTTTGGCTACTAACTACACGTTGCACTACTGTTAAGTCTGTCAAATACTGGAAGATCCAGAATACAATATAAAATTGTATTTTTCACATAGAAAACTGAACAGCCAAGCAGCATCCTATATTAAAGATCTTATTGTTCCACATGTTCCTAGTAGAGCACAAGCACTGCAGGTCTGCTTGTGATTCCTAGTGTTTCCAGAGAATACAGAGCATTCAGTAATCAGACTCCTCTTTTGTGGAAACCGTGAGGCAGACATTCTGTATGAACAGACTTAAAACGTTATTGTTTGATCAGTCTTATAGATAAGTTAAACTTGGATTAAGCTTTCCCTTTAGTTATGCTTCTAAAGGCTTAGACTGCCGGTGGACGTACTTATAGAGTTAGATAAGTGTCAAAACCATCCGAGCGCACACATTTTATCTCCTGCACTTGTACACATTCATCCATGTGTGCAGATTCAACCATTTGCGCGCACATGGAACTCACTTTGAGCGCTCAAAAAGAAACCCTGCTCTCGCTCATATCTGACTTTTGACAGTTTGGAGGCAGATCCCAGTGACAGCACTGACCCTCACATGACTGGTCATTTCCAATCAGTCACGCCCACACGATGAGGTCTACCCTCCAGAACCTGAACACAAAGGGGACTCAGGTTGTTAAAGTAAAACAAAGAGTAGCCCGATAACAGCAGCGACAATAAAAAAAATAAATTATGTGGTGAATATTCTTATTAAAAAGTGAAGCCCTCCCTTACATCTGTATGATCTATTTGACCAAACCTTTTTTCACTAATAATAGCAGTAATACAACATCTCAAGTGGGTAACAAGAACTTAGAGGCCAATCAAAATTAAAAGTACAAACGTAGACAAAAATAAAGGCTCTGACAAACTGACTATAATATAAGAACCTTTTTGCAACTTAGTTTTTCAACTGACTCATTAGAGTCTGTTAGAAGTTTTAAGAGAAAACCATTTTCAGTTCATGTTTAAAGCAGAACTAAGTAAGTTTTGCTCTCGCTCTCCCCCTACTGGTCCCCTGTGAAAGCTCACTGTCGTAACGTTACCCCGCCGCCGCCTCAGACCAACCCCACCTCCTCCACCCCGCCGCCGCCCCCCCAACAACAACGCGCAGAGAACGCTTTTGCAAGAAGAAAGAAAAACAAAACCAAGAAAATGTCTCGACAGGTGAGTATTATTGTCATCTTTGCGCTCCTAAGGGTGGCGTTGCTAACAACGGCAAGGGCTTCATGCTTGTATTTATGTACGTGAGTGTGAGTGCCGTAAAGCAGGTTTGTTCTCGCGAGATTAGTCGGGTCCGATCCACTGAAAGTTGCAAGTGCTGCTTTCAGGACACAGACCCCGGAGGGAGGGGAGGGACCCACGAATCACCCTGCCAAGTCCTTGTTTACCCCCACAGGGACTCTAGAAAACATTTATTGAGGTGAAAAAACTTACTTAGTTCTGCTTTAAAACCTGCACATAAACGGAGTTGGTTCTTCTATTAGAACTTATGTTGATGATATTTACCAAGTAAAATAAAAATGTTCACTAATGTACCTTTTCCATCTGGAAGTAAGTCAAAATAAAATATGTCATGCAGATTTATGGTCTTTACAGTCATTCTTAAAATCTTAAAATCTGTTTTTTTTTGCAGGGCAAAAAAAAAAGTTCTATAGTTTCCTTGATACCACAAAAACTACTAGGATCAATCTGAATCTATTTATCCAGAATGAATTTAGGTTCTGGTTTCGGAGTGAAGACCTCATCAAGTGGGTGTGACTGATTAAAAATGACAAATCAAGTGAGAGTCAGTGCTGCCACTGGGATCCACCTCCAAACTGTCAAAAGTCAGAGACCCACAAGAGCAAAATTACTTTTCGAGGGTGCAGAGTGTCTGCTGTGCATGTATGAATGGTTCCATCCATCCATCCATCCATCCATCCATCCATCCATCCATCCATCCATCCATCCATCCATCCATCCATCCATCCATCCATCCATCTTCTAAACCTGCTTCTTCCTGTTTAGGGTCACGGCGAGCTGGTGCCCATCTCCGGTGGTCTTTGGACGTGAGACGGGGGACACCCTGGACAGGTTGCCAGTCTATCACAGGGCCAATTCCTTATATACTGACCACATTTCTTCACTCTGCTGTTTTTACTCTCCACCTTTGTATTTATTAGTGTTGCTGCTATCAACTTCAACTCTGTTTATCGTTCCATAGAGTGACAATTGGTCCAAATCTACCTGTGTTTGTCTTTCCGGTCAGCTCAGACCCCAGTTGGTTGAAGGCTGCTCATCCTGTATCTGGTTGTGCTGGAGGTTTCTTCCTGTTAAAAAAGTGGGTCTTTCCTTCCCACTGTCACCAATCTGTGCTCACTCAGAATGGGGGGTTGTGTTGAGTTGATTCAACCCAATCGGCTGGTTCCTTAGATAAGAAATCTTTTTTTTTTTTTTTTAACAATTGACTTTATATTTCTGTAAAGTGCCCTGAAATGACCTTTGTTATGAACTGGTGCTTTATAAATAAAAATGAATTGAATTGTTAGCAGTTATTGATTAACCTTTGGAGTCAATCCAGTTCCAGATGGCTACCACAGCTGATATAACTTTGCAAGCACAAAAATGGCAATGAGTCAGTCAGTTTTAGAGATGTTGAGCTTAGGTTTTTTGGTAGTAGTGGAGACCTATTCACATTTTGAATGCTAAAATCATTGCACAAAGATCTTGGGATACGGCAAGTTTTTTTTTTTTTTCAACAAAATGCGCAAAACCGTCATCCATTTTCAGCACAAGATGACACTGTTTTAAAACTCCTGTGACATGTATTTGTTCAAGAAACACTAGATCTAGTTTTATATTTTTTAATACTGAAGTTTCCTGTCAGACAGTCATGCTGTGTTAGCTGTGGTGGAGGGCCTACAAGGGCCCAGAAACTTGAACAATCAGCAGCAGGGAGCTTTCCCCCTGAGAGAACGGCAGCCTGGGTCAGGTTAATACCTCTGTGACCCGAGCCATAAATATATTTACACATCATTACACATCAACAGACACACTGATGAAACTCTCTCCCTCTCTCTCAGACTCACACACACACACACACACACACACACACACACACACACACACACACACACACACACAAGTGTGTTTTGCTATCCTTATGGGGACCGTCCATTGACTTCCATTGATTTTAGTAACTAGATTTATACCTAACCCAAACCCTTTTACTAACCTTAACCATTACTGATCTATAACTAACCCTAAGACTAACTAAAACTCTATTCACACCATACCTATAAACCCAACCCCTAACCCTAAAAAGGGGAGTCCCCCTCATGGGGACCAGGCTTCAGTCCCCACAAGAACCCTCGGACCCCAGAAAGATAGTAAAAGTCAGGAAACTGGTCCTCAGGAGGTCAGAAATACAAACTCACACACACACACACACACACACACACACACACACACACACACACACACACACACACACACACACACACACACACACACACACACACACACACACACACACAAGTGTGTTTTGCTATCCTTATGGGGACCGTCCATTGACTTCCATTGATTTTAGTAACTAGATTTATACCTAACCCAAACCCTTTTACTAACCTTAACCATTACTGATCTATAACTAACCCTAAGACTAACTAAAACTCTATTCACACCATACCTATAAACCCAACCCCTAACCCTAAAAAGGGGAGTCCCCCTCATGGGGACCAGGCTTCAGTCCCCACAAGAACCCTCGGACCCCAGAAAGATAGAAAAAGTCAGGAAACTGGGCCTCAGGAGGTCAGAAACACAAACTCACACACACACACACACACACACACACACACACACACACACACACACACACACAAGTGTGTTTTGCTATCCTTATGGGGACCGTCCATTGACTTCCATTGATTTTAGTAACTAGATTTATACCTAACCCAAACCCTTTTACTAACCTTAACCATTACTGATCTATAACTAACCCTAAGACTAACTAAAACTCTATTCACACCATACCTATAAACCCAACCCCTAACCCTAAAAAGGGGAGTCCCCCTCATGGGGACCAGGCTTCAGTCCCCACAAGAACCCTCGGACCCCAGAAAGATAGTAAAAGTCAGGAAACTGGTCCTCAGGAGGTCAGAAATACAAACTCACACACACACACACACACACACACACACACACACACACACACACACACACACACACACCAACTCCCTCTCAAACACATCACAGTAGCATGCATTAAACTCTAATTGAACATTTATTCTGTTCATTGACTAACAGTAATATTGTGAGAATGGTTCTAATATGATCAAAGCTTAAATGAAATCAGGAAGCGTGAACACACACACACACACACACACACACACCCAGGCAGCATAAACACATCACACACACACACTGCTCTTATGGTCCTTTCAAGAATCAATGCACTGGAATTTCATTTGAATTAAGACAAGCATTTAAACATTTAAAAAACATTCTCAGAGCCACTGAATGCAGAAATAGATTGCATCAAAATATCACATGCTTTAAAAGCATAGACATGCTTGATCAAGCAAATTATTTTATTGACATATTAAAACTTGAGGCATTTAGTTTGAGTCAGGAACCTTTAATAGATCTCCTGACTCTCGGTCTGATGGTGAATGGCAGATCCAAACCTTGTCATCAGTCTTTGGCCACCAAGATGAGGTGGAGGTTATTTACTCTTCTACTTTAGGATCTGAAGAACTGCCTGTTATTCTTCCTTCAGTGTCTGAAGATATGCAATGTGTGTGTGTGTGTGTGTGTGTGTGTGTTATCATTCATATTAGTGGCTGGAGTTCAGCTGCCAAAAGAACATGTCCAGGATGCACCTTTAGGCCTGAGTGACTGGCCTTCATCAGCCCCTCACTGCCAACACCTCTCTGCTGTCTTTCCACAGGTCAAGAGGTTTTAACCTGAGGAGCATTTGCTTTTCATCATCCCAGTCATCTTAGACTAGACTGGGTATCTCTCCAAAATGTAGAATTACTGATGCCATGAATGCAAAAGTATTGTCAGTATTCAATAATTATCTGTTGGCTTGTGCCAGAAACAATAATGCAAGTTCTCATTTGTCCTATAGAGGTAACCATATTTGTAGGCATGAATCTCTATTAGTAGTCTGTAAAACATGTCAAGGATTTTAATCTCAAACTCTTTTGAGGTCAGAGGAAGGGTCAAGAGGATCTAATCATGGGTCACAATGAGACACTTCAACTTTGACACTCAGTTAAGGTTGTCACCAGATAACAAGCTGCCAATTCCTTAACTGTGATGCATCAGGATTTTCAAGCCCCATGGCTGATATAAACAATGTCTCTTTATTGTGATTTCATTTAATTTGATACGAAACATCATAAATGTGGCAGACTAAACTAAAAGTGGTAACATTTTGGAAGTTTTTATGAAGTTTATTCTGGAAAAGAGAGATTCAATATTTCTTCAAGAAGATGTTTTACTTTTCTCTCGGGAGAAAATTAGATCAATAAACATGTTTTCTATTTTTACAAACACCAAAGTTACATTTAAAAATATGCCTATAATTAATTTTCATAAAATAAAGGTGTTAGCGTTGCAACAGCAGGTCATTAGGTGTGAGACAGTTAAAATAGTTGTAATAACTTATTTATAATGTAAACATCAGCTTCTGTGGTATAAACTAAAAGGTTTCCTATTAGATCATGATGTGGATGTGCTTTTAAATTCAACAACAAAACAAATATGAAAGAAAGAACAAAAATGAATGAAGCATTTTTTTCATCTACAGAAACACTAAAGCCATGTGAAAGTAATTGCTAAAGGTCAAAAGAGACTGTGT
Source organism: Pachypanchax playfairii (assembly GCA_006937955.1). Classification (NCBI taxonomy): domain Eukaryota; kingdom Metazoa; phylum Chordata; class Actinopteri; order Cyprinodontiformes; family Aplocheilidae; genus Pachypanchax; species Pachypanchax playfairii. The sequence continues at coordinate 1,948,641 of SSNP01000083.1, forward strand.
TTTACCAAGACATTTGTGTTTATCATTCAGGACAGATCAATATGATATTGTTGTTTTAAAGTACAAAAGCCAGGGAGACTTAACACTGACCTTTGTTTCCCATTTCTATCATGTTCGGGAGATTCAACAAAATATACAAATAAGGCCCTAAAAGTTCTGGGGCAATGTTTAACCACTGAGAGTTGGTATTGTATTTTTACACGATAAGCCTGTAGTTAAAAAAAAAGAAATGGACAACAGGATACCATATTTTTTACCACTTTTCCTTACAAGTCAGAAAACTAATAATAAAACCATTTAAAAAATTCTGCCTTGAGTACTCTACAACATATTTGTTCATTGACTTTTGATTATGTAAATAGTGTTTCAAACATGTTCTGTCATTCCAAAGCAAAATAATATTGATCAAAATATTCAACAAGTTTGTATAATGTACATACTGAATAATCATCATTCCCTGACTGCATTCATATGCTCACTACGTAAAATGAGCTGCTTTGTAATGACTGACTAGGTTAAGGATCAATAAACATTTAAAATATATTGCCAAAAAGACTGGGACACCCCTTGAAAGCTTTGACTTCGGGTGGTCCAATCATGTTTCTTGCTAAAGGTGCCCATTTCTCACATTTCCTGACTATTAAATATTCCACATATTTAAAGTGTTATAATAAAGTGGAGACAATTAGGAACAGCAAAACAACAGTGAAGAAGTGTTAGGACAATGCAAAGTCACAGAGTGAGGTAAGGGCATGCTGAGACTTACAGTGTGCAGAACTCAGTAACTTTCTGTAATGTCAACAGCTACAGACCTCTATTTATTGGCCTTCAGATTAACTCATAAACAGTGTGTAGAGAGCTTCAAAAGTGTCCATGACCATAGCAATTGAATCTAAGCCCATGTTGCATCAAGAAGCAACACAAAGTGTAAGACACAGAGATGTGGAGTAATGAACTACACTTCTCCATCTGGCAATCTGATGGATGAGTCGGAGTTTGGTGGTTGACTGGAGACGATACTTGTCTGACTGTATTGTGCTAAACTTATAGTTTGGTGGATTATGGTGTGGGGTTAATTTTTTAGGGTTTGAAACTTAGTTCCAGTGAAAGAAACCCTTAATGTGCCAAAATATCAAGACATTTTGGACCAGTTCATGTTTCAACTCTGTGAGAAGAGTTAAGGGATCATGTTGTTCCTTAATGTCCCAACATGACTACGCATTATTGCATAAAGCAGGTCCATAAAGACAATGATGAGTGAGTTTGGTGTGGAGGAACTTAACTGGCTGGCATGGAGTCCTGACCTCAATCCAGTCCAATGCCTTTGGAATGACGTGGAGTGGAAATTGTGAGCCAGGTCTTGGTCCTCACAAATGCCTTTTTTTTTTAAATAATGGTCAAAAATTCCCACAAGCCCATTCCTAGATCTCTTGCAAAGCCATCCTAGATGAGTTGAAGCTGTTAGAGCTGCAAATCCATACTAAACCCCACGGATTAGGAATGGGGTGTCATTTAAGTACAAGTGAGTGTAGAAGTGACGTCACAACACTTTTGGAATGCAGTGTATGGGTCACAGTCTTCATTCAAAAACGGACAGAACTAGTTTAAAGAGCAACTCACCCCTCTAAATTATCTTCCTGCCTTCTAACTGCTGTTTTAAAAAATGCTGAAAGTCGGCGTCACTTAGGACCCTGGGGGGTTTCGGGCTGGGCTGTGATTATAGTGTCTTACTTCTCCGTTTAGATTAGCTCCAGTGTGACTCTGCCGTGTTGCAGAGAGGTAACCCGAGCATGATGAGAATATAACGTGCAAAAATCACATCCACAAAATCGCAACTACTGCAGGGAAGTCTTTGCCCTGATTTCATTATTCTTTTACTGATATTAGGTATTCTCTTTGTTGTAGTTTTCAGCCAGTTGCTCTAATGCGCACTATGTGTAGCTCTTTGATGAGAAGCTGAGTGTGTCTGAGAATTGCTTTTATACCCCAGGGGGCGTGTCTTATAGATGATGCCGGTGACGTAGACATGAGCGCTGACGTAGGCATGAACCACTTTCAGCCCATCACAAATTTCAAATGCAATAGCCACCTTTCAACCCTAAGAAGGCAGCATTTAGACGTTTAAAAAAAAAAATTAGAATTTAACAAGTTAACATGAAAATGTAAAAAAATGTCCAAAAACTGAAAGGTTGCACTGGTAAAGACCCATTATTACAGTTTATAAGCAGAAAAAAAGCTGTTCTGGCAGTGAGTTGCTCTTTGAAGGCATAATATGTAGAATTTTTAAAATTATGCATTTTAAAAATGAAGTAAGATCATAATTAGAGAGCCAAACAACATGTTGTTTGGCATCATTCCATATGTGATTTATTTTTATTTCAAAGTTATAGATCTATTTTGTTATTTTTTTTATTTTATGGTGCAGCAAATTTCTGGTGTGTTTTTTCCACCACTAGCGTATAAGCCAGTTTTTGGCTGAGCTCCTGATCCGCTCATTTACTACCAACAGTTATTATATATGTGTATTGCAGAAGTTACAATGCTATTGTATAAGTTACTACACAGCTAATTAATATTATTCAGCATGAAGCAGAAACTTGTTATCATTACTCACCGGTTCACAGATGAAAAGCTGGACATTGAACGCTGCTGCTCTGTGTGACAGTGTGAGGAATAATACTCGTTTCTGTCACCCTGTGGCGGTTAGTGGAAGTGACAGGGTTGTGATTTTGCTCATTACTTTCCCCTGGTATTTGAAAAAAGTAATTATTTTCCACATAGTATACCTTTAAAGTCTTGGAAAGTTTCAGCAACACTCAATGAAAGTGTTGAGTATTGTATGCCCTCCATCCACAAAAGCCACCTCTATCTCTCTGCTGTAATTAAAAAAATCATTCACATCTATATACACTAACTTTAAATACATTCTGTCTGCCTGTGGATGTTGAACCTGCAGTATGTTTTGATCATTTTCACCAAAGTATAACATCTTTGAGTAATTTAAACATGAACAGAAACAGTGAGGGGCAACCAGAGGATGCAACATTTAGTGGTTTCATTGTCCGTGATGCTGACATTTTTGGATTTTTCTTAGCACTTCTAAGCACTTCTGTTACAATTGGTTTGCACTATCTATTTTTTAGAGGGAATCTTTGGTTTCCAACATTTCGTAGCTTTCATTGAATATTAAAGTTTGTTAACTAGAAGTGACTTAGTCTGGTTTATCTACATTCCTCTTTCATCTTCACTTGCTCCATGTATCAGATGTTTAGTTACCCCCCACGTCTCCTTAAGCAATAATGATACATGCAATAAATGTGGTCTTTTTGTAGCTTTGTGGAAATTTGGCTCTGTGCTGTCAAAACTCCATTAGGTAGTCAGGTCCCCTTAGCTAGTGAGAAGCTACTGCGAGTAGCCTCGCTCAGCTGCCCTCCGGCAAATCCTGAGCAGCCAGGACCTCAAGCCAGTAAGGTGATGTGGGGGAATGCTCTTTGAAAGACTGCTGAGAGACAGTTGAAGGGTTACAGAGCTTTTTGAGAGACTATGGAGTGTTCACTGGTGACTGCTGACAAATTGTCTTGGGGTATCCCAAAACTTGTTGAAGACCATGGAGACTGGATACTGTGGATTGTTAAGAGACCACTAAGAGACCTCAGAGATTATTGGAAGATAACTGACAGACCACTGAGACATCCTATCATATTTTTGGTCTCTTAACAGTCTTTCAACTGTCTCCAGCTCTGTGTGTTAAGGGGGTAGATAAATGTAAATATGGTAAGATTGTTATTAATGTCTACAGTAACAACACCCATTTACAACAATCAGAGGCCATTAAAATTAATGTTGCTTTTGTGTATAACTTTGCTAAAACAATGTTGGACTACGGTCCCTCCCCAATCTGATCAATGTGTTTAGTTGCATGTTTTTGCATGGATATTTAGATGGTGTCCCAACAATGATGTGGGTTTCATTGATAATCGGTAGGTCAAAACCTGGTCTGATCCATAGAGACGGCATCCATCCCACTTTCAATGTTGCAGCTCTTCTTTCTAGAAATGTAGCTGAATCCAATGCTTCTCCAAAACCATGACAATTCAGGGTACAGATTCTCACCTGAATTGGAAATGTATTTATTAATCAAAGCACAAAGCTCTGAATCCAGGCATTTGTTCTTTCTCTCAAGCACATGTACACAGCTCTGTGAGCAGTAAAACACCCACCCCAACTCATATGTACACTCTCACTCTCTGCATTTAGAAAGTGTATTAGTCTGTTGGGGTGGTAACTTTTCTGATTGATTTGATTGGCCAGATTTTCTGCTCAAACCTGGTGACACAAGAAGAAAAGTAATGTGATGTGGGATTGACATGGGAGCTAACAGATTTTAGTTGTAATGCTCTGTTCCCTAATAAATTTAATGTCATAGGAGAAAAAAAAATGGTACAACAACGAACAAACTTTCGGTATCTTCCATGTCACATGCCCCACTGTTCTTCTATAACAGTGCAATCATATTGAAACAATGGTTTTCAACAGAGCCTGCGACAGATTTGGGGTATTGCAGTCACAGAATATGACTCCAATCCACCCAAGTTAGTTTAAATTAGTCATCACTCTTTTTACATTGTTGTGATGTTGCTTTGTCATTGCAATTAGAATCACCAAACAAAATTACACAATCTGTGGCAAAGTGCAATAGTTATGGATGAAAACTAGCTATTGCCCTTGCACCACAGCTGCTGGGAAAACATAAAAGTATAAAATATTCCCTTTTATTTGCTTTCACCCACAAAACTGAGTTTTCTGAACTATATGGAACATCTTACAGCATCTCACCACAGTGAAAATGAAGGCAGTTAGATTCCAAAATAGCAACTCTAACAAGTCCCGCAGAGAAAGAGAGAGAGCAAGAGAGAGAAAAAGAGACACCTTTGCAGGCCCATTGCTCCTGGGCTACAACATGTAGTGTGACGACTCAGTAACTCCAACAGGTCGATTTTAGACAATTTGGAGAGTTTTGAAAGACAGCCCGGCCAACTGTGAGTATGTGCTCTGACGCGCTATGTGATTCTCCATCTGCCATGCGTCTCAATCAAGCCAAATACCCTCTTCCCGGCTTCTCTATCTTTAACCTTCACCCTTTGTCTTCTTCCAAGCTTTTCTATCTTTCTGATCTTAGCTTTGGGTTGAGGAAGTGGGATTTTTTTTGTCTCCAACCAAATTATGATGAGTCAGCCAAGCTTTTCAACTTTCAAAATTAACTGTCTGAATCAACCTACAATATGGACATTCTCCTGACAATTCAGAAGGAGAGGAGAAAGACTGTGTCTTTGTTCACAAGCTTGTAACTGTACTAGACTGGTTGGGTCTGAGCTTACGGAGTCTGTAGGCTGCCAGGCTAACTGGGATTACATTGGACATTGCTCTTAGTTTGCTTTTCAACAAAAAATTTTGAACGCTTTGCCAAATGCAGTCTTCACAGGTGACTTGAGAAGAAACATTTACCAACACCAAATTCACTCCTGCACCCAAAAACATGTTTTACCTTTATGCTGTTCCAGCATAAAGGAGCATTTAAAGTCTACCCCTAATATCATTAACAGACATATATCATTGTGAAGACACATTTCAAATTTTGTAATGCAATATGATACAATATGACACAAAACAATATACAATATGATTCAAAATAACATACCATGAGAATACACACCACAAAACAATAGTGTTTAATAACAATCAATATAATAGGATACATACAACACAATATTATATTACATAGAATGCAATAATATGCAATATAAAATACAAAACCTGGCCAGGACCTTTGCATGAAGCTTGGATGTGCATGCATGAGTTTTCTACGAGGACACTGCTTCTTCCCACAGACCAAAAACATGCCTGGTAGGTATATTGGCAACTCTAAATTGGCCCTAGGGGTGAGTGTGTGTGAATAGCTGTCTGTCTCTGTGTGGCCCCAGAATGGACAGATGATCTCTCCAGGATGTAAACCTGCCACACGCCCAAAGACTGCTGGACACAGATATCAGGATTGTCATATGACCCTTAACAGGAGCACATGGAAAAAGACATATATGACACAGTATGACCTGACATAGAACAAAACTATGGAATACGACACAATACTTTACCATATGAAAAATAAGTTAAATGTAAGTCTAAGCTAAAACATTATTCACATAAAGGAGTTTCTTTTTAGATAAATGGAAACATAGTTTTAAGTTTGGTCTGGATTTGAAAAGCACTCAGAGACCACAGCTCTCCACCAAGCACCTCATTTCTACACCCATACCATTTATTATGGTGTTACAGCCACGTGCACTGAAGGCAGCCTGTTAAAGAATCCTTTCAAAAATTCCTAGATCAGTATGATGATCTGGATCACCCCCAAAATCTAATCAGTTATTCCTTGACCCATTCCAGATATATCCTAAAAATCTCCTGAAAATCTGTCCACAATTTTTCAAGTTATGTAGCTAATGGACAGACAGACAAACAAATAAACCAACACCAGAAAAAACATTATTTCCTTGGTGGAGGTAATAATAAAAGTTGACGTCAGTTGCAATGAGATACGATACAATGCCATTCAGTACAATAAGAATTATATTATGCTATTGTGTGATATGGTAAAAAAATAATACATTTCATTGTACCTTTAGGAGAAAGTACTGACTAAAAGAATTATTTTATTTCAAAATTTACTGTCTTGGTTTCAATGAGATCAATAATGAATTCTAAAGTGATCTAAAATCTTCAGTGTGTCTAGGTAAGCTTTCAGTCCTTAAGAGAAAGCCTAAAGTAAAGAGGTTTTCAGATGTCAGAAGCCAAAGTCAGTTTTCCTCGTGTCTGGTCAAGGGTGCTGAGGTCCATTGCAGCATAAGTAGTGTGTGTGACTAGTACAGTGGTTGTGGCTGACTGATCTGCTTGCTCATTAAGGCACCGGCAAGCCCATTTGGCCTGGTCCTGTAATGGGAGCCTGTACTGTGTCAGAAACACTTATTTGCTTCACAGCCATCACAGCGCATTAACATTCACGACAGACCATCACATGAGCAAGGATGAGAGGGGGTCATGAAGGTGTCTGAGGGGTCTTGCTCACTGCCCCAGCTCATTCACACACTTACATTCACACACACACATGAAGCCTTCAGGCAATACACACACACACCCACACACACACACACACACACACACACAAAGACACTTGCACAGTTGATCTGCATTTCAAAGAAGTACATACACACAAATAAGACCCCAACTGGACATAAGTCTAATTGTATCTACAACACATGCAGGTTGTTATATTCCAAATCTTGCATGCATGTGGACAAGAATGCACTGACTTGGTCTAATTCTCCAGACATGATTTTTTTATATATATATTTTATGCACATACACTTAAAAACTATGCAATCTCTCAAACACTCAAGGAAACATGCAATCAGCCCTCTAAGTAAAGGTCACATTTGCAATGCAGGTGACTCGAGCAGAAGGCAGAAGGTAATTGGCTAACGGGACGGGGAGCGCTAATACCTTGTCTCTGAGAGATTATGTGATGGATGGGAATGGCTCAGCATTGGGGTAATTAGATGTGTTTGGAGAAGACCAGACTGGGCCGGGACCTCCTCGTACAGCAAGAGGAAGTAAATTGGTAGAACGGGGGAAAGTCAAAGAGGTGGCCATGCATCTTGACTACTGAGGGTCATATAAGATCTTTCTTAAATTTTTAGATACAAAGGAAACAAGGAATGAAAAACCGAAAAGCGGGTCAACTTGAAGCATTTTCAAGGCTTGAGGAAAGTTAACAAACATTTAATATGAAAAAAGACAGAAGTAAATAATCAAATATAATGATCAAAGGTATTGTGTACAGCTCATTTTCCTTATTTTTACATGTAGTTGTTTTGGAGTGTTGTCCTGTCATTAACTTGAAAGAATATGAGCATTTCAACGTGTTATATGAAAGTTGGTTGAGTGTTATTGTACTCTATAAGTATATACCAGATTTGCGATGTACAATGAGCAGTTAGAATACAGAAAATGTATATTACTGCACAAACTGAATAAAAACACAGAGGAAAAGTGGAGGTGAAGGGAAAGAGAAGATGTGAGAAAAGAGAGTAAAGGCAAGTGCGAAGCATTTTAATTGAAGTGGGCCAGTCGCGGTGGGTGAAGTGAAACCCTTTAAGACACATGCATTATTTACATAGTGTGTGTAGGTGTGTGTGTAGATGTGTAAGGCCTGTGTGACACCCCGTCTGCCTTGCACCTCCTTTTGGAGAGAGAATATATTCTATCATAGAGCATTCAAGTGGAAACACAGACTCAGCTGTTCTCCATATAGAGTAGCGAAAATGGAAATATTGTCATTGATGCAGTATTTAACTGGGACTGTAAGGAAATGAATCACAAGTGTTCTTTAAATCTCTGTGAGAGATTTTATGCTTCCGATTAAATACACTCAGTGGTCTGAATGAGCTGTTTACTATAAAAAACACCAATGTATTTTGTAATTCAAATGATTTAGAAAGATAAAGGTAGTAAATAGTTTATTATTCACAATTTTGACAGAGTAGATTACCTTGTGAATGTAAGTTAAAAAAATACATATTTTAGGAAAATCAATAGAGAACCCATTTGAACTATTGTATTTTATTTAATTCAGTTCTCCAGATTGTTAAAAGTGCAGAGTACAAAGAATTACATCCAAAAACAAGCAGTGAGTGTTGACACGAGACCTTGTTTTAGCTAATAAAAAAAAAAGTCTTGACACATTTTGTATGAAAGCTTGAAATTTAGTGAGGGAATTGGTATAGTACATTTTCTTTGTTTCCATTTTCAAATGTTAAAAAAATATCTACTGTTCCTCCCCAATCCAATTTTTATTAGATATTTTACACATTCTGTCTTTTGTCTTCTCTCGCAAGAAACTTAGACCTTATCCACAGGGATTTTCTTTTTCTTAAAATATTCGTTCTAGAAATGTTTCCGTCCACACAAAAACACCAAAAACAACCCGAGCAGCTGGGTTCATAGGTTTGGTTAATGGTGGCACAATGACAGTATTGTTGTCAAAGCATTGCATTCTGGCCACAAAAGGTGGTGTTTCAAGATCTTCTCACTCTGGAACCTGATGCTCTTTTAAAGAAGCCATTCCATTAAAAATGGTTTTTCTGAGGTTTCTGTTGAATATTTTAGCACATCATTTGATCTTACCTTCATAGTGGGTGTGAAAACAGTTTAACAACTTCTCTTTCAGTGTTAATCTCTCAAACTACGTAGGTGGTGAAAACACCGAGTTCAAACGACCTGTATTTGTTTCGTCACAACTCCTTTGCTCATTAGTGTTCATCAGCTCCTGCAGTTGAAACCACGCCTAGCATGCTGCTGGCTGAAAGCTGTTAGCATAAGACGTAACAAACCAGAAGATATTCGGTGCGCTGTTGCCATGCGCAGTGGGGAAGGAAATTCAATGACTAGTTTGTTAGCCAATCTGAGTCCAGAAAATTCGCATAATGAATATTAATGAGTTGCAGCCCAAAGCCTGACGAAACCAGTCGAATCTTCACACAGAAAGATTGAAAGCTCTGTTAATCAGTGTTTCCTAATGTTTTTTAGATATAAAATGTTACATATTACAGGCTAATACTTAAGAAATAACCACAAAGTCCTGAAATTTGTGTGAAATGGCCTCTTTAAGGCACATAAAATGTTTTTTGTGTGGGTGCAAATGTTGCCAATGATATCCTGAATAAAAAGGTAAAATATTCCTAATCGAATATTTTCTCTAGAATTGCTATAAAAAGCCAAAAAACAAACAAACACAAAAACATATAAGTAATATACAATTTAAACTATTTGTGTTTTTGTTATAACCTTTTATATTTAGCTTTTTAGGAAAGTTTCCATAGTTTAATCATAAATATTTGGGTGGTGACAACAGCTCTATACACAGCACAAAACCCAAATGTCTCTATTAAGCAAGTATTTTACTAGCCAGCGAATGTTAGTGTCTCATTGAAGATACAAAATAGTGAGAAAATACACAGAGTTTTAGTTAGAATGATGCTGAAAGGTACTTAAAACTTTTTTACACATATTGAAACTGTAAAATAGTCACAGTGTAATAATCATGTTGGGATTTTTAGATTTTACAGTTTATCCAAATATTTTTATTTTATTTTATCACACTTGTAATTTCAGATCTTGCCCTTCCTCAGAGTGTTCTCACAAATTTGTGACTGGCATTCACATGAGACTTTCCAAATTGTATCGAAAAATTCAGAGTGTTCTCCATTTCCTCATGTGTGTCACATGACCTAATGTTAGATTTTTTTTTGTTAAATAAAGGTTCTTCCAAAACAGATGCGGAGTTGTTGCAGAACTCCTGGTACATCTCAGTGTTATTGTCCATGAGTCAGTTGTATGAGGAATATGAGACTTCTAAAGTTGATCTGCAACCAAAATGCAAGTTAAATTAGGGCAAATTCAGACATATTGAAGTAATTAATGACTAAATTGTAAAAAGAACGTTCAAGCAAAAGTCTCATGATTGTCACAATTTGTTTATAATTACATCACATGCCCTTACATGAACAGTAATATTTAAAATGGATTGCAAAAGTGTTGTACATTCTAATTCATTTTTTCCAGCTGAAACGTTGAGGATTTTTTTCACAGTTTTGCATTTCCAACTGATCACCAACAGCTGCCCGATACCTACAACAAAAGCTTCAAAACACAATATACATATGTATTTTATTTACACAGTTTGCTTAATCTAAAACATTATTTTTCATAGTCTGGGTTGAAATAAAAACATAATAATGTCATGAACAGAGCACTTTTTGTGCACATGTTCAGCTCCTCTCTCATTTCTTCCTCCTCTCCTCCTCCTCTGCTCACCTAGCAGGTTACTGCTGCTGTGTGCAAATAAGATTAGCAGGTTGTATTTTCTCAGGTCTCAGCTTTGAAACAGTAAGCCTGGCTGTGTATATAATTAGGGAGAGATTATGGCAAGGCCACTGCCAACGAGCATGGCCAGCTGACATATGTGTGCATTTGTGTGTGTCAGTGTGAGCTGGCAAAGAGTTGTGTTCCTGCGGCCTCTCTGTAATCTGTGAGTGTGTGTGTGTATACAAGACCACAGGTGATGTTTAAATGCAATGCAGCCAAGTCATGATAGTATAATATCTCTAAAAAAATAATAAAATAAAATGTTATTATGGTTTCGTGACAAGAGTCACATAAACACGCTTGAATGAGGAGATATTAAAAGTCTGTTTACATGACAGTTTTATGTTGATTTGATTGTCAGCGGTTGCCCTTTTGTTTCTCTAGGCTTCAGACTCCATCACAGTGTAAACATGCCGCCCTGTGAACTTGGCAGACGTCTGCAGCTTGTATCTATCTGCCGATGGCCCTCGATGTTTAATTGGGAATCCATCAATATCCTGTTTATTCAGTCCGCACAGGAATAATCACTTCAGTAAATGTGGAATATTTTTACAGGACTTATAAGTTTGTAGGTCAGATGTCTTTTCAAACAGATTTTTTTGGAAATTGAAGCAATATCACCATGGTCAGTTTCAAATCCTGTCTACTAAAATTCTGACATTTTAACAGGCAGCTAGAAATGTATGCAGATGTCCACAAAACTAAAGCAAGATAAATAAATAATGATAACTAAACAAACCATATTCCTGCATATTTATCTTCTTATTTGCTATTTTTTTCAATTTGTAATATAGCCAACAGTAAAATAATGTATATAGAACATTCTATTTAATTTAATTTAATTTAATTTAATTTAATTTAATTTAATTTAATTTAATTTAATTTAATTTAATTTAATTTAATTTTTTATTGCTGATTCTACATTACTGGTTAATAAGGGTTCCACTTGTTTAATCTTATTCTAAAAATATTTTATTTTAAACATAACAATTTTTTTTTTAAATAAAACACCATTCTGTTCATCGCAGCTATTTTCTGTCACATCACCAACTGCACAAACACAATATCTTTCTCTTCTCGCTCTCATCCTATCTTCCATCCACTTCCCATCACTCCACACTGCCTGAGAGTTACTAAATAATAGAAGAATTATGGGTATTTTATTCTGCCGTTTTTTTCACGCACAGTTTCACACAAATTTGCGCTCAGAGCGTTTTTCTAACTGACTGCAGAATCACAGTGGTTTACTGTCCTAATAGATGCCTTGCAGCTCAGTGCGCTCTCCTCTTTGCAATTAGTTTTCATTGAATACTATTGATTTCCACGCCCTCCTTTCAATTACACACACAGAAGTCAACCACCTAGATGTTTGCAGTCATTAGGTGCAACTTTGTGTCTTCCTCAATACTAATTATATGTGGCTGCTGGTGGTGTTATTTTATCTGCTTGAAAGAAGAAGAAGAAGCAAAAAAAATAAAAAAAACTACATGCACCAGTGGAGATCAGGGGTCCTGTCGCATGTGTGTGCATGGGTGTATGTGATCGAGTGTCTGAGAGCATGGCAATCCCTCCACCATGAAGCCTATGGAGAATACATCTAATAAAATAAATATGACTTGGATAAAGAAGAAAAGTAGAAAGCGTTTGTCCCTGGGCACGTCTTCCGCTGACTGGTTAATGCATTGTATTGTCTGTGGCTGGGCATTTTCTCCTGCATTGTTAAAGAAAAGCTCCCAGAAATGTATTTGCTGTACTCAACTCTAAATAAATCCTGACATGAAATGATTGTTTCCTCTCAACAGAATGTGAAGGATTTTTATAAAAAATCTATTTGGAATGAGAAAAGTGGAAAACTGAAATATTATATTTATCGTTTAAAATATGAGGCATTTATGAAGAAGCGTGCATTATGGAATGACAATCACTATTGTCAGGTGGAAATGTTGCAGATTAGAGTGATGAAGTAGCCCAGCTTTCTGTGATTGCACAAACCTCTGACCCATATTTACTCATCCTCTAAACAAGAATGACATGCATATGTACAGAACAGATTTGGCTTTGAATGTCTGCCCTGTACTTTGTATGGCAGCAGTTCAATGATGGCTCTGAGTCGGAAATGTTACAACACAAAGCCACAGAGACTGAGTTTTGTTTTTAAAATGTTTTTGTTGTACGAATTATCAAAAAATTTCTAATGGGACCTGTGAGAATTTATTTTACCTAAGAAGAACATGAGGCATGAACAATCAGATGCCTGATGGAAACTTTGATCTAACCAATGAGAGAATGATTTGTTAAATAGGATCACCTGTGTTGCATGTCAACAGCTTCAGTTTATTTGTTGCTGTCTTGTAGTTTTTGTAGGTCCAAGAGGCTTCACTTTGTTCTGTATTTTATTTTATTTTATTTTATTTTCCTATCTCTAGAATTTACACCAACATTTTATGTTCGTAGTTTTTGACAATTTACATCAAAAATGATGCGAGACAATTTTTCCAAGAGCTGATCACCAACAGCGGTGATCTTAGAGCTCTGAAGCTACAAAAGTGATCAGAAAAAATCTGATGAAAGGAAAAAAAAAATCTATACATGTTTATAACTAGCAATATGTATTTAAAAGTATCCTTCAAAGTTCCTTTTTCAATCGATAAAACGTGTCTTAAGAAACATTTTCACTGAGAATTGTTTGAAACTTTGTAATAGGTTAAAAGTTTATATTTCTGAGGATTAAGGATGATGTGAAGCACCATCTCTTTTCAGAAGAACGTTATTTCTCAAAGGAGAAATGGAGAAGAAGGAAGAAAAAGGTTGTTGGTTTGATTCCCAGCTGGAATTTTTCTTTGTGAAGTTAGGATGTCCTTCCTGTGTTTGTGAGTTTTCTCCAGTTATTCCTGTTTTCTTCAACAGGCCAAAAACATTTAGGTTATTTGGAGAAACTAAGTGTGTATGTGTGTAAATATTTCTTTGTCTTTATGTGGCCCTGTAAAGAACCGGATGTAACTCCGCCTCTCACCCAAAGACCTCTGCAGAGAGACACAAGCTTTGAAAATAAATGGATGGAAATCACGGTACAAGTTCCTCCATGAAAAATTTGAAAGTGAATTACAAACCAAACTCACAAGTCAGTTTTCTCTGGTGCAGCAACACAGGTTTGTGTTACTTTTTATGCATATACTTAATGTTATATGACTGTCAGATCATTCACAATCATCCGTCCTGGCATTTTTGGCCATTGAGGCCCGCCATAATTATTTCTACAATATGTGAAGGTATACAACATACCAGAGGACAAATGTGTGTGTTTTATTGTTTCAATGATTCAAATAAAGCACAGAAGCCTACAACAAAGAAAGTAACCATGTTAAAGATGTATTCACTCTTGCACTACTCAAAGAAACTTATATCTTGGGAGACATGACCACTGCATCCCATCTTCATGTCAAAATGGATGTCAAAGGGTTTTATGAAATATACTGTTTGTGCAAAAAACTCAACTATACTCCCAGTAAAACTATATATCCATGTAAAAGAAAGACGCCTCATCAAAGTGGCACCTTAAAGTATGTAAAACAGATAGAGATGCAGAGACAGGCAGACAAAGGAAAGAAAGAGAGCAGGGACTAATGATGGTACAGTTTAGGTTATAATGTATATGATAATGTTTAGGTTAGAGAGTGATAATAACTTATTTTGCACTTACTTTTGTACTAGCAAAGTGGAGTGGAGCAAAGAGTGCTAAGACATTTCATTGGATTAGTTCGATGTCCTTCAAGAAACTCAACCAATGGACCAATGAAAATGATTTATAAAATACTTTTTTGGGTTAATTTTTGATATCCCTGGGTTGGCCATGTACACCAGATGGCCTGTCTGTCAGGACCTGGTCGTAGAACTGAATTCAGAAGTGCAAGGGACAGAGAGTGGAGTGGTCTTGTATAAAATATAATTAATTTCAATAACAACAAATGGAGTCAAATAAAAGACACAGTGGTAAGTTCTTCTGAGGGCCGAACACAGGTAACGTCTCAGAGTGGGACAATAAAGTTGGTGAAGATGACAGGAGACAGATACACAGAAAGAATGCAATCTTGTAACAATCCTCCTCTCTGTAACTCTTCTTTTTAAACACTCATCTTTTTAATAAATCTTCCTTAATATAATTTCTCCTCAGTATTACTTCTCTTCGCACCTACTTCTTTTGACAATTACTCCTTTTGTTATTAATCCTCTTCAGAAAGCAGGTAAGTCCAAAGTCCAAACCAAAATCATTAATCTTTCATTGATAAGGTGTCTCTATGGTCAATAATAAAAACATAACTTACATAGTCCAATTAGAAAAACACGCCATGGTCAGCAAAACAGAGTAGTAGTCAATCATCCAGGTGATCCAAAGTTTTAAAGCAAAGGTCTCCATAACGGGGCATGCAAGAAAGTGGTGGTCCATATCCAGAAAAAAGGTTGGTACACTTTATGAAAACAACAAGGCTAGGACAAGACGCTGGGTGAATGTAACACAAGGGTTCACAATCGATCTGGCACTATGATGCTGGTACTATAACTTAAATAGTGCCAGATCTGGGACATGAACAGGTTAACACTATGAATATGATGACAGAAAGTGACATGAACAGGAAGTGACCAGGAAACTACTGCTAAAGAACTACAAACATGGCCTGATATGACCCTGATTCAGGACACTGTCCAGAAGTAAGAGATGTAAGGAAATCAGTGAACAGGTTCATCACAGATCCACAGAAAACAAAACATTTGTTGACACTCACACCTAGTGTCATTATTCTGTAAGAAGAAACCAGAGTCAAACCTGCAAGGGCAGGACACGTAAACTCAACAAAGAAAGATTTTCTTTAAATTTCAGGACTTTGTGGTTATTTCTTAAGTAATATGAAACATTTTATACCTAAAAATCATTAGGAAATACTTATTAACAGACCTTTCAATCTGTCTGCATTAAAATTCGGGTGGTTCCGGCTCGTTCCGTCAGGCTGCTTTGACTGCTTGGTCAGCAGCTTGTTCATATTTATTATTCGAATTTGCTGGACTCAGATTGGTTAACAAACTAGCCTATGAGAGCAAGGTATACTGTTTTCTGCACCGCTGCGCATGGCAACGTCAGACATCTTGTCTTCCTTACGTCTTATGCTACAGCTTTTAGTGAGCAGCATGCTAGGCGTGGTTTCAACTGCGTGAGCTGCCGAATACTAACAAAGTAGTTGTGACGAAACAGATACAGGCCGTTCGGACTCGGGAGAACTCGGTTGTTATCGCCACCTGCGTAGTTTGAGAGATAAAAACTGAAAGAGAAGTTGTTGACCTGTTTTCACACCCACTATGAAGG
>SSNP01000083.1:1964986-1984099 GCA_006937955.1 Pachypanchax playfairii
AAAACTGAAAGAGAAGTTGTTGACCTGTTTTCACACCCACTATGAAGGATAAGAACACCTGTGGAGCTAAAATATTCAACAGAAACCTCAGAAAAACTGTTTTTAATGGAAGGGCCTCTTTAAGTATTAACCGGTAATATGAAACATTTACATCTAAAAAACATTAGAAAACGCTGATTAACAGACCTTTCAATCTGTCTGCATCAAAATTTGGTTCCGTCAGCAGCTCGTTCATATTCATTATTCAAATTTGCTGGACTCTGATTGGCTAACTAACTAGCCTATGAGAGCAAGGTACATGTATACTCTTTACTGTTCGAACTCAGGAGAACTCTGGTTTTATCGCCACCTGCGTAGTTTGAGAGATTAAAACTGAAAGAGAAGTTGTTGACCTGTTTTCACACCCACTATGAAGGTAAGAACACATGTGGAGCTAAAATATTCAACAGAAATCTCAGAAAAACTGTTTTTAATGGAATGTTTTTGTCTAAGTGTTTTTTTAAATAGTTCTAAACACAAAAAGTTATAAGCCAGTATGGAAAGGACCCTCTCTTCTTCTATGGACACAAGCAAAATTTTCTGTTAACAGGCAGATTGGTGAAAAAGAGGTCATTCCATTAAACACGTTTTTTCTGAGGTTTCTGTTGAGAATTTTAGCTCCACAAGTGTTCTTACCTTCATAGTGGGTGTGGAAACAAGTCAAAAACCTCTCTTTCAGTTATCTCTCAAACTAGGCAGGTAGCGATAACACCCAAGTTAAAAAAAACTGTGTTTGTTACGTTGCAACACCTTTGCTCATTAGTATTCATCAGCTCACGCAGTTGAGACCACGTCTAGCATGCTGCTGGCTAAAAGCTGTAAGCATAAAGACGTATCAAACAGGAAACAACTCTGTGCACTGTTGCGCATGTGCAGCGGTGGAGGACACAGGAAGCCTTGCTCTCATAGGCTAGTTTGTTGGCCAATCTGAGTCTAGCGAATTAGCATAATGAATATTAATGAGTTTGAGCCGAACAAGGACAAATTTTCAAGCCGTCAGATTGAAAGGTCTGTTAATCTGTGCTTCTTACTGTTTTTTTAGATTAAAAAAATGTTTCATATTACCGGTTGCTTCGGAAATGACCACAAAGTAATGAAATGGCCTCTTTAACTCAGTTGTTTTGATCAAATTAATAAACACAGAATACAGAGTCTGAAACAGACTTTATTTTAATTTTTAAATGATTTGGAACTCCAAACACCAATTGTCTGCAAATATGGTACAAACATGGACTTTTATTTGTTATTTTTTGCTTTTTATGACTAAGTCCTAAATTCTACCAACTGACTGATGTAATAAATATGCTAATACAGAAGTCAGCAAACACCACTCTGGTTGGATATCCTGAACTTAATGCCTGCATCTGTGTAAAGAGCAACCTGGCATTGTGAAGAATTACATTTTTTCACCATACGATTTGACATCAGCACTCTGTTATTTGTTCACTAAAGGTCAGCATTCAGTTTTTTTTTTCCTTTGGCAGCTAATTAAAATTGCTTGTTTGACAGCTGAGAGGATGTGTCTCAGCTATAGGTCTAATCTATCAGCGTTTTAAAGGATTTGTGAGAAAAGTTTTACCCCTCTGGATCAAAGTCAGAAAGAGATCCTCTAATTATGACGAGGCTCAGACCGGCTGTCTCACTCTCCTTTTTCTTTCTTTTTTCCCACCTGCTCTCTTGATCTCTCTGTCATTGACTCAGTCATCTATCACAAAGTGTTCCTTTGATAATTACATGCCAAAATGACTTAAAACTTTCCCTTGCTAGGTGTAAGGCATTACAGCCTGAATGACACGCCAGCTCAACCCGAGGACTTTTTAACAAGGTAAGTCGGGGGAACGGCATCCATGCAGTTGCTCACTCCTCTCCATAATTGTTCAGCAACAGCTAATTACAGTCTTTCATAATCCACCAACTTGTTATTTTGGACTTAACAAGATCACTTTCTATCTCTCAGTTCCTGTGTGAGCCAGAGAGGAAATAAGCTGGCAGAGAGTCAGTTAGAGACAGGCTGCCACTCAGTGAAATGGATAATTAACTGACGTACAGCCGAGCTGAAGTTTCCTTTATTTATTTATCTATTTTTAAAGGATTCAGCAAGTGGGGAGAAGCTTGCCTTTTTTGTTTGTCAGGTGATGGAAATGAGACTAAAGGAAAGGAGGGGCAGCAACCCCCCCCCCAGAAAAAAACCTGAATGTTGATGGGCCAAATGCCAAGCCACAGAGTCTCTAGTGGGTTCTTCAGTGACACAACTATGTGTGTGCATACAGGTGTGTGTGTGTGTGTGGAGGAGTAAACCCCCTGAACAAGCCAGTAGAGCCTGAACATTTGGCACCTGCAGTTCATGTGTTAAATGTGGGCATGCTTGTCAGCGTGTATGGAGGTGTGTTTAACTTGCTTAGCATGTCTGTTGGACACTTGCACACTTTGTATACTTTTACACACCACAGCAGAGTCACGGAGCCACAGAGGCAAGACTCGTGTGTCTGCTTGCTTCAATGCAGCAAACTGACTTACTGCTGGTTCTGCTACTGTATTTAATCACATCAAAAATGACAAAGAATTTGATTTTTGTTGAGTTACAAACTGGGGTGCATCTCAAAAGTTTGTGAAAGGTTGGTACATCAAAACCAAAAGCTATTTCAATAGTTTTTTTTTATTTTTAATTTTTTTAGGGGGGGGGGGCAGGGTGTATATATAGAAGCTGTTTAAAAAGAGGAAAAAAATACAAGCACAATGGAGGCTAGATATAGCCTTCTGATATAGACTTAATTCGGTTTCTTCTTTTCCACAAAACAAAAAAGAGATGTATGCATCAATACATAATAATGATAATAATAATAATAATAGAGTGTAAGTCATTTAAGCTTATTTTGTGTTCTGTTAAATTTGTTTTCATCTAGAATAGTATGCATGTAAGACTGTTGGAGATGTCAGACCTTCTGTGTCTGAAATATACTTCAATAAATCTGATTTTAGAAGTAACTGTTTTTATTTGTATTTGGTATCATCATTTGTTTTTTTTTGTTGTTTTTTTTGCTTCACATGGATGTTTTGGAGTGTTTTTAAACGAAATATGTGGATTTCAGAAACTTCAGTTCAAAACTTCAACCACATTTAATAAGTTTAGCTCGTTTACCTGGAAACACAGTTTACATGCTCAGAGTTAAAATGATACTTTCAGGTATTATTCAGTCATTGTTAAAATCCCAAACGGAGATGTTCAAGACTCTTCACAGATTGTTTAGGTTTTGTGGTCTGAAACACCTGCATTTCTCAAGGTTTGTGTAGAGATTTAATGTCTGTTGGTTTAACCACACAGGTTTTAGTATTAAGTGCTGTGGCTAAGTTTGGGGTTACTTTCTGAGTAGACTACTTATGCTGCTTTACAATTTTGTGACTCTCTCAAGTGTGAAACAGCCAGAACCTGAAACTCAAATACCTCGGATGCTTGGAACAGAATGAAGAAAGGTCCCTTGGTTTAAAGTTGTATCTAAACCAACAGTGACCTCTGTGGTTTAAAATGAAAATTGCAGAGAAATGAGAGACTGAAGCTATGAAAGTTAAATTTAAACGTCAGATCTCAAAGTGAAAATTGTCACAAATTCTTTCTTTATTAGCTACTTTTAAAAAATACTTTATTTCTATAAAACCTAATGTAAGTTAAACCTGATTTAACAGAGCTTGAATCCAAACATCACATTCAAATATTTCTGTCAAACTTTGTGCCTGAAAATATAAAATAAGAGACTTATTGTTGGTGATGTGTGTCTAAAAGAAATCAGTGTCCGTCTCTCAGACTGTGTTCAATGTACAGGACGTGTTTCTTTGTCTGTCGATCATGTTTGTCCATCTGTGTGTCAATCATTGTGCTTCTGTGTGTGCAGGTGTGTGTGTGTGCACAAGGAAGAGAAGAAACTGACTGTCAGACTGTCTGTCTGTCACCACTGATACCAGCAGTTTGCTGGAGGGGAAACATCTCGATATTTCTGCTTGACCGTACAGCTGCCCAGCCAGAGACGGCCCTCCATTCCTGTTCAGGCCTCTCTCTGCGGACAGCGTGTCTGTTTATGTGCCTGTGTGTGTGTGTGAGGGTGTGTGTGTGTGTGTGTGTGGGTGTGTGCAAGTCAGACAATGATAGACAATGTGAGGCCAGTTGGACAGTGATTTTGGAATCTGTTTTACCCTCAGGTGACGGTCAAGTTGTCAGAAAAAACAGGTTTGTTCCAGCTCAGGATGTTTCTCTCCATGTTTATATTTGCAGCTATTTTCCCCCTTTGAGTGTGAACATCTTGTTGACAACGCTGTACACAGAGAGTCTGGACAGGTAAATAAGTCACACAGTGCCTCTGATCAGTCCATAGAAAAGTGCTTCAAAAACCCTGATTTTATACCATATATACATGTGTATATATATATATATATATATATATATATATATATATATATATATATATATATATATATATATATAAAATCATTTCAGTTTAAGATTTATTATTTTTTGAAAGAATTTATATTGAATTAAATAGTTTTTATTCATTATAGTATTTAATAATAAAAAAAAATGAAATAGAACATGTCCTGGTTTTGACATTTCTGAGTGGAGTTACCATGTTCTCCCTGTGCAGGGTTAGGTTTTCTATGCGTTTCCTCCCACAGACCAAAATCATAGGTGTTAGGTTAAATTGAGACTCCCAATTGGCTCTAGGTGTGTCACTGAATTGTTGTTGAATAGTTGTTGATCTGCGTGTGGCCTTGTGATGGAGTGGTGACCGGTTGAGGATGTCCCTCCACCTTTTACTCACTGACTACTGGAGATAGGTGCCAGCTCACTGGAACCATGAATAGGAACAAGCGGGTAAAGAAAATTAGACAATGCTCTGTATCAGGGTAGAAAGATCAAGCATTTTACTAGCTTAGCTGTAAAAAAGTTTGAATATTATAGCTATGTTTATATGCTGCTTGGTTTAAACAACACATGCATGCCACTGAAAAATATCACAGCTAAAATGTGATTTAATCCAGCAGAATCTGTTTAAACTAAAGACCAAATCCCCACTTCAGATGTATAAGCATTGTATCTGGAGCATCCATGCGCTTTATCGCTCAGCAGATAATAATGAGCCTCTTTGTTTATCGGTGTACACAAGACAATCTGCTGTGTTCATTGTCTCCCGTCCCTGAGTGAGTACGCCCTGGTGACCATTACCCCCAAATCCCTCACAACAACAAAGGCAAAGTGACTGAAGGCCCTTTTATCTGAATAATTTTTACCTGTTGTGCTGCAGTAACCACACATCTGTCTTATATTTAACAAAACAACAATAAATGACTAATCCGTTGGACGTAAACGATGAACAGACTGTGGCTATCATCAATCCAAAATTGGCGATATTTCTGATCCAGGATTGTGATGAATCAAAGCATATGAGATTAGGATTGGGATTTTGTTCAAGCCTGTTATCAAAGTGCAACAATCAGGGGGAGAGATAGGACAGGCCCAAATTAATCTGAAAGTTTACTCGTTTTTTTTGTCAAAGCCTTCCTAAAAGTCACTGGGGTAAATAATCGCCTCTACACATGATACATTGTTCAAGGGCCAGTTTAAGCAGAAGTGGCATGATTTGTCTGTTGTGTGTAATTTCTTTTTCTGGCTCCCAGCACTTATTACTTCCCCAAAGATAGGTGATGAAATACTGTGACAACAGAAGGCCAAAGACATATCACAGTCAATATGAGGATTTACATTTGCACTCCATATAAAAGCTCTGATAGACCCAGAAGGACTGAGTAAAATATATTATCTGCAGTGTGAGAAATACCTTTGGGGACCTCAACAAAAAAAGGAAATACCAACTATTTTATACAAATAACAGAATTATGTTTTCAAAAAACCTTTGTGTTAGAATGAAATAGATGAAAAGGCCTATAGATGATCCCATATAAGTGCACGTAAAAATACACAACAACATACACGCGCGCATGTGTGATCACAGAGCACGGAGGGGATTACAATATTTCTCCCCTTTATCCAGATTAGACAAGATCAAATTATTTCTCTTCTGTGATGCCAGTTTTCTGCTGTCTAATGCCGGCTTTTCAAACAACACAAGGTTTATTGTGGGCAGCACATAATGCAGCAGATTTCAAATTCCTGTCAAATGTGCTATGACAGAATGCAGCAGCTCTTCTTGTATTCAGCCGGAGGAGGCCCATGCAGGCCACTTACACTGGCTGCAGCTAAGCTGTTTATGTCCCTCATTCAGCAGTTACATGGGCCGGCGAGTGTAAACACAACAGTATCTTTTTAATTGTGCTGTTTCGAGCTTCGCTTCTCTGTCGAATTAGAGAGCAGACCACTCTCTGCCTCTCCCGGAGTCTGGCAGATTAAGCGGCCCTGCTGCAGGGGTGGCTCAGTCTGAGTTGACACTGAATCAGCTTAAACTTCCCTCAGTGAGCGTGAAGAACAGCGATAACAAACCATACACTTGTTTGTGGCTGCAGAGATGCAGCGGCGAGGGGTGTGCATGTGTTTGTATGTCCAGCAGACTTTTCTGTCGCCATTATTTGTTAGGAGGCCAAAGATAAGAAGAGACGGAGTGAGCAAAAAAAAAAAAATGTGCACGCATGAGTGTATGACAGAAAGAACTGAGAGATAAAAGAAATGAAGGTGATATAGGAAATGTGTGTACAAGACCATGTTCCTTATGCAAAGAGTACAAGTTTGGATACAGAGACAAAAGCTTTGCAAATTTGGATCTGCTTTAATAACATTTTCTTTTAGTTAGCATACAAGCTGACTATTAAAAACATTGTGCTAACAGACAGTATAAGAGACGGCCAGGTGTCTCCGCCCTCATCTGTTGAAAACAGAAGTGTCTGTATTCTGTTTACAGGTGCTGCATGTTGCACTGTATTTTTGTGACCAGACTATACACTAAAATGCAACTCTTAAATAACTGATCATAACTTAATATATGAAATAAATAAAAATCTGATCACACAGCAGCACAAAAAGATCTGCATGAAACAACACAAATAATTGCTTGTGAAAAAAATGGGTCTAAGGTATATTTCTTTAAATCAGAAGAATGATACAAAATCTGTACTGAAACCAGTGAAAAGGGTACCTGCTTTTTGTTCTGGCTTTACTCCCAGGTTCTGGTTGGATATCTTGTAAATATACTTTATAAAACCAGTGATCTTGCTTTATAACCAGTGGTTTGTTTATACCGCTGGAATGCCTTGCCTTGGGCATCTTTTTAGGCACGTCCCACTGGGAGGAGGCCCCCAGGAAGACCTAGGACATGCTGGAGGGACTATGTCTCTCGGCCGGCCTGGGAACGCCACACCTTGGTCTAGGAGCCGGAGGAGGTGTGCATGGACAGGGAGGTCTGGGCATCCCTGCACAGACTGCTGCCTATCAGACCCTGGATACAGTGAAAGATTGCTGGATGGATGGATAGCCATAGTAGCAAAGATGAGAGTCTCCAGCTAAAAATGTCTGCTCTTAAAGGTGTGATGACATCACTGTTTAAACTGGCGTAAAGATATTTCATGTAGTAGATATGCCCGCATATGTCAACTCACAAAAGAATTTGATTAAAAAACTAACACGGCTGGGGTGTACGGGCAGGTCAGAATCCTCTTCTCAGCAACACGGTTCCTTTCCTTAATGATATGTGGGTCTCCCTGGCTGACTTCGCTCTGATTGGCTACAACCATTGCCCGCAGCAAGCCTTTCTTCTGGGCTCCGTCAACAGTCCAGTAACATGGCGAGTGGACGTTTACAACCGTATATGTTCGAGGCTGAAACGTCTTCTGAGGAAGACGGAGGGGTGAACACATAAAACTCAACTAATCACATGAGCGAATAAACAGTGCTGTCAGATGTTATCAATGAAAATAGATTCACAATATGGTATGATAAACCTGTTGCTCACGGACATTGTTGCTAGAGCGGCTATCACATGCTAGCATCATGAACTCTTCAGACCACGGACAAACGTTTATCAGGCAAGGCAGCATTTTATTAAATAAATAAACTTACAGGTATTGACGATGTGGTCGCCTCCTTCAGGGTTGGTAAAGAATTTTTAATTAAAATCAGTTTCTTTGACAATCCCAACTTGAATTCACCCAAGTTATGGAAGCAGTCCTCCGTGAAGTGAGCTGAACATATTTTCAAATTGAGGTTATAACTGCGTGGCACTTCTCCATAAATGAACTTCAGCCACTCTTCTCTTTTTTTTTTCATCCTTCGGGAGTGAGTGGAAACTTCCAGCATGGGTTGAGCATCCTTGGACACAACATGTCCCCGTTTGCGTAGCCATCTCTTCTCAAGAGCAGCAGACAAGCTAGCGCAACGCAGCTACCGGTCTATGGGCTGGGGGTGGGGGGTTGGACTGTTTACTTCACTGTGCACTTTTATTGGACGCTATGAAATACGTAGGAGGAAATGCCACGTAGGAAAAAATGGTGCTTTCCGATTTAACCGTTTTTTAAATATGAAACAAAGCGGACCGCCCACAAACGGGAACTTTGATACTCGCTTTGGACGTTCACACGGCCTCATCAGTGCACAACACATCATGATATACCCCAAAAAACTCAAAAAAGTGCATTTTGATGTCATAACCCCTTTAATGTAATAAAAAACAACTCAGTTTATTTTGTCTGATTCTACAGAAAGCCTACAGAAAATACTGTAATCTTGCTGCAACCTGCCAAGAAATTTTGTGGGAACATTTTCAATGTGTGTACAGAAATGTTAATTAATTTTTTTTTTTTTTTTACTATTTTACTGGATATTGCATTTTATTCTTGTTGAAAAGAACACTGGGTTGATGTATGTATAAAATGTACTGTATAAATACATTTATATTTGATTCATTTTCTATACCCTCTTTTCCTTTGCAAAGTCAGCATAGTTTCAATGGTAAAAGTATTGCTGTAAGTGAAATGTCTAGAAAATGTTTCAACTTTTGTACTAATTCAGCCGTGTTGGTTGGTCTATGGCTGAGAGAAGACAATGGTCAGCATCAATAACTCCAATGTGGATGACTGAGTGTAACGATAAGAGAGTCTGAAACCTTTCTTTACTTTTGTTTGTAGGTGCAATGAAAGAGTAACTGACCTGGAGCCAGCTGGATGTCGTCACCATTAAGGGAACAGGTAGGTAAAATTTCTACTTAGCAGGATACAGAGCAAATGATAAAACAGAGGAGGCCAGGACAAGAGTATAGGAAAAATTAGTAGGAATCAGGGTTAATGGCTATTACACAACCAAAACAGTTCCTCTTCATTCATCAAGTAAGAAATGTCCTTTTTGTCAGTCAACACAACATTTGTCCTCTTCATCTAATATAATCCACAATCAGAATCCAGATAATTAATCATATGTTGGTACCTCAATAAGCCATAATGATTGACAGCATCAATACTTCAGGATAACTTGAAGGGAGCAGAAAGTGCTGTGGTCCAAAAAGATCAGGGTTCAAAACCAG
This sequence comes from Pachypanchax playfairii, assembly GCA_006937955.1. NCBI lineage: Eukaryota > Metazoa > Chordata > Actinopteri > Cyprinodontiformes > Aplocheilidae > Pachypanchax > Pachypanchax playfairii. The sequence continues at coordinate 1,974,535 of SSNP01000083.1, forward strand.
AATAACGGACTTGAATGGTTCAGTGAAGGAGCAGGCAAAAGATAAGTTGGTAAGCAGTCCAAGGTTGGTACACCCTTTGGCACTCTTTGATAAAAATGTTTCAAGGCAAAAGAAGGTGCTGGAATGAAAGCAGATTGGCTAACTTACTGTCTGGCAATCAAACAATTGCTTAAATAGGGCAGAGATCAGGAAACAGGGTCAGAGCCAAACTATATTTCAATAAACAGTGTAATAATGCTTCTAAATGTTTTACTGAAACCTAAGCATATCAGATACACTTTGAATACAGAGATGGTTATTACTATCCTATACAACCTAAAACTTACATGATGGACAACAATAGGGGCCTGATTTATCAATATTCCAAATAAAGAGCTCAAAATTGCGTGTGACGCAAAAATTTTGCACCAAGGGCGTGTTCTTGATTTGCAGGTGATCTACTGAAATTGATTGTGCAATTGTTAGCTAGCTGGATGTAGCTATGCTAACAACTGTGGAGGTTTATTCAGTGCTGAACAATTAAAATGACCCAAAATATTTAATGTTTATATTGTATTAAATATTACTTAAAATACAACATCTAATGTTAATACACAAAATCTGCCTACGTATTTGGTTGACTAGATTAACCTGTTTTGGGGATTTTTTTTAAATTTTGCAATCAAATAAAGTCTTTGTTAAATATTTAACTGAAGTTGAAAATGTCTTTTTAATATAGGGTTTACATTAACTCATCTTTACAAATGTTTTATTGACTGTCACTTAATTGGATTTATGCAGCCTCACCCAAAAAATATTTCAGCAGCTGCCACTGCCTACCACCATCCCTCGACACCCTTCGGAATTGCCAAGGTTTTCTGCCTTTTATGGTCTGTTGTCATCAAGGTATTTGAGCTGCTCTTATTTTATTCATTTAGCCATTTTTAAAAGTTTGGTAGCTCTAGTGACTTACTTATTGGTTTTATCTGAATTAGATTCAAGGTTTTGTAACTAGCAAGCAAAACATACTGTTCGCTAATAATAACCAAATACCAAATACCAAATAGTCCATCTTCATCTGCTTATTTTAGCTTATTTTGTTCTGTTTGTTCTTTTACCTTTATTTTTTACCACATGCCCTGTCTGGTAATATATGGATGTAGTGAAGGAGGACATGAGGTTGGTGTGAGAGAAGAGGATGCAGAGAACCGGGTTAGATGGAGATGGACAACTAGCTGCGGCAACTCCTGAAGGGAGCAGCTGAAAGGAAAATAATAATAGTAAGTCCTGTTTGGCAATAAGCAATCATTTTACAAAAATCAATTTACTCTTACAAATTGAGCATACAGCATTCACTGCAATGTACTAGCTGTTTATATTTGATTGTAATTTTATTTAGATATTACAAGTTCATTACAACTGTAATAGTTCTGGAGACATGGGCTAAAAGCAAAAAAAAAAAGAAGCTAGTGTTTAATACAGTTGAAAATGTAAGGACCCTGAATGTAATATGTAAAACAAATATTTCAAATAGCAGGTTGTCTAAATAAAAGAACAGAAAAAAATAAAAAGCCCTTACAGAATTGCATATACAAATACAGAAACAGGACAGGTATGTTCACTAAACTAAACCTGATGGGTGGAAATATAAGCAGATTGATTATCTGACAAAAGTAATATTATAAATATAAATATTTAAATAATATTTCATTAAGACATCACACACCTGCAAAAACAAAACCATTCAAAAAGAAATAAACGTACAAACTCCCCCAAGAAAGTCACACTTTATTTAATTGTAATAATCCCATGGCAATGTGTATCCATTTCTTTTGGGCCACAAAGTTTTAAAAATTACACAAAAAAAGCACAGACATATCAGTCATGACAATAAGTTTAGACTTTCCTTGGTCTCACTGTATCACTGTGGTATATCTTATAATATACTTTTCATTACCTTGTTGTTAAGAGTCATTGACGTGACAGTTTGAAGGATATTTTAAAAATGCATACAGTATATTCAACAAAAAATAGAATTTCTATTAATAGTTTCAAAAGGCAGGGGAAGAAAATTCTTAAGAGCACTGAGGTGATGCCTATTAATCCCCCTTCCGTCCGACAGCAGTGTTAAAAAAGGTAGAATTGTGAAATGACAAGCCCCTAAAAAAACTGAATGACCACACTTGAACGATTTCAACTACAGCTCCCTTCAACCATGCCTGTGGTTTTGAAAAGGAGGCGAATCTAGTGAATACTGTCTGTAGACTGATGCAAAGCCAAGCGGACAGGCAGGTAATAGGAGGCTGAGACGGGGAGAGAGAGAGGGATAGGCATGGTACGATCATGAAAATGAAGGCAAATGGAAGCAAAGGCAGCTATCAGTGGTCCAAGAACAAAAAGTAGGACAGTATCAGACAATATCTAATGAAAGAACAAAGAACATCTGCATTTACATTTTAAATTAGGAACATAAAAATAAATAAATGCATTTGGATAGTTGTTATAGTTTTTTTAAATTTGTTAAGGTCATCTGCAAGCATCGGATTTGTGAAAATAAAGTTTATACAGTGAAACTAAAGTCAAATCTTTGCCTCATTTGGATCTGTTACAAAGCAGAAATCTTATTTTCTGAAAAATCAAGACAGAAAAGCAGAATTTTGTAAATTCACCACTTGCAGTGGAAAAACAAATTGTATGGTATAGGCATCGCTGACCTTGGCAGGAAAAGTTCTAAGTCAGATCATTTGAAATGTGTGACTTCATCAGGATATGGTCAGTGCTTTAATACACTGGTTGACAACTATTAGGTTGGGTGCATCTCCACCAGGCATTGGGCAAGAGCCGAGGTACACCCTGGACAGTCCATTACAACTGACAACCAGATGTACTCCAAATGAGCCAAGTTGTTGGAATGTACCTGGTCAAACTGCACCACAACTAAAGAATCTTAACTGAAGCTTTTGAATTTCTTCATATTTACATCATGAAGTCCCATTTTTATTCTTTTCAGCAACAGCTTTTACTTTTGCTCAACTTTCATAAACTTTCTGTCAACTGCTCAAACTTGAACATTGTTACATCATGTAACCTTTGCCACATTAAACACCATGTTCACACGCTGACTTGGGTCTTATGTATTGGGAACAGAGAGAACCGATTTCGACATGTCACAATTTGTACTATTTTCATGTGGATGGAGACATTTCTCAAAACAATGCTTTGTTTACAGGATATTTTTTCAAATGAAAAATAAAAGGATATTTTAAAAAATAGATTTAATTTAGAGGCCTAAATTAATAAATGTATCTAAATATTTCACGATAATTTTTACATGTCAATTATAACAAAGTTGATAAAGATAATAAAGAAGAATAATTATTCAGCTGTACTGTTTTCCATCCAAGCAATTAAATTATTTTCAGGATGGCAGGAAGCTAGTGCTGGTTTCCAAGTCTTGTGCAAGATTTGGGTTGCATCCTGAATGGGTCACGAGTCCATCATCAGGCCAATGCAGAGACAGACAACCATTTACTCAGGGCTGGTCTCCAGTTAACTAAAATATGTGTTTTTAGATTGTGTCAATAAACAAAAGTGGGCGGGGAAAATGTAAAGAACACGCACAACACAAAAAGTTTCAGATGCGTTTTGAGCGAGAGATGAGTTGCACCATTATGCATCCTTGTGATGAAGCTATGATGGTAATGGTGTCCTTAAAAAATCACACCTTTGAATTTTCTGATGATGTTTAATCGGTTAGATATAGCTGTATGCTCAAATGATTTCCTCCTAGTTTGAGTTATGTCAAAACATACATCCATAAATTCTCTAAACCCACTTTTGTAACTATTTTCTCCCAAAATGCTCAACTTTTACCACTAAACCCTATGTACCATAAAAGCATTACCCATTGTGGAAGCTTGTTAGAGTACTCTGTGATATTACTAGCAGTTTTTATCTTTTTTTCAAGTGTGTTTTGTTTGTTTTATTTTCATAAGTGTTCCTCTTTTAAATAATTTCATTCTGATTTGGATGCTGTGCATATTGAAGTATATTTTCTAAATTTGTTACTTTTTTGTCACTTGTTATGGTGAATAAGTATGGCAATGAGCAGGAGCAAAGCAAGGAAGAGAAAATGAACATTTAAACCTGATGTTACTAAGATTAGTGAACTTGAAACACTGTTTAAAAACCCAGCAAGAGTATTGAGAATGCAGCATCATGTGTTTCATTGAGACATGGCTAAAGGAGCAGATCCCAGACTCCAGTGTGTTTCTGTCTTGCTTTCAAACAATACAGGCAGACAGAGATTTTAAGAGGATCTGCAAAAGAAGATGAGTTTGTCAACTGAAAGGCTGGTTCTGTTCTTGGGACTGATCTGGAGTCTTTTGAGTTGATTGTCCAAAGGAGGATGCTTTGGAAAATGAAGAACATCATGGAAAACCCTCTGCATCCTCTTTGTAACACAGTAACTCTACAAGAGTGTCTTCAGTCAGACACTCTCCAGATTAACACAGACCACTATTGCCCACAGCTAGAACCCTCTACAATGACTCTCTGAAGAAACACTGAGCTACTGCAACATCAAATTTCTATTCAAGGATTAATAAAATATGTTTGAATTTGAATTAAACTACAATAAACGACAAAATGTTCTATTAAATGTTTTATTTAAACATGTCTAGATGCACAATGCAAAAAAGCTGGGAGGCTATTTAAAAATAATTAGTGACCTTCTCTGTCACTTTGACAACAGCAAAGAGATTGGGACTACTGATGAAGAGGAGGCAAACATGCATTCATAACTCCTCCGTCTCTCCCTCCCACCAATTTACCCTCTTTCCTATCACTGCGGGTTCTTGATGTCCTGCAGCTTTGAACATCTCAGCTTGTGGTTTACAGATTAATAAAACAGGGAATTAATGAATTTTGGATGGAACCTTCACAGTGAGGAGCAAGTTGTGCCTCATTACTGTCTTTATTATTAATCAGCCTGAAGAACCCCTGTTCCTCTGGAACCAAACTGTTAAACCAAGCACCAACTTCTTCCTTCTCCGCTAAGAATGCTAATTGCTCAGAGGTAAAGGATTGGTAGCTAATTGAGCATAGTTTCCAGACAAACTACATGTCTGTGCACTAAAATGAATGTCTTTAATATGCACCAGGCCTGTCACACATTGTTAGCTGGATAATGTAGGCAGGGCACTGAAAGGTTTTAAAAGAACTAAAAATGTTTGACCTTCTTAAACTGCAAGGGCCTGCATCTGTTTTAGTTACTACTAACAGAATTTCATTTTTAGTTTTTATTTTCAGATTAATAGAAGATTTTAAAAATGTTTGATGATTTGAATCAACATGTTTTAGAAGAATTAACATACTGAGCTGAGATCTGTTAAATGATAGTATTAATTATTTAAAGGTTGGATATGGAACAATTTCATAAAAGGCTATATTTAATAATAATTCCTGTGAGGGGCGTTTAGAGGGATACAGAATGAAAGTACAGTATTTCCTTTAAGAAATATATTTCCATCCATCCATTTTCTGACTGGAGATAGGTACCAGCTCCCTGCGACCCTGAAAAAGATATTTGAATTAAAATATAATAAAATAGTTGACTTTGACGGGCACAACACTGTCATTATGTTTACATCTACCAGCTAATAACGGGAACCACTGCGGGTTGCCTAATACGGTGAATAGTCCGAGGCTGGTATTGTGGAAAATGGTGGAGTCGGTAAGTCAAGCAACTGTTTCAGCAACCTGTCCGCACATTATACAACCATATAGGTTGATTTTGAAAGCAAAAACAAAAAATACAACCTGTGAGAGCGTTTTCAAACGACCTGTCGGAGCGTTTTCCAGGCTCCGCAGAGACTTACTACCGACAGCACATGCATGCACCTTCCTAGAGGAGCCGACAAATACACAATGTGCGAGGTTTCACTCTGTTCAGCCGAAAAAAACAAAAATTCTGCAGCAATAAGTCTCATTTTAATACAAAGGTTAGCTTTAAAATGTAAAGATACATATGGACACACTGTAAAGCGAATATTCCACGTTAAAAAGTGGAACGGTTATGGTTAGGGTTGCAGATGAGGGTCGCATATGGATTATAGTGTCGTTTTCAAAATCAACCAATGCGGTTGTGTATTTCACTTGAGGTCAGGCTGGTTTCAGAGCCCCGGAGATTTCATTGAGTTTAGGTGAAGCTACAATAGATGGACCCAAAAAAAACATTTTAACAGCATGTGGAAATGGCGAACCTTGTCATCCTGACTACTGGAAACCTTGTTCTATTGTTGCTACTACAAGTTTCAAGTTTATTTATTTATAAAGCGCCAGTTCATGACAAAGTAATTTCAAGGCACTTCACAGAAAAATCAACCAATTAATAATAAAACATTTTCTATCTAAGGAACCAGCCGATTGGGCTGAATTGTTATTTCAGCACAATCCCCCATCCTGAGCAAGCACAACTGGCGACAGTGGAAAGGAACGACTCCCTTTTAACAGGAAGAAACCTCTAGCAGAACCCGGCTCAGGATGGGCGGCCTTCTGCCTTAGCCGACTGGGGTCTGAGCTGACAGGAAAGAGACACAGACAAACACAGATGCATTTTGGCCAGTCGTCATGTCTATAGAAAGATAAACAGAGAAACAGTTAATGGCAGCAGTAACAATCAAAGCAATAACAATTTGATGGCTCTAGTGGGAATATTTCATTGTTTGTTTATGTGAGATACACCCTACTCAGAGGCAGCCAGAGTAAAGAAAGACAGCAGAGTGAAAAAATGTGGTCAGTATGTCCTCCGGCAGTCTAAACCTATAGCAGCATAACTAAAGGGAAAGCTCAGGAGAACCCAAGCTAACCCTGACTATATGATTATGTAAAAAGGAAAGTTTTAAGTCTATTCTTAAAGCTACACAAGGTGTCTGCCTCACGGATAAAAAGTGGAAGCTGGTTCCACAGGAGAGGAGCCTGATAACTAAAAGCTCTTCCTCCCATTCTACTTTTAGAAATTCTAGGAACTACAAGCAGACCTGCAGTCTGAGAGCGAAGTGCTCTGTTAGGAGCATATGGAACAATAAGATCTTTAATATAAGCTGGAGCTTGGTCGTTCAAGGCTTTATACGTCAAAAGTAAAACCTTAAACTTTATTCTAGACCTTACAGGGAGCCAATGAAGTGATGCTAAAACAGGAGAAATATGATCTCTCCTTCTAACTCTCATCAGAACTCTGGCAGCAGTATTTTGGATCAGCTGGAGGCCTTTAACGGCACTATTAGAACATCCTGATAATAATGAATTACAGTAATCAAGTCTAGAAGTAATAAATGTGTGAACTAAAGTTTCTGCATCCCTTTGATTCAAAATGCTCCTAATTTTAGCAACATTAAGCAGGTGGAAGTAGGCCGTCCTGGTAACATGCTTTATATGAGAACTAAAGGACATGTCCTGGTCAAAGATAACACCCAGGTTCTTTACCTTCTTGTTGGAGGCCAAATTAATGCCATCCAACGTTGATGACTGACTACACAACTTGTTCCTAAGATTCTCAGGGCCAAAAGTCACAACCTCTGTCTTGTCTGAATTTAAAAGCAAAAAATTAAGCGTCATCCAACGTTTTACATCATTAAGACATGCTTGTAATCTCTGCAGCTGGTTGGTCTCATCAGGCTTCATTGATAGATATAACTGAGTATCATCAGCATAAAAATGGAATTTTATACCATGTTGTCTAATAATTTTACCAAGCGGTAACATAGATATAGTAAAGAGGATTGGTCCAAGCACTGAACCCTGAGGAACTCCATGACTGACTCTGGTATATGAAGAAGATTCATTATTTACATGAACAAATTGGAATCTTTCAGTTAAATATGATTCAAACCAGTTTAATGCAGTTCCCTGAATCCCAATATCATATTCAAGCCTCTTCAATAGGATCTTATGATCTATAGTATCAAACGCAGCACTGAGATCTAACAGGACAAGTACAGACACAAGTCCACTGTCTGAGGCCATGAGAATATCATTAGAAACTTTTACCAGTGCTGTTTCAGTGCTATGATGAGCTCTAAATCCTGACTGAAACTCTTCAAAAAGATTATTACTGTGTAGATGATCACACTATCTTTTCTAGAATTTTTGAGATGAAGGGCAAATTGGATATAGGTCGATAATTACCTGGAGATCCTGGATCAAGATCAGGTTTCTTAAGTAAAGGTTTAATAACAGCAACCTTAAAGGCCTTAGGCACATATCCATTCATTAAAGACAAATTGATCATGTCCAATATCCATGTGTTAATCAATGGGAAGACATATTTAAAAAGTCTGGTTGGAACAGGATCCAACATACATGTAGATGGTTTAGAAGAAGCTATAATTTGTGTTAACTCATTAAGATCAGCTGGACAGAAACTGTCTAAACATGATTCAGATTCTAAAGCTGCTTCACTGGACAACGAACCAGAGACAACAGTGGGAAGGACATTATAGATTTTTTCTCTGATTGAATCTATTTTATTAGTAAAGAATTCCATGAAGGCATTACTACTGAGGGTTACAGGGATACATGGTTCAACAGAAGTTGGGTTTTGGCTACAGTACTAAACAGAAACCAGGGATTGTTCTTGTTCTCCTCTATGAGGGACGAGTAATACTCAGTTCTAACCCTACGAAGGGCTCTTTTGTATATGAGCAGACTATCTCTCCAAGATCAATAAACTTCTTCTTGCTTAGTGGAACGCCATTTCCTTTCTAACTTTCTTGAAGTTCTTTTTAGCATACGCAGCTCTAAATTAAACCAAGGAGCCCGCCTCCTCTGGCTGATTACCTTCATTTTCAGAGGAGCAACTTGATCCAATGACGTGCGCATTGAAGCTGTAAAATTATCAGTAAGATCATCAATTCGCCAGTCTGCAAAATCTTTGCAGCTGCTCTCTGTTATATTATTCTTCTGGAATGAAGATAAAGCTAATGGAATAGATTCTTTGAATTTAGTTACAGCATTTTCTGATAAACATTTACAGTAGGTAAAGTTTCTATCTGGAGCAGTGAGGTCCATCATTGTAAATTCAAAGGTTATTAAAAAATGATCAGACAAGACAGGGTTGTGAGGAAACACTATCAGCTGTTCAATCTCTACACCATAAGTCAGAACAAGATCAAGAGTATGATGACAATAATGAGTTGGTCTGTTTACATTCTGAGAGAAACCAACTGAATCCAAAAGATCATTAAAAGCTATATTCAAACTATCACTTTCAACATCAACATGAATATTGAAATCTCCCACTATAATGACTTTATCAGATTTCAATAATAGTTCTGATAAAAAGACTGAAAATTCAGACAAGAACTCAGAATAAGCACCTGGTGGACGATATACAACAACAAGTAAAATAGGTTCCTCTGATTTCCAATTTGGGTGAGAAATACTGAGGGTCATAGATTCAAAAGAATTATAACTAATAACTGGTCTAGAGCTAATCAATAAACCTGACTGGACACAGCTACAACACTGATGTCACTATGGTGTTCATGTTCCATATTCAACCTTTTTTTAGCACTGCCTCAGCTTC
>SSNP01000083.1:1987069-2036918 GCA_006937955.1 Pachypanchax playfairii
GCTTGTAATCTCTGCAGCTGGTTGGTCTCATCAGGCTTCATTGATAGATATAACTGAGTATCATCAGCATAAAAATGGAATTTTATACCATGTTGTCTAATAATTTTACCAAGCGGTAACATAGATATAGTAAAGAGGATTGGTCCAAGCACTGAACCCTGAGGAACTCCATGACTGACTCTGGTATATGAAGAAGATTCATTATTTACATGAACAAATTGGAATCTTTCAGTTAAATATGATTCAAACCAGTTTAATGCAGTTCCCTGAATCCCAATATCATATTCAAGCCTCTTCAATAGGATCTTATGATCTATAGTATCAAACGCAGCACTGAGATCTAACAGGACAAGTACAGACACAAGTCCACTGTCTGAGGCCATGAGAATATCATTAGAAACTTTTACCAGTGCTGTTTCAGTGCTATGATGAGCTCTAAATCCTGACTGAAACTCTTCAAAAAGATTATTACTGTGTAGATGATCACACTATCTTTTCTAGAATTTTTGAGATGAAGGGCAAATTGGATATAGGTCGATAATTACCTGGAGATCCTGGATCAAGATCAGGTTTCTTAAGTAAAGGTTTAATAACAGCAACCTTAAAGGCCTTAGGCACATATCCATTCATTAAAGACAAATTGATCATGTCCAATATCCATGTGTTAATCAATGGGAAGACATATTTAAAAAGTCTGGTTGGAACAGGATCCAACATACATGTAGATGGTTTAGAAGAAGCTATAATTTGTGTTAACTCATTAAGATCAGCTGGACAGAAACTGTCTAAACATGATTCAGATTCTAAAGCTGCTTCACTGGACAACGAACCAGAGACAACAGTGGGAAGGACATTATAGATTTTTTCTCTGATTGAATCTATTTTATTAGTAAAGAATTCCATGAAGGCATTACTACTGAGGGTTACAGGGATACATGGTTCAACAGAAGTTGGGTTTTGGCTACAGTACTAAACAGAAACCAGGGATTGTTCTTGTTCTCCTCTATGAGGGACGAGTAATACTCAGTTCTAACCCTACGAAGGGCTCTTTTGTATATGAGCAGACTATCTCTCCAAGATCAATAAACTTCTTCTTGCTTAGTGGAACGCCATTTCCTTTCTAACTTTCTTGAAGTTCTTTTTAGCATACGCAGCTCTAAATTAAACCAAGGAGCCCGCCTCCTCTGGCTGATTACCTTCATTTTCAGAGGAGCAACTTGATCCAATGACGTGCGCATTGAAGCTGTAAAATTATCAGTAAGATCATCAATTCGCCAGTCTGCAAAATCTTTGCAGCTGCTCTCTGTTATATTATTCTTCTGGAATGAAGATAAAGCTAATGGAATAGATTCTTTGAATTTAGTTACAGCATTTTCTGATAAACATTTACAGTAGGTAAAGTTTCTATCTGGAGCAGTGAGGTCCATCATTGTAAATTCAAAGGTTATTAAAAAATGATCAGACAAGACAGGGTTGTGAGGAAACACTATCAGCTGTTCAATCTCTACACCATAAGTCAGAACAAGATCAAGAGTATGATGACAATAATGAGTTGGTCTGTTTACATTCTGAGAGAAACCAACTGAATCCAAAAGATCATTAAAAGCTATATTCAAACTATCACTTTCAACATCAACATGAATATTGAAATCTCCCACTATAATGACTTTATCAGATTTCAATAATAGTTCTGATAAAAAGACTGAAAATTCAGACAAGAACTCAGAATAAGCACCTGGTGGACGATATACAACAACAAGTAAAATAGGTTCCTCTGATTTCCAATTTGGGTGAGAAATACTGAGGGTCATAGATTCAAAAGAATTATAACTAATAACTGGTCTAGAGCTAATCAATAAACCTGACTGGACACAGCTACAACACTGATGTCACTATGGTGTTCATGTTCCATATTCAACCTTTTTTTAGCACTGCCTCAGCTTCTTTAATATATTTTAAACTTGGGTGATTTTTAATTCAATTTAATTCAGTTTTATTTATAAAGCTGCAATTTGTAGCAAACGTCATTTCAAGCAACTTTACTAAAAATATCAAGTCATTTGGTAAAAAAAAAATAAAGATTTCCTATTGGGTTGAATGATCCATTAACACAATCCCTCATCCTGATCAAGCACAGATTAGCAACAGTATTACTTGAAGATTGAAACTATATTTCATTTTAGTAAAAAATGTAACTCAAAAACTGTGACACCAAAACAATCTGCAAAACAAACAACAACCAAATAAAAGAATCAAAGCCAGCTTTAGTGAAAAAAAAAAAAGAATTAACCCTAAAAAGAAATGTAGTATATTGAAACATTTGTTTTAATTTCAATTCACTGAGCTCTTTTATGAGTGTAACCATAAAAATAAAGACATCAGGTTTTTCTTTTTATTCTTTCAGATTCTGATCTGTAACATCCTTAAAAGTAAGTAGTCAGTTCATTTTAGAAAATCACAATAAATTCTGAAAATAAAAAACAGCCCAAAATGACCCAGCACTAAAAAAGCTTATTTGTTAGTTATATATTTAAAAATTACTTTGAAATAAGCACTACGAAAAAGCGATGGTAAAAATTCAATTGTTTCTGTGACGCCACCAGTATGTGGATATATATAATGTTGTTTTGTGTTAGTGACTTTCTTTTGTGCATCAGTGCAGCATGCCATAAAAAATGTAAATGGATGCCAAGTAAGTAATGCACTTTCTCAGTTGTGTGTTGAGACAATAAAAAATTAACAATAGAAATAATTAATTTTGATTTGTGCCTAAAGTACTTAAAACATGTTGTTGTGACCTCATGAGAAATTCATATGGAATGCAAATCCTCCACTTCACTTACACGCCAAATAATGTCACTTCCATGTTCTATGGATTCTCAAAGACTTCTAATTTATGTTCTTTCGTGTTGTGGTTATGTTTTGCACTTGTGCATCTCAGATTGAATTTGAAATTTTTGTTGCTTTTATTTCGGAACTCCTCCCAGTCATATAATATGCATGTAACCAGAGGTAAACATGAATCCTAAGCAAGATTCAATTTGTAGCTATTAATTCTTACCTTTTTCCCTGGCATAGCATGTTGTAACACTGTTGTAAACAACATTCCTTCTGTCTTGCTGTCTACTGCTTGGCATATTGCTACTAGCACTGCATGCTTTAGATTTAACTGTCATTTAGCCTAATGCAGCATGCAGTTCTTCTTGTTTACAAGATGTTAGCCTCAGTGCTACCACTATGGTTTTGTTTGTTTGTCTGTTTCAGTAACTCTACATATACATCCAATAGGTGCAGTACAAGGGTGAGCAGAGTTGGAAGATGTTGGAAAAACCTGCTACTTTGATGTTATTGAGTATCACTATGATGATATCAATTGCCAATCTTTTCAAGAATCTGTCATCCTTTTTTATAGGCTGTAAAATCTAAGCCCTGGACCTATCTTTATTATGTTTTGGTTTATTTAATTTCTTTATGTAATCTATCCGTTTTTACACTTTACTCAAGAAAATCAGTATGCGTGACCAGTTGAGGTGTATTTTTTTATACAATGAGTAAATAAAGCCTGCAAAACACTCACATATTCTGTATGTCTGAATATACATTTAAAAAAATTACACAAAAGCAGACAAATAATAAACATTCAAATGCAAAGCAAAACATGATCTCCCTTTTAGCTAATAGCTCAAATTGCTTAATTCTGTTTTTAAACTGTGTTAAAAATACAATCTGAGTGTCATGCTTGTGTTTTTTTCACAAGTGTTTTCACTTATCTGTTTTCTGAGTTTTGTTTCTCTTAGCCAGTGTATTCCTTCGGTTTCCTAATTACTGCTCTGTCACACAGGCCTGATCAGTACTTACAATCATCTCAGCTTTCATTAAGTAATCGACTCACACAGTCTTTATTGCTTTTTGTCTGTCCGTTCGTTGTCCGATCCTATGTAGCTGTTGTATGTTTCTGATCCTTTCCTGTTAGCTTCACACTCAGTTAATTTGTCTTAATTATACAAGCCACCAGTTTTGTTTAATCTTCAGCTAAACCAATTTGTAACACTAAGGTCCAACTTATAACATCATTTTTTAACATGGGACTCTGTCTAAGGCCTCCTTTACATTGGGTGACAATCCTATTAAAACATAAACCAGAATGTAAATGCAGGGTCATGACAAGGTCCAAATTGTGGGTTGTGGATTTATGAAGAAAGATCTCAGTGAGGGGTTGATTTGGAGAATGGTTAGGACAGAGGAGAATGTTTGTGGACATGGAAACTGATTCATATGGTGAGAACTCAGAACCGGTTTGCAGGATTGTGATTGCCTCCATGCTGAAGGAAGCGTTCAACATTCTGCCCAATCTAAATACGTTCTAATAGGCCATGTAAGTCATGAAACAAACACAATGTAGTCATTTTTCATCTTCACATTAACTTAGTTAAATGATTCAAAAATACATTTAATTAAGCAAAGTTCATCTGCACACAACAGTCACATACACACTTGAACACAATAGGCAGGTTAGAGTGTATTTTCTTTCATACAAGGAACAAAAACAGTCAGTGAAGCCCTCACATATGTTGGCATGTCTGAGCTTAAATTTTAAAATCATTAACATACAAAATATTGCATAGAATACAGATTCAAATGCACCCCTCACACACATACAAACACACATATTCGTCTCGGCCCCTTATGATACTCTTGCTATTCCCGTACGGCATCTTGCTGAATGAGTGAATCCATCGTGACAACAAATGGGACAGAAGAAGCAAAATATGTTTCCCTTCACTCCCTCATATTACTAATACATAGACTGTTGGGTTGCATGGCATAAATACTTTAACCACGTCGCCTCCATTTGTAGCCGTGTGACCCAAACAGATTCAAACAGAAGCATATGAAATATAAATTGGTATTTCATAATGGCCTATTGTGTACAAGTAAGTGTGCGTGTGTGTGAGTGTGGTATGCATTATCCTCCCATTCTGCAAGGACTGTCCAACTCTTGTTCTCAAAGTAAATTGAGGTGGATGAGCGCCTCAGCTTTTCAGTTGGGACTTTGCTTGCAGTGGTGGGCAGCAGCATCAGGCCAAGGAAGTTTCTCTTATTCTAAAACATCTCAATAATATAGAAGCTCTGCTGAAAAATGTTTAAATACTATGGGAGTTTGTGTCTATTATTATATGGTAAGATGGTCACAAATCAAGCTTAATCAGGTCATGTTTTGCTTTCCTCACTTTCTGTCATGTCGCATTCTGCCACCACCGAAATTAGGATTTCATTCCCCACACCTGTGATTTGCTCCAAAACCTAGTCTTGTCATCGGTTTACCACCAGATTGTTGGGTGACTTTGGTAAGATTAGTCCTACACCTTATGTCATAGTCTGTATGTGTCATAGTGTGTGTCAACCTGTTTTTGCCTTCATGACCAATGCCTTGCCTGTTCCATGTCTGATCTTTGGATTCTGGGTTCACCAATTATTACTGATTTACTTACCCATGTTTGACTATTAGTTTGTTTTCATGACCGCTTCATTGTTCTGTCCTATGCTTCACTGTGATCATGTCTAGAGTTACTATAACAAACTTTACCTTCAGGATTCCAGCCACCTCTCATGTCCAACTAATGCCCAGTTTCTCCTGCTAAAGAAGATCTAAAAGAGCAAGGAGAAATACTTAGTAATGCAGTTATGTATTTGTGTATATAGTTTTTGACAGTTAATAAGTAATTAAAATGTATTATACAAATGATATAAAGTTTTTTGCCAAATATTGAGTTTGCTTCAGTGTATCAACAGTGTCTTATAATTGACTTACACAGGCTTAGTAACCCATTACGAGTTAGTTACAAACTAATTTACATCTTTATACATCCTTTATGAGAATAGACCTATTATATAGTAATACCCACATTCGTTACCTCTGCTTCGTCTGTACCAGACTTCCCTTTTTGTTTTGGTTTTGTTTGTTTTCTGAACTGTAAGTCATTTCTAGAATTTATACATATTAATGACTAATAAAGTTTATTGGCATTGGTTGTTGGTAAGTTTGCATTCATTCTAACTTTGGTGTTTGAATGCCGCACTTACCCTGGCACTGAAAAAATGTTGCAGATCCACTCTTAAATAAATAAGGACGTCTTGTTTTTAACTCTGTGCTGTATGAGCTGTAAAACATTAGCCTAAATTGAGGTGCAAAAGTTGGGTTCCTGCATTACTTCAACCTAAATTTTACAGATGTGCGTGTATGCTATGTTTTCCATGTAAAATGTGATAAATAGTTTGGCATTGAAAATAGAATAAAACACACATGAGACATTTTAAAGGGACAGACCAGAATGATAAAGATTAATGAAAGCTTTCTGTTCTCTCTACCATACTGTCCTTGTTCACAGAAGGAAAGAGCGGGATGCCAACCACAAGAAGAAGAAAAACAAGGTTAGGAGATCAAATGCATTCAGCATGTAGACTAGAAGTTACATGGTTTATTTGAGGTTGTACTACATTCTTGTCGGACATCATGTCGTTCCACGGCTGATCCATCACTCAGGAACACATGCACTCTAGTTGTGGAGCTCTAACCGCAGATCTGTCATTATAAAGGCTGTAGAACATCTTGTCTGTCTTGAAAAACACTACAACTAAACTGCTGTAGTACATCTAAAATCCCATGTCCATCATTTTACTGGCTAAGGAACATAAAATTGTTCTTGTTACAAACCCCACACTGTAAATGGAACTAATTGTGCCTTCATGGAGTCTAGCCCTTTAACTTTAGTGTGGTAAAGTATTATATCAACACTTTAATCATTGCAATGTTATATCATAATTTACTTACAAGAGAAAAAACCATATATATTTGCATCTGCACTTTAAAAGATTTAAGCAATTGTTATTTACAACACTTCAGGAAATGAATGAAAGTGTTTAATCTGCACAAGCACAGTTGTTTACATTTGTACGTAATAGTTTGCTTTTTGAAATACAGTGTTAATTTTACACCCAATGGAACTCCACACACTTTTTAAAAAGTTCTATTTTCATCTCATCAGTCCACAGATAATTGTCCAAAAAGTCCAGGAAATCATCAAGATATTTGTTGTGCTTCACGGTAGCGCAGTTAGTTGGACTGTTGGCTTGTGGTTCAAAGGTCATGGATTTAAAACCTGGCTGTGACCTTTCTTCATGGAGTTGGCATGTTGTCTCTGTATATGAGTGGGTTTGCATGATAGGTTTATTGGAAACTCTAAATTTGCACTGGGTTTGAGTGTGTATGTAGTTGTTTGTGTCTTTATACGTATATATATGTATGTATGTATATGTACAGTATGTGTATCTCATACTCTCATTGGCGCTGCACAAGTGGCTGCCTTGGGGAGTGAGAGTGAAAACATGTCTCCAATTAATTGCCCCTCTGGGATAAATAAAGTTTCTTCTGATTCTGATTTGTGACCCTGTGATGGACGGGGAACCTTTCCAGGATGCATCCTGCCTCTTAGCCAATGACAGCTGACGATAGGCACCAGCTGTCTGAGACCCTGAACCAAAACAAGCAGGTATAGAAGATACTGACTAAAATTAGACAATGTTTGTAGCAGGGAAACCAAGATTAAGCATGGTTTACTATCCATTTATAGAACCAATGTGCAGGTGATCTTTCAGATAGAACTAAGTTTAAAACCAAAGGGACAAAAAACACTATGTTGTCTTTATGTATCTGAGACTCACTCTCTACATTCTAAAGCTGGTGTGAGAGATCGACAGATCCTGCTGAAGCTCCTGCTAATGGATCAAAAGACAAATGGAGCTTTAAAGGGGAGAGCCGCTTCCCAGGAGCGTGTCCACAGGAGATAATTATATGACAGATTCTTTGTCCGTTGATTTTATCATACGTCATTTTCTAAGCTCAGCTAAAAATACATTCAGCAACAAGGAGTGCAATGTATCACACAGTGTACCACATTAGGACAGTTTCAAATGATTTTGTAAGTGGTTGTCCTCCTAAGTAGATACTGTACAGTGGGGCAAAAAAGTATTTAGTCAGCCACCAATTGTGTAAGTTCTCCCACTTAAAAAGATCAGAGAGGCCTGTAATTTTCATCATAGGTATACCTCAACTATGAGAGACAAAATGAGGAAAAAAAATCCAGAAAATCACATTGTCTGATTTTTAAAGAATTTATTTGCAAATTATGGTGGAAAATAAGTATTTGGTCACCTACAAACAAGTAAGATTTCTGGCTTTCACAGACCTGTAACTTCTTTAAGAGGCTCCTCGGTCCTCCACTCGTTACCTGTATTAATGGCACCTGTGTGAACTCGTTATCAGTATAAAAGACACCTGTCCACAACCTCAAACAGTCACGCTCCAAACTCCACTATGGCCAAGACCAAAGAGCTGTCAAAGGACACCAGAAACAAAATTGTAGACCTTCATCAGGCTGGGAAGACTGAATCTGCAATAGGTAAGCAGCTTGGTGTGAAGAAATCAACTGTGGGAGCAATTATTAGAAAATGGAAGACATACAAGACCACTGATAATCTCCCTCGATCTGGGGCTCCACGCAAGATCTCACCCCGTGGGGTCAAGATGATCACAAGAACGGTGAGCAAAAATCCCAGAACCACACGGAGGGACCTAGTGAATGACCTGCAGAGAGCTGGGACCAAAGTAACAAAGGCTACCATCAGTAACACACTACGCCGCCAGGGACTCAAATCCTGCAGTGCCAGACGTGTCCCCCTGCTGAAGCCAGGACACGTCCAGGCCCGTCTGCGGTTTGCTAGAGAGCATTTGGATGATCCAGAAGAGGATTGGGAGAACATCATATGGTCAGATGAAACCAAAATAGAACTTTTTGGTAGAAACTCAACTTGTCGTGTTTGGAGGGGAAAGAATGCTGAGTTGGATCCAAAGAACACCATACCTACTGTAAAGCATGGGGGTGGAAACATCATGCTTTGGGGCTGTTTTTCTGCAAGGGGACCAGGACGACTGATCCGTGTAAAGGAAAGAATGAATGGGGCCATGTATCGTAAGATTTTGAGTGAAAACCTCCTTCCATCAGCAAGGGCATTGAAAATGAGACGTGGCTGGGTCTTTCAGCATGACAATGATCCCAAACACACCGCCCGGGCAACGAAGGAGTGGCTTCGTAAGAAGCATTTCAAGGTCCCGGAGTGGCCTAGCCAGTCTCCAGATCTCAACCCCATAGAAAATCTCTGGAGGGAGTTGAAAGTCCGTGTTGCCCAGCGTCAGCCCCAAAACATCACTGCTCTAGAGGAGATCTGCATGGAGGAATGGGCCAAAATACCAGCAACAGTGTGTGAAAACCTTGTGAAGACTTACAGAAAACGTTTGACCTCTGTCATTGCCAACAAAGGCTATATAACAAAGTATTGAGATTAACTTTTGTTATTGACCAAATACTTATTTTCCACCATAATTTGCAAATAAATTCTTTAAAAATCAGACAATGTGATTTTCTGGATTTTTTTCCCTCATTTTGTCTCTCATAGTTGAGGTATACCTATGATGAAAATTACAGGCCTCTCTGATCTTTTTAAGTGGGAGAACTTACACAATTGGTGGCTGACTAAATACTTTTTTGCCCCATTGTATGAAAAAGAACATATAAAGCAAAGTTAAAAAATAAGTACACCCACTTTTAATTTGAAGCATTCTATAATGTTCTGAGCAAAATCACACAACATATTATACTGTGTCATGTTTAAAACCAAAATGTTATAGCAATGTGTAAAAAAACTATAAGCAGATACTGAGTTTTAAGTAATGCATCATAGTGTAAAACATCCAAAGGGTAGTAAATGCTAAATTGTACATTTCACAACAGTAACTTTAGAAAAAGAATAAATATATGTTTTGGGGTGGAATGCTGAAGAAACACCTTTCTTAAAAAGAAAAAAAAAATCACCCTAATGGTCGAGTTGTGCAGTTTCAGCTGCATACAGTGTGATGTTTCAGGTACAGCGTCCTGCAGAGACCAAGGTGGAGGTGTCTGGTTATAATGCACAGTAATATATTCTGCAGGTGGAAACTTTAGATACACTTGGGTAAATAAAAAGTAAATTCTTGTGTTTAAGGTTTAGAATCCTGTGTATAAACTGCAATTAAAACTATTTTTTATTATTTTTGTTATAATGTAAATATGATTTCCATATAGATAATTATATAATTTATTTTCTTTGTTTAAGAAATAAAAGCCCCAAACTATCATTTTTGTATGTTATCTTAATTTCTCCAGGCTTCACCTGTTTTTAAAAAACTTGGGATTTGCACCTAGAAAACTAATTATTTTCTAACATTTTTAGTATGTCCATATAATCAGATTAAATTAAGTGAAAAGCTTGTTATTTACATTTGATTTTTATTGAAAGAGGTATTTATGATTTGATTGTATAGACAAGATAAATTTTTATTTTGCATTTACTGCTTTATAAATGTAAAAAAAAAAAAATTATAAATGTTTTTGCCCTCATAAAAAGAAGGCATAAAGGCTTAGAGGAACAATGAAGCATGAATATAAAACAATTGCATCATTTCTATTTTGTTAGATGTTAAATGAGGAGGGAGGAAGAGAAACAAGTAAGTCATTAGTCAAATGTCATTAATGACACTCACATATGCATGTGCTGGACAATTAACCATTCACAGGTGAATGTAACCGATAGGCGCTTGGCTCTCTCTCCAGCAAATCGAATCAACCTCGATAAGATCAGCAGCATCCCTCTTTCTTTCTGGACTCATTCATTCAGGTCATTCATACTGGTGTGTGTGGGAGGGGTGTGGGTTGCCCATTGGATGCCGGTATCCTTTTAGTTATCAAACTATCACCAAAATTTGCTTGCCCATCTCCTGAGAAAGCATATGGAGGTGGGGGAAAAGTGAGAGAAAAAGCTTAATTACTTTGGGCTGTTTCAGTGTCAGGTCATTAATAAAACCTAGTTATCTTCCAGTGATGCTCAGCCTGGAGCCTCCCTCTGCCATATCTTCTTCTTATCTACAATAAAATATATTTGGGACTTTTCTCTAAAAGAATAATTTAAGATTTTTGTCTTGACTGGATATGAGAAATAAATTTGAAAAAAAAAACATAGACTACATGGTAGATATTTATGGCATAATGTAAAAACTAGACTAAGTGCATGTGCTTGTGTTTGTATGATTCGATGCGCAGGTCTACATGCATGTGTGTGTTCCAGGTGGATAAATGTGGTAGAGTTGCATGGGCCTGGGCTTCATAAACATTGATGGATCTGGGCAACCTGCAAATGCAGATAAGGGAGGTAAAAAAATCACCTAGGTAGTTTTCTTACCTCTCAGCCAATGTATATTTAAAAAGGAGTATATACGTTGCAGGATACATATGCATTACTTATTCCTTTGCCCACATGCATCAATGACAAGCAGGGAAAAATGAATAGTCAATAATAACATGGCTGGGTTGTTCCGCCGAGTCTAGTTGTGCATATTTTACGCTCACCTCTATCAAAAAGAAATAGTAATGTGATATGGAGTTCATTTCCTGTAGAGTAACCTCTGACCTGTTTGCTTAGGAAGATAGAAAACAGTGTAGAGTTTGTAAATCAGACCTGGTACCGCTTGCTGTAATTTGTTTTGCTACAAGTCGGAAATTACATTGGCACATTCCTTAGACATTTCTAGTTGTAACAAATCTTGCCAACTGCTCACAGACCAAAAAAGTCTGGATATAGCAAGTGGCCTTAGAAAGATTGTTTAAGGTTATAATGCAAAAATTACTTTGGCTATAGACATTTTAAGTAGTTTTGAGAGAATTAATTTTAAACTTAAATTTCAACCAATTTTTTCTTGTGTCACATTTAAAAGCAAAAGGTCGTCATCAGTGGTCGCTCCTTTACCTTGTACCTCTGTCCACCTAAATTAGAAGTTAACAAAAATACTTTACCTAAATACACATCTGTGAATCAGCCACTTAACCTTTCTTTTCATTATTTGATGAAATACCAGGCCATTCCTGTAATGCTGAAAGTGTATCTGCTCTATATTTTCAAAATAAAATAAATAGTTATAAATAGTAATAAACTTTACTTTAAAGAGGCCATTTCATACACATTTCAGGACTTTGTGGTTGTTTCTTAAGTATCAACCAGTAATATGAAACATTTTATATCTAAAAAACCTTTCAATCTGTCTGCGTTAAAATTTGGGTGGTTCCGTCAGGCTGCTTGGTCAGGCTTCGGCAGCAGTTCATATTCATTGTTCGAATTTGCTGGACTCTGATTGGCTAACAAACTAGCCTATGAGAGCAAAGAATACTGTTTCCTGCCCCGCTGCGCATGGCAACGTCTGATGTTGTGTCTTTCTGTTTGCTACGTCATGCTACAGCTTTTTAGTGAGCAGCATGCTAGGCGTGGTTTCAACTGCGGGAGCTGCCGAAAACTAACGAACAAAGGAGTTGTGATGAAACAGATACAGGCCGTTCGGACTCGGGAGAAATCGGGTGTTATCACCACCTGCGTAGTTTAAGAGATAAAAACTGAAAGAGAAGTTGTTGACCTGTTTTCACACCCACTATGAAGGTAAGAACACCTGTGGAGCTAAAATATTCAACAGAAACCTCAGAAAAACCGTTTTTAATTGAAGGGCCTCTTTAAAGTTGGAATATGGAACATGAACAGCACAACAATAGAACAAAGCCTTCAGCCATTGGGGTGCCAGGCTTGTAACCACACATCACCCCCCCCACCCCGTGTGCGCTCCGATGCTGAGGATGACCATTATTCCTCACCAAACCCACTCTGATCCCCTATCTGAGAAGGACAACAAAATATCACACATTCAGCTCACTAATCATGCTCTCCAGCTCCACTGATCACACTGACTCTGATAAATAAAGATCATTAATTCAGTAAATGGCAAAGAGCTCACGTAGCTGCTCAGACTCTTCACGCCATCCTGCACTCCTCTCTTCTCCAGTCAGCCACACAATTCTCAGAGGTATCCTCCAGCTGAACCCAAAGCCTGGCATTCACACACTTCAGCAACCTGCTGCTCTGTATTAGAGTGAACTGCTAATAAAGACTTTTTCACACGATCATGCTAAGTCAGATGTCAGGAATCCCATATGGCAAGAAATTAAGGTCAAAATCACCACATATCCCCGGGGCTTCCAGCTGCTCGACCTGCAGACTCCACACTACCAGCCTCACTGTGCCGGACTAGTCACCATATTAGGCAACCCACAATGGTGCCCGCCGCTCTGCCAGCTATTGTCTGGTAGATGTAAACATAATGCCAACGTTGTGTCCATCAGAATAATTATTTTATTATATTTTACTTTGAATATAATTTAGAAAGAAAATAGTGTATTTTCATTCTACAACCCTCCAAACACCCCGTGGATGCATTATTTTGTTACAAATATTGCTTTTTATGAAAATATTCCACATTGCACCTTTAATGCTCATTCTCTTTTGTGGTAAATTCGGGTCCAAAATACAAACATAACACACTGTCACAAATTTTCAATTACATGGTTGTTTTGCAGAAAATTCTGTGGTTATTTGCAGAAGGAATTTGAAGCTAGCTTTATCTAGCACTTCTGGTTTAATGTGTCATGCATCTACACAAAAAAAATGCAAAAACAAGAGAATTGGATCATATTGCCTAAAGGTGGGCTATGGAACACAATAACACCAATAACATGGCACAAAGCCTTCAGCCATCTGGGCGCCAGGCTCGTTTACCCCCCTGCGTGCGTTCGTGCTCCGATGCTTAGGCTGAATATTCCTCACCAAACCCACTCTGATCCCCGATCCGAATAAAATATAATGAGTTCAGCTCACTAATCATGCTCTCCAGCCCAGCTGATCACACACTGACTCTGATAAAAGCAGCTCCTACTTGTTTGTAGCTCAGTCATCGATTTAATCCGTGGCAGAGTTCACAGTTGCACCGCGGCTCCAAAACTTCCTGCAGTCCCTCATAAGATCCTCTCTCCTCCTCACACACCATCCTGCATGCACCACTAATCCAATAAAATTAAAAAAAAGCAATAAAATCCTCCGTGGTGTGTCTTCCAGTCGAAAAAGTGGCCCGAAGCGTTCATCCACTTCACCAACATGTAGCTCCGTCTTAGCTTAGCAGCTAATGAAAAACGTTTCCACACAGAACTTGCTCGTCACATGAGAAACCCCAGAGGAATCACCTATGGCAAGCAAATAAGGTATATAATCACCACATATCCCCGGTGCTTCCAGCTGGTTGACCTGCAGACTCCCCAGCACCAGCCTCACTGTGCTGGAGTATTTATGGTATTAGGCAACCCAAAATGGTGCCCGCTGCTCTGGCAGCTATTGGCTGATAGATGTAAACAAAATGCCAACGTCGTTAATATTAATATTTTACAATATTTTACTTCAAATATACTTTTTTAAGGAAATGCTGTATTCTCATTCTACAACCCTCTAAACACCCCGTGGAGGCATTATTTTGTTAAAAATATAGCTTTTAATGAAAATGTTCCATATCCCACCATCCCAAAATACTGGGTTTACCTAAAATCCCATCTCTCCCCGAGTGCTGCTGCCCCCTAAGCTGCCTGAATAATATGGTGAATAAATTCTTATAACTCTCATAGGCAAATGCACATTTTCATCGAGACATTTTTAGAAAGTAAAATACTACAAAACAATGGTGCTAAGTGTCTTGCTTTGGACTCTCACAGCTCGGGTGTGTGTGTTTAATTTGCAGGGGCAGCACGGACACACCCGGGCAAGTCCTGGTGTAACACTGACCTCACTATTTTACAGTCAGTCGTTTTCCAGGAGAGAGTGGAGCAGCTGCTCAGAGCACAGGATGCAGGACAATTACTAAGAAATGTGTGTATTAAGCCAAAAAACAATCTTTTTTTTTTTTTTTAATAAGGAAACAGCATCATAATATGGTTAAAAGCTCCAAAAAGTTTATTTTGCATGATACAGGACCTTTAAAACTTGGATATAATTTATTTGTGATATACATTAATATGCAGTTGTTGTAAGCAGGTGACAAAATGCTGCAAAATATGAATGATTTCACAAGTATAAGGTGTAATTGTTTATTTTTATCAATTTAAAAATGCGAATCACATCAATATGTGCTGTGAACATCAGTTTTTTTCAAAACAATGTTGGTTGCATAAAGGCATTTTCTGCGGTTCAGGGCCCTCGTTTATCAAACGTTCGTAGAAACCATCCTATATTCTATCCTACGAATGAAATTTAGAATGTTTGTACGAACAGTCAAACGTCTGATTTATAAATGTGTCGTGGCCACTCGTACACACACTCCTCTGCAATCGTGTGCTGATACATCCCACTTATGCACACCTCGGTCCTCGTGCCCATTCACAGTCATTTGCATACAGAAACGCCCTTAGTTAGCCATAGCACTTTCTTTAAAGCCCGTACAGGAAATCCCTTCATCCATCCAGTGACTAAGAAAGCAAAAAGAAAAAGAAATTTCAGTGACAGCGAGATCAAGGCAATGGTTGCAGAAGTGGAACAGAACCAACACAACAATTGCTGTTAGGTTCTCTCAGCTCGAGAGTAACCAATAAAAGAAAAATTACTGCCTGGGAGAGAGTTGCAGATGTGGTAAATGCGGTTTGAACAGAGCAGAGGTCCCCTTCAGGAATAAAAAAGAAATGGTTTGATTTAAAACTACACATGAAAAAACATGTAGTAGAGCACAGAAGGGCCAGAGTTGCTACAGGAGGTGGACAGAATACCACAGAGCTGTCCGCATTTGATAGACGTGTTTCCAGCATAATTGGAGCTGTTGCTCTGACTGGCATTATTGTACTGTGAAAACATAGCTTCACAAACAAAACACACAGGGCCATCCAGTGTCCACAATGAAGGTAAGTCAAACTTTTTTATATTTAAAGTGAAACATCCTTCTTAACCAGATAAAACAAGGAGACACTTTTTATTTTACAAAAAGGAAAATTGGTGCGTTCTTTACTGTCCCTACTCACCTCCTGTGATGTCATCAGACCTGGTGCCAGAAAGAAATGATAGGGCAAGCACCTGGTTTTTGCAAGAGGACATACATTTTTTGAGCCTTGAACCTTGGTGCTCATGTTTTTGTTGACGTCATTCACATTTGTTCCAGGCGGATGTGTCATGCTGCTTGGCGCTGCTTCTTGTGCTCCCTGGCTGATGTTGCTAACAGTCCTAGCATGATTGTTTACTTCAGTGAGGCTGCTAAATTTTGTGCTTACATTTCCGACAGAAATTGAGCTGTTTAGTGTCACTTCCTGCTCGCTCTGTTCCACACAGTCACTTGTCCTTCTCGTTATAGATGTAAAATACTTTTGGATATTCATTTTTACTCGCTACTGTAATACGCGGCCAATTGCAATTCTGCTATTGTGGTGTACGGTATAGTTCAACTCAGACAGTGACCCGCCCTCAGGCCACTTGGCATCTCTCAACAGTTGCAGTTCACAGTCCCTCATAACCTGGTGTCCACATCATGCAATCCACCCTCATTCTCCTATCTTGTGCAGGAGATGTCTTACCTCCTTGTCCTATTCTCCTCCAAGGCAGCATGTCTGGTGCAACTGCAGGTTGATGACAAGACTTCCTCACTCCCTCATTACAGGGCAGCATACCCGGTGCTGTGCCAACATGGTGCATTCAGCTCTTTTCTCCCACTGCAGGGTCAAAATGACCCTTCCTTATTCCCTTATCACATCGAAGCTATGCATTACTGCCAACTGGCGGTGGCAAGTAAAAACATCAATGTTTGAATGTCTGCTCATTATACTTCTATATTTCTTTTATATTGGATCTAATGTAATTATGCAAATCATGCAGTAAAGGGGTTAACATTAGTTTGGTATAAATTAGGTTTCTTTGTTTATCTCCTTCCGTTATGTAGTTAAAGCTGATGTAAAGCTGATGGCAGTGTCAAACCTTGTAAAAAACTGTTTGTTGGAATGTTAAAAAATTGTTGACATAAGAGCCGTTTAAGACAATAATTAGCCAAAAGCACATTTACTCAGTAGAACTAATATCCAAATTCAGAATGTTCAAAAGGTTATCAACAACAGATAAGATAAGTTTAGAACCTTCCCACAGAAATTCACTTTGAATGATCTGAACTATCCCTTTAAGGTGATGTTGTACTTTTGGATGTGAGTACATGTGTATGAGGCTCTCTAAGCCTTCAGAAACAACCCATAATACCTCACAATTATCGTCATCTCTCTCTTGTGATGATGGATCTTTTCAAAGTCCTTTGAAACAGTAGCAGCCAGGCTGTGTAAAGGTCCCTGATCACAGGAACTCTATTCAATGGGAAACTGGATAACTGGATACGGATTAGGAAACATAATGTGCGCTAAAAAGGGAGCTGTAGCAGAAAGTTCAAAGTGTGAAAAGATGAACAAGTGTCTCTTTGGATTCAATAGACAAAGAAAATGTAAACCATTAATATTATAGGCATTAGGACAGAGGCAATATTCTTGTAATGCATGTACATCAAAGAGGATTTCAGTTGATTCATGAGAAACAACTAGATTTTATCAGTATTCTAAACTTTTCAACAGCATTTTAACTACATTTTTGACTAAATGTGCTGGAATAATAACTGGTGTATTCAAATATAATCTCTTTTTGAGATATCACAAAGAAGTTGGCCAAAAAATCTTTATAAGAAGTCCTGAGCACTTATACATCTATTTTGTTTCTGCGTATATTCTCAAGGAACTCTCTGGACTCAGTACCTGTTGGAAGATAAATCTCCTTTTCTGTTGTTACTTCACATAGTTTTGACTTTTAGGATGTTTGTTAGGCCCGAGCACTGAAGGAGGTGTGAAGGCCTATTGTATCCCCATTGGGGTTTTTCTCTCATGCTCTGCAGTGTTAATTTTGGCAAGAAATTTTAAAGGGACATAAGGCAAGATTTGTGAAAAACTACACATGCATTTCCAGTTTATTCAATGCTAATGGGTCATGAAGCATTAAAAACCCAAAATAACGAGGCCATCCGCATATATGTCTGTTGCCTTGGAAACGCTGTGTGCCACATAATGCGCTGCAGTTCGACGTCCGAATTTCCCGCGCAGTTGTAGGGATGTGACGTAGATTGACGCTGCATGCGCGTTGCCGACAGCTCTTGAACAGGAAGTACATGGCCGCTGTGGACTTGGATTCAAACACTGAAGGTATACTTATGGATGTTTCTGCAGCCATCAAACGACCTGCATCCACTCTCACCCCCCAAAAAAGTGGCACCACGAAGAAAAAAAAGACTTTATCAGCGGCATCTCGTGAGTCTAAAAAAAAATATGACCGAAGCCGGGCAGGCACCCGCATAAATATTGGATATACGTTCGGTTCATGGAGGGAACTTCAGCTGCATTTCCTTGTGACCAGGTGAGAAAACATTATAGGTCGTGTTTAGAGCCTGATACAGTATGAAAATGATGAGATCAAATCAAATAACAGAGTGGAGAGACCTGACGTGAAGTATGTTAGCCTCCCCGGTGCAGTGCTGTGAAGACGAACAGTCTGTAAAGTGTCTGTGCGCGCTCCCGTGCCGGCTTGGCTGGTGGCTGCAGTTAGCCACAGCGCCTGTCGAGGCAGCACTGAGTCAGATTTTGTAAAGCTGCCTTAAGTTCCTTTAATGTAGTTTTAGTCATAGTCTTTTGACTAAAATTCTTTTCAATTTTAGTCACTAAACTAGTTTTAATTGTAGTCTAATTTTAGTCGACGAAAATATGTGACAGTTTTAGTCGACTAAAATCAATTGTAGATTTAGTCGACTAAAATAAGTATATTTTCTGAAGTATTAATTTTACAACTGCAATATAGTATGGACATTTTCTTACCATTCTACACTTGGCGTCTTCCCGGGAGCATCTCAAACAACTACGGAAGCTTCTGCTCACCGCTCAATAAGCCGAGCTCTGATTGGTTCTTTTCACAGTAGCCCCAGCTGTTAGTTTTTTGACCGATTCCTCTCTGCATCTTTCTTTTCCTCTGATTGGATTTCGTCGCTGTCTATTTTCGTGTCGTCTTTTATTTGTCAACGAAAATCAACATAATTTTAGTCATAATAATCGTCTCAAATAGGGCCGTCTATTTTAGTTTTCGTTTCGTCCGCAAAAATATATTCGTGACTAAAATTATGACTAAATATTTTAGTCAACGAAATTAACACTGATTCTCTGAAATTTGGATTTTTGGGGGTCTGAACATACCTCAAGAGTCTGGAATTTGGTGCGAGGGCCGCTCATTGCCACTTGCGTGGCACTCGCGCGCACTCGTGGTTGCTCAGGATGGGGGATTGTGCTGAACTAACAATTCAGCCCAATCGGCTGGTTCCTTAGAAAATGTTTTATTCGTAATTGGTTGATTTTTCTGTGAAGTGCCTTGAAATTACTTTGTTATGAACTGGTGCTTTATAAATACATAAACTTGAATAAACTTGTGGTGTAAATGT
The DNA here is from genome assembly GCA_006937955.1 of Pachypanchax playfairii. Classification (NCBI taxonomy): domain Eukaryota; kingdom Metazoa; phylum Chordata; class Actinopteri; order Cyprinodontiformes; family Aplocheilidae; genus Pachypanchax; species Pachypanchax playfairii. The sequence goes on from SSNP01000083.1 coordinate 2,006,562, forward strand.
TTTTTATTACTTTTCTACTATCACTCTGCTGATTGTGTAATGGCTAACTAACTTAAAGTGTATGATCCTTACCTTTGATTGTAGTCCTGCTTTGTTCTTGAGTTGAGATTTTTCTTCCTCTGTCCTTTCATGTTACTGTTCTATATTTGTTTGACCAAGTGTTTTAGTTGCCCCAAAAAACATCCTATTTTAACTTGTCACGAATGCCTTCCTTGGCTTGTTGGTGGTAAACATAATAACAGTTTATTAGTATGATTAAGTTGTTGTCACAGTCTGAATTATGTTAATGTTAGTTTTCTATCATTCTTCTTCATCTTCGCCTGTTCCTTGTCATCAAGCTAATTTCACTCAACTGTGTCTTTATATTGAAGTCCTTCTAGTTTTTTTAGAACTTTGCAGATTCTTATCTTTTTAAACAACTTTTAAAACTCAGCATACTTGATGGATCCAGTTTAGCAGAATGTTTCTATCAGGATTATGGGTTTGAGTTTTTGTTTTAGTTTGGCTGTGATTGTATTTCAATGGAGTTTTTGTGTTTGCTTTTTGCCAAATTTTGAGGTTGTTTTGCTTTTCATTCAGTTGGTCAAGATACCTGTGATTTTATTTGAAAGTTAATTACATTTTCATAAAATAGCTATAACACATCTACCAATGATTACCCTTTGGGATCAGTCCAACTCGAGATGGCCATCACAACCAACTGACCATAATAAAATGTAAAATATCTGAGTCAATTAAATAGATATTTTTGCTAAAATTAGCTTTTGTTGTAGGTGATACTCACCAAAAACACACACTGCTGGAATCCACGGCACATCTTTGCTGAAAACTTTTAAATTAGCCGCTTGTCTCAGCCATGTCTGTTAGCAAAAATATCTCAACCGTGGAAAGATTGCAGTGAAACTATTCAATGGCTGTATATTTACAATTGATTAACTATTTGACTGATCCCATTCATAATGGCAGCAACAGCGAATTTAACTCAGCAAACATAAAAATGGTCATAACTCTGTTAAGTTTACAGAAATGAAGCCACAATTTCATGTGATAGAAGCAGAAACATATTTTGAGTGCTGACAGGTTGAGAGATCCCACTTTGTAATAGCTGTAACTCCATTATTCCTCACCATAAGATAATGTTGGTTCAAAACTGAGGCACAAAATCAACATGATATACGCATTCCTTCAAGGAGTGCTATACTTTTTCTTTTTTTTAATATTAGAGTAAGATATCCTTCATTTATTCTGAAATATTTCAATTCAGAAGGAAATGTTTGGGATATGCATTCTAAACCAATGAGAAGCCAAAATGGGGATGTTCTTTGAAGAATATTCAACCGTAAACATATGCACATAATTTGATGCCTGTAAGGTAAAATTTGCTTAGTTTTTCCAGATTTTTTTCTAGTGCTTAAATGGACATATGCTTTCAGTTGGTACATTTTAGATAGTGCCAGAAAGTACATCCTCAGACACCACTTCAAACTTTGCCTCCATATCTTCTGACTTTTTGCAAACCTTTAAATTTCTTATGTATCATGCAAAAACACTTGATTTAAACAGAAATGATCTTTATTCATTGTAGATGGTCATGAAGATAAAGTCAACATCACAGTTGGTGATTCAATCACTCAGCTTTAATTCAGTATCTTACCCACCACACACACATACACACATAAATGTAACCCACCCCCTACAATATTCAGGGTCAGCCATGCCCATCTCCTCTGCTCTACATTTAGGATTCATGAATAAGTAATGACGTCTCTCATCACCTCAGAGCACTGACAGTCAGGCCAGGAGCTTTCATCTGCTCCAGCCCATGTTCAATGTTAATGTTTTTCTTCTCTCTTGATCATATGACAGACAAGCAGTTGACCCGAAACCACCATAAACAGTCACACTCTGTAAGTGCATACCAGTGAGGAAATGGAAATATCTGGCTGGATTATGTGGTTTATTTTCAATAAAAAGTCATTACTAAAAGAGAGTCAGTTTACAAACTTTTCAAGCCCCAACAGTATATGTACTATAGATGCACTTCATTTAATTCTAAAAATATTAGGCCATACATTGAATTGAAATTATTTAAAATGCTACCATTTTTATTGTAATGCTAAATTCAATTCAGTTTTAATTTAAATTAGGGATATCCAAATCCGATCGGAAATCTGGCCCGATCACGTGGTTTCAGACTCAATCGGACCTTACCTCCCAATCAGGACTCAGATATATAAAGTCCAAAAGTGAACAATTTATGTTATTACTCAATTGTTCAAGTAACCTTACAAAACTGCTCTGTTTGTTAACAGTTAAAATAGGGTGGATCTGTTTATTTTTGCTCTTTTTTAATACTTTTTTAATGTATAATAGAAGTATCGGATCGGGACTCGGTATTGGTAGATACTTAAAATCAAATAAATCTGACCTGGAGTCAAGGGCAATAAAAACCTGATTGGGACATCCCTAATTTTAATACACTTTCTTTATCCCAGCAGGGAAATTAGATGTCATAGTAACTCAGTTTTTCTTCAGAGCCATCATAGAGGGTTCTTGCTTTTAGCAGGAAGGATCTCCTGTAGTGGTCTGTGTTATGTATTGATGTTTGTGAGATGACAGATTTATTGTGAAAGAGGTTAGACTGTACTTCCTGTTAAAGGAAGCACTTCCGGTTGAACCAGTGTGTATTAACGTGAGTTCTATGACGCAATACAGTTGCACTGAAGTTGAATACAGTCTCTGTGTATTTTTTGGTAATTAGAACCATCAGAAGAAGGCCTATATAACAGTCTGTGTTGCAGCAGATCCTAAGAAGCCTTTGACTGAAGACACTCTCTTTGAGTTACCCTTCCTTTCCACTGGACGCGTCAGCAGCATGCAACATTTTGCTCATGCAATCAGCAGTGCATCCCTTCCTACCGGGAACGCTTCACACGCATAAATCACTCACGCAGCGTCACATCCAGCTGGTCCTGGAAGATCATGAAATCTCATGATCACGAAAACGTGCGTGATTTCATCAGTACACACAACAACAAGCAAGGAGAAAGATGACAACATGTATCCAGAAGGTATGTGGCATATTTTCACACCACCTACGGACTTCAACCCCATCACAGGTACTGTACTTTCTTGTAGTCTCGCAAACGGAAATCTGCACTTATCCTTTTATTTTGAAACTTCTGGGTACGAACGCCTGATTACCTGTCTGGTCCAAGCTAAACTGCTGAACATGACACATTTTAGAAGTGTACCGTGTAAAAAATACAACTGACGCGTAATGCTAGCAACACTACACTTTTGGGAAACGTCTCATGCGCACTGCTTCGCATGTAGTGGAAAGGGTCTTAGTGAATTTATTGGTGACTATCAGCCACGTATTATGCATCACTAACCTTGCATATCTGTTGCGTATTCAGTGGAAAGCAGGGGTTACAGTGTTGTGAAGAGGATGAAGAGGGTCTTCCATGATATACTTAATTTTTCAAAGAATCTTTCTTGCAAAAATGAACTCAGATGACTCAAGATCAGTCCCCAGAATAGAACCAGCCTTCTTTATCCATTCGTTCAGTCTCTTTACATCACTTGCTCTGATGCTGATCCCCCAACAGGTGCACAGGTACAGTGGGGCAAAAAAGTATTTAGTCAGCCACCAATTGTGTAAGTTTTCCCACTTAAAAAGATCAGAGAGGCCTGTAATTTTCATCATAGGTATACCTCAACCATGAGAGACAAAATGAGGGAAAAAAATCCAGAAAATCACATTGTCTGATTTTTAAAGAATTTATTTGCAAATTATGGTGGAAAATAAGTATTTGGTCACCTACAAACAAGTAAGATTTCTGGCTTTCACAGACCTGTAACTTCTTTAAGAGGCTCCTCGGTCCTCCACTCGTTACCTGTATTAATGGCACCTGTGTGAACTTGTTATCAGTATAAAAGACACCTGTCCACAACCTCAAACAGTCACGCTCCAAACTCCACTATGGCCAAGACCAAAGAGCTGTCAAAGGACACCAGAAACAAAATTGTAGACCTTCACCAGGCTGGGAAGACTGAATCTGCAATAGGTAAGCAGCTTGGTGTGAAGAAATCAACTGTGGGAGCAATTATTAGAAAATGGAAGACATACAAGACCACTGATAATCTCCCTCGATCTGGGGCTCCACGCAAGATCTCACCCCGTGGGGTCAAAATGATCACAAGAACGGTGAGCAAAAATCCCAGAACCACACGGAGGGACCTAGTGAATGACCTGCAGAGAGCTGGGACCAAAGTAACAAAGGCTACCATCAGTAACACACTACGCCGCCAGGGACTCAAATCCTGCAGTGCCAGACGTGTCCCCCTGCTGAAGCCAGGACACGTCCAGGCCCGTCTGCGGTTTGCTAGAGAGCATTTGGATGATCCAGAAGAGGATTGGGAGAACATCATATGGTCAGATGAAACCAAAATAGAACTTTTTGGTAGAAACTCAACTTGCCGTGTTTGGAGGGGAAAGAATGCTGAGTTGGATCCAAAGAACGCCATACCTACTGTAAAGCATGGGGGTGGAAACATCATGCTTTGGGGCTGTTTTTCTGCAAGGGGACCAGGACGACTGATCCGTGTAAAGGAAAGAATGAATGGGGCCATGTATCGTAAGATTTTGAGTGAAAACCTCCTTCCATCAGCAAGGGCATTGAAAATGAGACGTGGCTGGGTCTTTCAGCATGACAATGATCCCAAACACACCGCCCGGGCAACAAAGGAGTGGCTTCGTAAGAAGCATTTCAAGGTCCTGGAGTGGCCTAGCCAGTCTCCAGATCTCAACCCCATAGAAAATCTCTGGAGGGAGTTGAAAGTCTGTGTTGCCCAGCGTCAGCCCCAAAACATCACTGCTCTAGAGGAGATCTGCATGGAGGAATGGGCCAAAATACCAGCAACACTGTGTGAAAACCTTGTGAAGACTTACAGAAAACGTTTGACCTCTGTCATTGCCAACAAAGGCTATATAACAAAGTATTGAGATTAACTTTTGTTATTGACCAAATACTTATTTTCCACCATAATTTGCAAATAAATTCTTTAAAAATCAGACAATGTGATTTTCTGGATTTTTTTCCTCATTTTGTCTCTCATAGTTGAGGTATACCTATGATGAAAATTACAGGCCTCTCTGATCTTTTTAAGTGGGAGAACTTACACAATTGGTGGCTGACTAAATACTTTTTTGCCCCACTGTACATGTGCAGAAAAAAATCTTAAAACATCTTGCTGCAAATGTCAAAGGATCTGAACTTCTCCAAAAAGTCCAGTCCACTCTTCATTCTTAAAACAGCATGATCTTTGCATTTTGATTTCAGCCTGTTATCCAGTTTAATAATAAGGTATTTATACTCCTCCACCACCTACACTTCTTTTCCCAGGATGGAAATAGGTTTTGGTATGTTGTAGCTCTTCCTCTTACCCATTTCTGGTCTCCCTGACAACTGCAGAGTTATCAGAATATTTCTACAGATGCCAGGACTCCAACCTACAGTATATTGAAAGTCTGAGGAGTATAGAGTGAAAAGGAATGGTGAGAGTATAGTGCCGTGTGGTGCTCCTCTGTTGCTGTTTACCTGGTCAAACATAAAACCCTTCAGTCTCTCAAACTGTGGTCTGTTTGTCAGGTTGTCCTTAATCCAGGTGATTGTGAAGGCAACAATCTGTGTTTTCTAGAGATTTGTTCACAGAAAAATTGTGTTAAATGCACTGGAGAAATCAAAGAACATGATCCTCACCGTGCTGCCTGCTTTGTCTAGATGACAGTTCGTTGAAGCAGGTGTATGATGGTGTCTTCCACTCCAACTCCATGGCAATAAGCAAACTGCAGTGGGTCCTGAAAGGTGCTTGTTTATATAGATTCACCTAAAGGATTAGTAGGAACACCTGTTTAATTTCTCCTTAATGCAATTATCTAATCAACCAATCACATGGCAGTTACTTGAAAGCATTTAGGGGTGTGGTCCTGGTCAAGACAACCCCCTGAGCTCCAAACTAAATGTCCGAATGGGAAAGAAAGGTGATTTAAGCAATTTTGAGTGTGGCATGGTTGTTGGTGCTAGACGGGCCGGTCTGAGTATTTCACAATCTGCTCAGTTACTGGGATGTTCACGCACAACCATTTTTAGGGTTTACATAGAATGGTCTGAAAAGGGAAAAACATCCAGTATGCGGCAGTCACAGTAGGCGAAAATGCCTTGTTGATGCTAGAGGTCAGAGAAGAATGGGCTGACTGATTTCTCTTTCAGTTTTTATCTCTCAAAGTACGCAGGTGGCGATAAAACCCGAGTTCGAACAGCCTGTATCTGTTTTGTCACAACTCCTTTGCACGTTGTTATTCATCAGCTCCCACAGTTCAAACCACGCCTAGCTGGCTGCTGGTTAAAAGCTGTAGCATAAGACGTAGCAAACAGGAAGACATGACGTCTAACGTTGCCATGTGCAGTGGGGCAGGAAACAGTATACCTTGCTCTCATAGGCTAGTTTGTTAGCCAATCTGAGTCCAGCAAATTCGAATAATTAATATTAATTAGTTGCGACCGAAACCAGCCGAATTTTGACGCAGAGAGATTGAAAGATCTGTTAATCAGTGTTTCCCAAAGTTTATTAGATATAAAATGTTTCATATTACAGGTTACTACTTTAGAAATAACCACAACCAATCTTTGTAAAATGGCCTCTTTAAGCATAAAACGGCTGCTTTTCCTGGTGTAAAAACAATTTTTACAACAGAAACTCTGGGGAATTTTTTAGCTGTTATTCTCAGTTGTCTGGATGTTGCCGCTATGCGTCAGTTGCTTTGTTTAAAAATGTATTTATTTATCGCAATAAAACTCAACCTGGATCCAGTAAATAACTTGAAGATGACAGTATATCATTATTTGTAATACCCAACTTTTTTCTGTGTTATCCATTCATTTGCTCTATTTCCTTTTTTGCCTTTTGATGCCTGCCTCCCCCTCTCTTCCCCACACTTCCTGTATATATGCAGTCCATGTTAAATTGATGGATTAAGTTATCCCTGGCTCAAAATCAATCGGAGCTTTCTTCTTCTTCTTCCTTTACATTGGACCACAATGCCAGAGAGAGAAGCAGAGGGATAATGCACTGAGACACTGATAAGGCTCGCTCCCATTATGTGTCATTTTAAACAAAGAAGCAAAGCAGCCTGTGGAGGCTCCCCTATCAGCCATTAAACAGAGACGTAGCATGCAGCCTGAGATTAATGATTAGCATTTTCTCCTGGTAGAATAAAGATGCAGGCTTAGTCCAGTGATAACAAGAAAGAGTACAAAAAATGTTTCCTTTCCCCCCTTGTTTTTTAGTATTATTTCCTCTCTGTGTTCTTGACCTCATAAATATCTATAGCCATGATAATTTCCTATCATTTATTTCTTCTTTTATACTTCTTTTCTTTTCTTTTTCCTCTGGACGTTCATTCTTTCAGATCTCCCTCTAAACCCTTGTCCCCTCTCTCCCTCACCCTCCACAGAAGCAAATAAATGCACAGGCTGTGCTGCTGTCCTTTTGTCTTGCACCCCTGTGTAATCTGTAAGGAGTGGACAACTTGGAATCCCTTATGTCACAGTCGGAAACTTGTAAGTCCCGGCCAGATACAAGACGGAATGACACAGAATGAAAGAGGGGTAAAGGGGGAGATTTAAATAAGAGTTTGATAGGAGCATGTTGGGCTATTGTTTTCTTTACTGCAAGACCAGTGTCCCCCATTGTGCCAAGACCCTTTTAACTACATGGAAACTGGATTTTAAATGTCCCAAATGAATCTTCTTCTCCTTTTTTTCTGCTCTTTAATGTTAGTCCATGCAACCACAGCTCAAATCTGCTGTTAGCCTTCAGAACTGATTTCTGCTGTAAAGTCAACATAAAAAAATGTTTTCAATGAGTATGAACTATGAACTGAGTAAAGTTTATTTGCATTTTTGTTGTCAGATGTTACTTGTGTGATATATGCAATATGCCATTGTAAATTATAACAGTAGAAAAACTGTTGCTATAATAAAATCTATGTAAACTGCTCAACATTATAATATCAAAACACTGAGTAACTTCTTAAGATTCTTGAAAATTGTGAGAACCAGATTTAGATGCTCTGAAGTTTGTTAAAAAAGAGAGAGTTGTCTCTGTGACCAAAGCAATAGTCACAGCAGGAAGCAAATTTAGTACACGAACATGCATGTACATACACATTATTACAATCCACCATAATGCAAAAACACAATAACTAAATTATCTACTAACATAAAGTGCATGTTTTTGCAGATGTATGCACACATACTGTATATGGCTATAATGTCCTAATTACACACACAGACAAGCAGCTGTAAAAATCCACAGATGTTGTAGATGTTTGTCCAAAAACATCCCAAGAGCTCCTCCATTTGCTCACATTCAGTACTGCAACAAAAAGCTGGAACATACTCTACACAGCCTATCCCATGTTGAAGCATCTGATCCTCACGTAGCGGTACATGAAGATGTCCAGACATTTAAAATGTATGATCTTCATAATAGTGTAATTTTCTTTTTACATGTGATCGCACTATGCTTGTGAAGCAGTGTAGGCATCATTGCAATGTCTTATAGGTGCAAAATTCTTCAAAAACATGCACATTTCACAGATGTGATTAATATAAAAAGAGAAAGTCCTACATCTGGCTTGCCCTCATCATCATGCTGAAGATGAGGATGTAACCCAAACAGGAAAAGCAAATCAGCAAAAAAAATGAATCAGGGTGAACTCAAAATCTTGTTGCTTTGATCCTTTTGTCATCACTGAAGACGATGAGTTAGACTAAACACTTTTCGTCTTTCATAATATAAAACAGGAAGAGGGTCCGAAAGAGAAAATGAGCTGACATTTGTTTCAGTGTTGGCACTTAGTCTTTTACAAAATGTGACATCAGCCTTTCACCACTCTGACTCCCAAAACCTTCAACTCATTTACACATTCCAACATTCTTTGAGCACTCGACCTCCTCGGAGCAGAGTCATTCTGCTTCTGCTTAATCTTTTCAGTATGTCGAGAAAAGAATTGACCCTATACAACATCTAACAGCATGAAACAATTTCACTTAATATGTTATGTTTTACAATTTATATAGTAAAAAAATAATACATACTGTTTTACCCACAAATGTAGTGAATGACAAGAAAAAGTTAATCAAACTCATGGGAATCAGCTGTTTTTTGACAAGATATTGCATATTATTTATTACATGGCCGATTAACTTTCTTAGGAGAAAATAAGTAACCAAATGGACTGCATTTTTTGAATCTGCGACTCTCTTCATTCTACGGTGCTTTTTCAAATAAAATTGTGCATTTCAGCTTCCAAGCTCTTCTTTTATTACACCAAGCATGATCAACCATTTAATACAGTGTCCATGAGCTATACACTGATCAAATATCTCCAACCAAAGTCCATTGTGTGATTTTCATCTGGCAGACACTCTCACATGAAAAAGAAGCTGAAGCACCGAGATGATGGATGCGTCTTTTAGATTCAGTTAAGCCAAATCACATACATAATGCATCATTCCCTCTAAATTATGGAGCATAACACCTGTCACACAGTGTTTGCAGTGTTTCCTTCTAATTGAGAAACTGGCTTGTTGAAAGATCATGAGTGTTGAAAATCTCGTGAGCAGACATAATAAAAGAACTGAAGAATTTGCCGTCACATAGATCACAAACTGGTGGCTCCTGTCAACTCACACCCCTCCGCTGATGAGAGTAAAACAAAGTAAGTGGATCTAGAGGCTGTTGGTTGGTGTGTGTGTGTGTGTGTGTGTGTGTGTGTGTGTGTGTGTGTGTGTGTGGTTCAAGAGTTTGTCTGTGTTCTCTTCTTGCTTTCCATCATCCAGTCACATTCCAAAGCCGTGACCTCTGTCTCATTTCCAAGGAGGCTTATGCCTCTGTTTGATGTCCTATCTGTTTATTCAGAACGTAAGTCCATTTTATTTGAATCTTCTTTAATCTATTTCTCTCTGTGATGTACCTTCAAGAGGATAAAAGAACATCCTTTGAAACACATGCTTTTAAAGTCAACATTTTTAATAGCATTGAAGACGTCAGAGCAAGAAAATGTCACATTTTATCAGTGCACATGGTGTTTGAAGCCGATACAAACTCAAATACATGTAAGAAATAATACAGTCATGTTGTTGTTTATTTATTGAGCAATTTTCAGGGCAGAAAGTGTGCCATTCTTTAGTTCAGGGCAAGAGAACTCTTTACCTTTAACTTGAAGTTGTGCTGCAAAGATATAAAAAGTAGAGTTTCAGTTTAGGGTCTTACAATATACTTTTATACTGTCTGCAAACAATCATAAGAAGTTTGAAATATAATTAAATAATTACTCAGTATTTAGTACTAGTGTCAGTCAGTTTGTTATTATCTATACCTGCTTATTCCTGTTCAGGGTCATGGAGTGCTGGAGCCTATCTCCAATGGTCATTGGGTGAGAGGTGGGGTTACACCTAGACAGGTCGCCAGTCCATCACAGGGCCACACATAGACAAACAACCACTCACATCTAGGGAAAATTTAGATTTGCCGATTAACCCCAAGCATATTTTGGGTCTGTGGGGGAAAGCTGGAGTCTCCAGAGAAAACCCACACATGCATGGTGTGAATATGTAAACTCCACCCATAAAGATCTCAGAGTGGTTTCAAACCCAGGACCTTCTCACTGCAAGGCAACAGTGCTACAACTGTGTCACTGAGCAGCCCTGTTCTGGAGTCTGATTAGAAAATATCAGGTGTTTTTTATTTTTGCTTTTTCCTGAAGAGCTGGAGGAGGTGTGCGTGAACAGGAAATTCTGGACGTCCCTGCTCAGACTGTTTCCTCCAAGACCCGACCCCAGATAAGTGGAAGAAGATGGATGGGTGGGTGGATGGACGGATGGATTGATGCTTTTCCAACAGGAAGATCAATCCGGTCAATCACTCTGCTCCTTCCGCTTACTGAATGAGGACGAAGTCTCCCGACTCATAGTGGAATCTAATCCAACCACGTGTCCTCTGGATCCGATTCCTACAGATATCCTGCTGAGCATTCTTCCTGCCGTCAAACCTGCAATAACCCACATTATAAACTCTTCCATGAAAACTGGCGTCTTTCCTTCAGTTTTCAAGCAAGCCACTGTCACTCCGCTGCTGAAAAAACCGTTGCTCGACCCGGCCCAGGTAGGAAACTACCGGCCAGTCTCGCTCCTACCGTTCATGTCCAAGATCCTAGAGCGAGCCGTTTTCACTCAAGTCTCACAGTTCCTCCATGACAATGACCTACTTGATCCTTATCAATCAGGCTTTAAGCGAGGCCATTCCACTGAAACCGCTCTTCTCTCAGTTGCAGAGTCACTACGGGTTGCAAGATCGGCTGGTCTCTCCTCAGTACTCGTACTCCTCGACCTGTCTGCTGCTTTCGACACCGTCAACCACCTCATTCTCCTCTCGACGCTATCTAAGCTTGGCATCTCGGGGCCGGTCCTCTCGTGGTTCACCTCGTACCTTGCGGAAAGATCTTTCAGAGTCTCGTGGCATGGACAGATGTCCAGTTTGCATGAGCTGGCAACGGGTGTCCCACAGGGCTCGGTCCTTGGTCCTCTCCTCTTCTCTTTATACACCACCTCATTAGGCGAGATCATTCGCTCCCATGGCTTCTCCTACCATTGCTACGCTGAGGACACTCAGCTCCTTCCCTCCAGACGATACCTCCGTCTCAATGCGGATATCTGCCTGCCTCTCAGATATCTCGGCGTGGATGAGGGATCGCCACGCCTCAGCTTAATCTGTCCAAAACTGACCTCATTGTCTGTCCTGCCAGTAACTCCTTACCTCCTCAGATAAGCGTGCAGCTTGACTCCATCACGCTGTTCCCCAAAACCTCCGCCAGAAACCTTGGTGTCATACGGGACAACCAGCTGTCCTTCAAGGAGCAGGTTAACTCCGTAGCTCGCTCATGTCGATTCGCTCTTTACAACATCAGGAAAATCAGAGCCTTCCTGACAGACCACACCACACAGCTTCTGGTCCAGGCCCTGGTCTTGTCCCGCATCGACTACTGCAACTCTTTGCTGGCCGGTCTTCCGGTGTCCTCGGTTAAACCTCTGCAGATGATTCAGAACGCAGCAGCGCGTCTGGTCTTCAACCAGCCCAAGAGGGCTCATGTCACTCCATTGCTCATTTCTCTGCACTGGCTTCCAGTTGCAGCACGCATCAAATACAAAGCTCTGCTTCTGGCTTACCAGACTCTAACACACACAGCTCCTACTTACCTTCACTCCTTTATCCAAACCTACATTCCCACGCGTCAGCTACGCTCAGCCGCTGAAAGACGCCTAGCGCTTCCACCACAACGTGGCATGAGATCATGTTCCAAACTCTTCTCCTCTGTTGTCCCCGATGGTGGAATGACCTACCAAACTCGGTCCGATCCTCAGAGTCGGCACCTACCTCTTTAAAGAACACTTTCAGTCTTAAGGAGGAATTGATTGATGATTTNATGATAGCGATTTGGGAGTTTATCACTACAAAAAAAAAAATAAATTGATACACTTGATGTATCAGCGTCGGAATTAAACTGGACTCCAAACAGTCCGCCTCCTTATATTGTTTCCTTTTCTTTAATTTCTTGCTTGTATGTTCTCTCAATATAAGTCGCTTTGGATAAAAGCGTCTGCTAAATGACAGTAGTAGTAGTAGTAGTAGTAGTAGTAGTAGGAAGATAGCTTTGTTTAATTTCCATCAATATTAATTCAAGACTGACAGAAGCCAACACAATCAGAATAAACCTTTGTTGTTGTTGTTTATACTTATTACATAAAATCAGTAGTCACAAATGTTAGGTTCTGCTGCAACAAATCCTGGTAGTGTATCAAGGTTCTGAGTGGAGTTAGAGATGCGTCCGTCATGTGGAGACCACTTGTGCCAATGGGAGAATTTGAAGCTGTACAAGCTGCTCGTGCCTCATGTTAAGGCTATAACTCCGTCATGTCCAAACTGCAACCTCAGTGTTCCAAGTAAGCCTTGTTCCAGTGCTCTTGATAGTGTGGCTGTGACACATACTTGCTACAACCAAAAGGATTGTGCCACTTTGCCTCATTCTACATATACTAATAAATACAGTACCTTGTCATTCTCAGTCATCCCTCACTCATCTTTTGGATGACTAAGTAACAAAAATAGCAGTTTGATGAGCACTGAGACTGTAGCCACATCAGGAATGACAGATGAGATCCACTAACAGCTGGTCCAGGGAGTCAGTGTGAGTGGATGGGGTAGGAAGTTTACATTTAATAGGGTGAAACTTTTCTTGAGCTGCACTACTGGTCAAAAGTTTTAGAACATGTCATATCTTCAGGTCAGAGCTTCTTGTTTCTGTTTCCTGTCATGGATTCTCAGCCTTTTGGCTAGTAATCACTTTGGTTATAATCACCTGTGTGTAGTTGATGCTCTGAATCTGCTCCTCCTTGTCCCCGCCCTATTTAAGGTATTGTCTGACTTCTGTTAGGTTTCAGATTGTCAGGTTCCAGCATGATCTGTGGTCACGGTCTTGTTTGCCCCACAGAGTTTAATGACCTTTGACCTCCTGATTAACCTTGTTGCCTGCCCCTCACTGAACCCTCTCACCTTTTTGGACCCTGCAGTTTGGATCATTATTCTGCTCTGTTTTGGATCACAGCTCGGTGTTAATGTATTTTAAGTTGAGATCTTCAACTCAGCCACTCTATCTGACACATGCTACGTACTGTATCTTGGATTTGGATGTGGATTTGGATTGTGGATAGTGAATTTTGCTTTTGGACTTGCTTGTGTCTTATTAACAGGACTTCACAACTACCTCATCATTCTGCCCATTTTTCCCTTACCACAAGTGTCTCCCCCACCCCTCCAGAAAAAAACAAAACAAAACCTTATAAAATACCCCAATTTCTTTATTTTAGTTCAAGTCCAATGAACATTTTGCAATGGTACAAAGGTAAGTGATGAATTGTCACAGCTATAACAAAAGGTAAGATTGCTCCAAACTGAAAAATAATGTACATACATTTCAGAATTATACAAAAAGACCATTTTCAGGGACACAAAATTGGTCATCAATTTTAAGCTGTCCTGCAGCAAAGGAGGCTGATCAAGCTTTTAAAACTGGTGCTGCTAATTACTACTGGTGTTGTAACTTTGCTGGAATATTTACAACCTCTTCAATCTACATAAAAGCAGTATTGGAACACACTGTGGTACCAAACCCTCATGAGCATCAGTTGAACAGTATTGTTCTGCAGAAAGTTGCGTTGGTACAAAAATGGTGAGAAAAAGGCAATTAACAATGGAAGATAGACCATCATGTCAATTAAAAATGTAGGTCTTTCCTACACAGAAATTGGAAAGAGAGTCAAAGTATCTGGGAGTACAGATTCCTTCGCCATTAAAAGTCCTTCAGAAACTGGGGCAAACTCTGACAGGAAGAGGTCTGAACCCAAAGCCACAACTGAAACAGATTGTATGATAGGCAGCTCACAGGACAACTTCATAGTGGCTGTAGTGAACAAGTCTCAGTTTCAACTGTAAAGAGAAGAGACTTCAATCTGCAAGTTTGCCAGGACAAGTTGCATCAAGAAAGCCATTGCTGAGATGTCAGAATAAGACAAAGAGGGTTGTTTGGGCTAGGAAACACTGGCACTGGACTACTGAAGACTGGAAGAAAGTATTATGGACTAATGAATAGAAATTTTACATTTTCAGTTCACCACAAGGATATTTGTAGCATCAACTGTCATACAGGAAGAGAGGTGATCTGGGGCTGTTTTGATGGATATGGGGTTGGCAACTTGTACAGAATGAGAGGCACCATGAACCCAGACAACTACCACAGCATTCTACACTGCCAATACATTCTGGTATGTGCCTAGTTGGTCAGAGGTTCATCTTACAGCAAGATAGTGACCCAAATCATAAATCCAAACTTTGCCAGAACTACCTCAGTAAAAGAAAAAAACTAGATGGTGAGCTTGAAAACATGGAATTGCAACACAGTCTCCAGACTTAATCCCCATCAAGCTGGTTTGGGATGAACTGGACAGAAGAGTTAAAGCAAATCAACCTACAATGACACAGTTATGGGAACTTCTGAAGCAGATAAGGGAAGAACTTTCTGAAGAACATTTGATTTCTATAGTAGAAAAATGCAACATGTTTTTAGCTGTTGTATCTGGCTTCTTTAATGAGACAAAAGCTTAGAAAAAATTTTGATCCATAAATTAATTCCATGATTTCTTTTTGAACTACGTTTGCTTTTTGTACAATTCATTAATTTCAGAGTGCAATGACACATTAAACTGAGAAATTTTCAATAACAACTGGACAAATAGGGGTGCTCTAAAACTTTGACCAGTAATGCACATTTGCTGAACTGTATGAATATTGATGGTTATGTTTGTCTACCCAAAACACTTTCCCTACAGAAGAGAAATAAGTTAGTGGAGTTATTTTTCTATACACACAATAAAAGCTAGAAAAACTTGGGAAAGTAATTCTGTTATAGTTTGAACAAAGCATGTCTCATTCAATTTTTAGGTAAAACCCAATTGAAATGGAGGGTGAATTTATTTATTTAATATAACTTGAAAAAACAGGAACTCATCCATGAACACATTCCCATAAAATCTCTTTTTACACCCATTGTTTTTATTGGAGCCTTTCTAAAATTACAGTTGTACAGGTGTCCAGCCAGCAAAATAGCACTGACAGACAGGAATGCAAGAGTACAGCCAAGCACTTGTGTTCACCACAAAGATCTTGCTTGTCTTACAACTGACTGTCCTGCCCAACATGTGGCTTTTGTTACAAAACCCACTTCTTCCAGCTGGAGCCCCCCCTTAGTCTCAGTGATGAACACAGAGGACGATGGAAGGTCCTTCCCAAGATGATCGGAAAAGAGGCTTCCATTTTCAAAGAGCTGTGGACGTACATGGCTCATGGATCTCTGTGTTAGCCATGAGATAGCACAGCACCTGGAGAGCCCAGACAGGAAGAAAGGACAAGAGGCGCGACGAGAGGGATGAGAAGGAAAAAAGAAACAGAGGGAAGCTGCTTAGATGCCATGCCAGAGAAGAGAGCAGCAGCTCTCTCAGATTTCAAATGTCCGTTCTGTGAAATTGTGGTTTCAAACGTTTCCAATCTCATCGCCTTCCCACCCTTTCCCCTCCTCATCCTGCACTTGTCGTCAGCACATCATGAAATGTGAGGATTAGAGCTTTCATAGGATTCTGCGCCACAGAGATGACTGTTGTAAATTCCTCTTTTACCTATGGGCTTTTTGACAAAACCTTCAATGGTATTTTAATGTTTGCTCCATCTTTTCTTCTTGGGCCAAATGTAAAAAGAAAAGAGGAAGAAATGCACATGTTTGACTTGCTTAAAAACAAAGGGGACAAAGCAAAGCACCTTTAGGTGATTGACACATTCAGAGAGTCTCTTGTCAATCTTGGTGTACAACCCATTTCCTCAAGCCAAAGTGTTCTCTTTGTGTGTTGAATATGTTTTCGAACATGCTGGCCATTGATTGACATGGGCGCAAGGGCTGGTAAAACATTACTGTGGTGTGAAGCAAACAATGGCGAGCCTGTCACTCGGCTTTAGATGTTTGGCCTGCAGGGGTGTACTCATGCTGTAGCGGTAAAAAAAATGTGAACTTGTGCTTTCTCTCTGCATTTTTCTTGTCTTTTCTTCCTCAAACTAGTTGTTTCAAAACTACTTATTTTTGGATTATTTATCAACTCTTAATGGTGGGATTTCCTTCTAATGGACAGGCTCTGGTTCTCTTTTTGTGCCGTATTTTAGCTTTGAAATGATCATTTCAAACATCCACAAGTTACTTCAATCAAACCTCTCAAAGCTGTTATATACTGTTTTTAAGTGACCTGTTTAAATGAATGTAATGTTCTGTAGTATAATGTTGCCAGAACCACATAAAATCTGTGATAATTGTCTGCATTTTTCTGCACAAACCTTTCAAGCTGCTTTTGAACAAACACATTTTGTAATTACCATGGCATATTCATACATATTTGGGATATTGAAGCTTCCCTTTATTCCTTCAAACAGTTAGAAGGCATGCAGTGTGAGTCATCACCTTACACCTTAGTTTCCAAATGAAAACAACTGAAAAAAAAAATGCTAGCTATGTATGTGTACATATATATATATATATATGTCCTGATAGTTGTGTATTTCCAAAATGTCATATGGATTGATTCGACACCAGCATTACAATTTTAATCAGTGGTGTAGAACCAGGTGTTAAAACGCATGCGGTAGCCCTCCAGGCCATAAGAAATTGGACAAGGCACCAGGAAATTGTCTCTCCTCTAGAAACAAGTGTTTTGTGATTGTTTACCCCATGTCTTTAAATTGCATTTCTTCCTTTTTAATTTAAGCACCTCAGCTATGGGATTGAGGGAGGGAAAAGGGAGAGCAAGGGGGCTGGAAGAGAAATGGAGAGAACCTTTTCCACCATTTCCCCCCCCCTTTTCTTTATCTCTCCATCCTCACAGTATTAACCCTGTCTGATGTCATTCCTGTCAAATGCAAATGTCACAACCTGATACGGTCAGCCCACAGGGCACTTTGACTACATGCTAGTCCACGCCCAAATTAAAAATTTGAAGTTGAATGTTCTATGTTCGTGTGTCCATGTCAGCAAAATGTGTGTGCGAACGTGCACATGTGCCTGACTGGCTGTCCTTGACATTACTATAACTGGAAAAAAAAAAAGTAAAAGCAAAAACATGATTGCTATGAGACTGAGGACAAATCTAGTACCATAAATAAAGTATAATCTCCAACATCCAGGCCAATTTCTTTTACTATGCCTGAACACCCATGTGAACAAGTAGTTTCATCAATAGTCTTGCAACAGAAGAACTTTTTAAACTGCTTTGTACACACAATTCAGCAGATCAGCAACAAAGTTTAGTACTAAGGTGTAAATAAAAGCTGATTCAAAGCAATAGTTCAGACAATTCCAAGTAGGTTTCTGGAAAAATGTAAAGAAAAGACAACATCTTACCTGTTTTAGATAGAACCTCGAATGACCTTAGTTTATGGGGAATGCTGTTGTTATAAAATAACTCCAAATTTAAAAATGCCCTAGTTGTTCAGGTGAACATCGATTTTTACACTTTTATTTTATTAAATTCCACACTAATTAATTACCTCTACCAAGGAGGTAATGTTTTCATCATTGTTTGTCTGTCTGTCTGTCTGTCTGTCTGTCTGTCTGTCTGTCTGTTAGCAGTATAACTCAAAAACTAATGGATTTTGATGAGATTTTCAGGAAAGGTCAGAAATGACCCAAGGAACAATCAGTTAGATTTTGGGGGTGATCTGGATTACCATCTACAATACAGTTCTACAATCTGTTCACTTGGTGGAGGTCTGTGCTCTCCGAGTGCTTTTCTAGTTATATATTGTGGTTATTTGCAGAAGGGATTAGCAACAAAGCTAGCTTTCAGCAAAACTTTGTGTTCAGTGAGAAAAACTTAAGGCAGTAATTGTATAATTCTGCTAATTCACCATGTAACTCCAAACTGTTGGTGTAAAGGAATAAAATGGGGTTGATATAAATAACAATGAGTCTTTAAAAAGATAAACATGTTTTAATTTTAAAACTGACCCCACCTCTATTTCTTTAAAATTGAGTTTTTCTGGTTTATCTATACTAGATATGATTTTAACTGTTTAACTAACCCTAACCTTTTTTTTTTTTTTAGAAAATGTTACTTTAACATTCTGAACAGTTTTTATTGTCTTATGTCTTCTGAAATCATCAGTCTTAGGAATATTATATTTGCTGTTTATTTGATAGAAACAAACATTTTAACTATATTCCCAAGTATTTTAAACACTCTCATTAAGACATGCTTTTTGTTTCAAACTAAGCAGCTTGCAGCTTAATTTTGAAACTACTTTGATACGTTTGATACGATTGACTATTTTCTCATCCAACTTTGACCTGAGTCTCATTATGAATTCAACTATTAATTTCTGTCTTCAAATATTCACTTGTCTGATCATATTGAGCTGTAAGCTTCAAGTTTATTTAACCTGTTGTGTTATTTTACATTTATTTTTTAGCTTGTTTGACCAGCTTTTATTGTCTCTTGAAATTAATGAAAAACAACTGGAGAACAAAAAAAAATAAATCTGGATTGGTGTCTCTATCTGTGTCACTGGGTGTGAGCACACACATGACCCCAAGCTGTTACACTGAAGTGCTGGTTCCACTTTACCTCTGAGAGCATTGCAAGTCTATCACCACAAGAGGGAAGCATATAATCAGTTATGTAGAACCAATCGCTGTGTAAACACAACACTAATGCTGACTAGATTTTAGATACACTAGATAAAACATCGTCAGGACACCGTCAATAGATTTACAAAATAAAAAAGCCAAATTAATATAATCAAGCATCACTAAAATAAAAATCCCAGTTGACTGAGTGTATGGACATGTGGCCTCAAGATAAAATGATAGAGTGCTGTATGTTGCTGTGCAAATATTTTTATAAGTTTGCTTCATATTTTGAAAACTGGAGCTTGTATGAGTGACAAATGAACTTTCATTTGATCACTCATAACAAAATACTTATAGATTTCATCTGAATGTAAAACAAATGCTGATAATGTTCTATAATGTTTCTCACTCTCTCATACACTCTCAGTTAATTATTTATACACACCACTGTATACAAAATATCGGGGACAATGTTCTCTTATTAGAGTTCAAATGTGCTCCTTTTCCTTTCTCTCCAGCTGGAGGTCAGTAATGCCCCAAGTTGCAATTATTAGTATTATTTTATGAATGCTATTCAGACATTTGCCTCTGTGTAAATGGAGCTATATTGAACATTATCTATAATGATTTACAATGTAGGTAAGCTGAAACAGATAATAAAATGCACAACCTCCAGCATTTACATAAAATACCCCAGCTAAACAAACGTATAAACCCTCTGAGATGTTTGTTGAATTCTGCATTTGCAAGTTGCAGCAATGATCTTCTGTAAATACAAGCACATACAGCAAAGCTAAAGAAATTAATTTTAATTTTCTGGTCAGTGTTGCTGTAACCAGTTAAAATATGAGAGAAAAAAACACACAAAAAGAATTAACTAAAAACCGATATAGATAAGATTTATTTGTGAATTATTTTCCAGTCAACATTGTATTTTAAATTTTTTGTGGGAAGTTTACATATTAACCAAAATCAGGGACATGCTTGAAATATAGTTAATCTGTATGTTTCAAAGCTGCTCTGAAGTATGCGTTTATTGACTTTTTTTCTCAAATAAATTTTGTGTTAATAATAATTACGATATTTGCGATAGCTTTGAAAGCAGCATCAGTTCGTGCTTGGGACAGCAAGATGGTCGTGCGCATGCGTGCTGCTGCAGGAGAGGGATCGTGCTTCCGTTAGCATACAGAGCTAGCGGGCAGGTCTGGTAGGGAACCTGACGGGCAAGGCGACCTGCGCAGTGTGGACAGACAGACAGACAGATATCGGCGACTTGAGATATCCCCAGTTAATCCTTGAGCTGACCATTATACATCCATGCAGACCGAGAAAGAAAGATAACGTTAATAGCCCAACACTGCCCGCCTCAATTAGCTAACTGTCCAAGACAGAAAAGGGAGACGGCGTTTCGTTAATTTGCTTTGGGCAAAATCAGCTTTTCTTACAAAAAACACAACAAAAAATCTTAAGGGCACATCCGCTGTGGCATCAACAAATCTAAGAATGAGGTTGCCGAGTAGCAGACATTGTGCGGTTGAACGAGACGGAAAGAAAATGGACCAGCCTCCCCCGTTCAGAAACCCTTTCGTGCACGTCTTGAAATACACGCCAATGGAAAAGGCAAAGGTATGTTTTGTGGAGAAATTATTTAAGGTAATTCTGCAAACATAAGTGGACACGATGTTTTGGTTGCTTGTTGAATCATGACCGGTTGAGTGCGACACAGTGATTGTGCTGTCATCATGTAACCAGGCAGTTTTTCTTGTTTGCACTCAGCTAGCCCGCTAACATCATCAGCTACATACACGTTTCTTCTCCCCCTAAGCTTCTGTCTTTACTGCGCTCGTTTCACTGTTGATGCAATAGCTGGGTAAATTGGACTACTACAACAACTTGTATTTTACACCAGACTGTTTTACTAGTTATGAAAAGCTTTAAACAAATGGTGTTATTAATGCATGGCCGCTTAACCGACAGGGGCCTAGCTTGTTGCTTTTTAACTGTTGTCTTCTTCGTCTCGTGCTGCTGTTGTGCTCACATTTTTAGTGCTAATAGTTTATTATCAACTGGAACAATGTACAATTTCTCAGCATGTCTTTCTTTTTTCTCCAATCTGAATGGTTTTCCTTTTTTATTTTGGGCTCCTCTGACAGTCAACTGCGTGGAGAAAAAAACATTTATTTTTTCACTCCTCACTGCTGGATGTTTTAAATGATATCATTATCGTTTAAAGATTGAGCACGTGCAGTTTTACAGCACTCGTGTGAATATGCATCCCAGTGATTTCTCAGTAATTGCTGGTGAAAATCAGATTTAAAGCTTAGCTTACAAGCTCATTTGCAACTAAAGATCTTAATCGCAAAGCACTTAAAGCTCGCAACAATCGGCCTTATATCTCATCACAGGTTGGTCTAATTGTAAAATGGCACCTTGAGGATTTGTTTTATGCAGAAATCCCACCTAGAACATTTGCTTTGCCTAGAGACAATGTGATGCTGTGGACAAAGAGTGTTACATGATTTTATTGTGCACATTTCTCATTGAACACAATAGACTGTCTAGTAATTCGAAAGCACATGTGAGCTTTTTGGAATGGATTTGGTATTGTCTCGCTGTTATGACCATGAGCATACACCCACACTTCTCTGTTAGGCTATACGTTTCAATACACTCATGCTTTGAAAACATATGTTATGTGTAAATGGGGAGATTACAAAGAAACATACTTTGAGAGATGTTAATCTCCTAAATTACTTTGAAAACTTGTTCCCACACAGAATTGTATGGGAATACCCTGTGCAGTAAACAGCTGAAGTGGGATACAACAGCAAGATTTCACCCTGATGCTTAAACAGCTGTTTTATGAATGGTGCTGGTTTCCCATAGTAGCTGTGAGGGAGTATGGTATGACAGATACAAATGGGGTTTAATTTTCTCAGTCTTTTTACTGACACTGAATGGAAAAAAAGCAACTACAAAGGAATGTTGTCATGTGAAGGATTGCAATATTAGGAAACTGGAGGAGAACTTGTCTGACATTCCAAATGAAACAGATTAGACTGCATCCAGTATCATCAAGTATTAAATTGAGACTTTTCAAACCTCATTGTTTTGCAAGTGGCTCTTTTGCAGCAGCTTTTCACCTTCCTTAAACACAAGTCAATCAAGAAAAGCAGCTTGCTGTCAAACATCAGCATTTCAAAAACAGGAAGTGTTTCCACATTTGCCTCCCAACAATAAAGTGCACAGTTCATGCTTTCAGTTTATTTTTCCCCCATATTTAGAACAACATCCTGTTTAGTGTTTGTCTTCAAAGGTCAATAACTCTCAACATGCACTTCATTTTTGCTGATTGTTTCTTTAGTTATGCAGAAAACTTGCTTATCCAAACCAGTAAGATGCTGAGCAGCTGTGTGTTGCAGGGATTTTGAAGGAGTGTACTTGGTATGAGACATTATGAGACACCCTTTCTACAGCAAAGCAATGGGACATTTTGGAACCTAATGGGACACAGACAAACTTTATGGCTCCTTCCTATCACTGCTTGAACCAGCTGGGGAATCTGACTGGGCTGAAAGGAGGAGTTACCAGCTGTGCTGTAACAGATGGAACCTTAGCCTGAGAAAAAAAAAAGTTTGTATATTCTTATTAAGATGCAATATATATTCATATATATATTTTTTTTTATACGTCATTTGGCCTTGAAAGCTACTATGACCTGGGACCCGGTGCATCTGGGATGGCTCGGTACCCCTGGCTGGCTGTCAGGGTTTTTTAAATTAAATATTTTAAATAACCACAACAGCTTTAAAAAATAATTAATGTAACACTTGTCTGTTGAAAAGAAATTGACTTTCCCTAATATTAAATATATTTGCATGTTTATGCAGTTCAATTGAATTTCTTCTGAACTGGAGCCATGATTAAGATGGACAACCAGGGACATTCGTATTGTGCCGATAGAGAGGAAATTCTTTGACCAGCACAAGGACAAAAACAAAAGTATTTGTCAAGAATATTTCCATTAATAAAGTTTGTTTTTGGAATTAGCCAGACAAATTGCTCCACCAGCTACCTCAGAATCAAGAAAGAACTATCTTTCAGTTCTTTCCATGTCTGGGTTAGGTTAGGTTTCACAGCATATAAACAACGAAGGTGGGCTAGGCCTCTGTGAACTTGTTCTATGTCCTATAACTTTCTACAGTAAGTACATGAGGCCTGCTCTTTAGGATCATAAAAATACATGTGTGCCACTTGTCACTCTTGTGCCATTTTATGGTTGAATTTAACCATGGTGCAGAATCTTTACAGTTTGATTAGTCAGTCAGTCATTACCTATACCTACTTGTTCCTGTTGAGGGTCACAGGGAGCTGGTGCCTGTCTCCAGTGGTCATTAGACGAGAGGCGGGGTTACACCTGGACAGGTCAGGAGTCCATCACAGAGCCCTACACCTAGGGCCAATTTAGAGTTACCAATTAACCTGCATGCTTGTTTTTTGTCTGTGGGAAGAAGTTGGTTTCCTGGAGAAAACCCACGCATGCACAGGGAGTACATGCAAACTTCACGCGGACAGTTCCTTGCTGGTTTCCTTGCTGCTACCAACTGCACTAGCACACAGCCCTGTTTGATTACATTTAACATTGAATTCAAGTAGTTACAGAACATTAGTGCTACACACTGAGGTATAAAACTCAGTACAGCTGATTTTTATGTACATATTCTGAGCCTTTTAGTGGACATGAATTATCTAACAACACAGGCCGATTATCATCAGAGTAGAGGTGAATGATGACTGGAACCATCTGCTACACAAGTGGCGACAGATTTATATAATTTTGTCAACATTTTATCATTTTGTTCTCGTCCATTTCACTTCAAAAATAGAACTCTCTTTGTAGATGTTCCGTGTTTGCAATACCAAAAGGCATTTTGTGTTACACAGGTTGCCTCAATAAAATAGTGGGGTGTGTTTAACTCTTGTAAACTAACATTTTATATCCTTATGACATGCCTGTTAAATTGGAGGTGGCCACAAACCTTCCTGTTTTGTAGTAACTGTCTCTTTCACTTGCTGCTTTTTGATGACACTGAAAAGAAACAAGTCATATCTGTTGCATCTTTGGAAAAATTGCCTGTCCAAAATTGACAGTCCGTCTGTCCATCCGTCCATCCACCCACTCTTCCGCCCATCCACCATTCCACCCATGCAATACTGAAATGGCAGGACTTTAGACTCTAGGTTTCTAAAAACAGACTCTGGTTCCAAAAGTAAATTACTGCATTGCGTGGCAAAAGGAAATTTTGGCTTCACTTTTGAAAAGTAAAAGTAAATGAAATGTGTCATTCAACTTTACATATGTCAATGCATAAAAGTGGAAATTTCAAAAAATAAAATGTGGAATAAAAAAGTGCAAAAGATTAAAGTTGATTTTTAAGTTTTTTTTTCTACCAAAGTGTTGTTTTTTTCCTGTATGTTAAGAAATAAATGATGCTCCGTTTTCAAAAATACTAAATCTTTGCAATTCTCCTGATTTCCCTGGATTAATCGTAATTTTCTTGTGATTCTTAATTAAGCTGCCAAAGGTTTAACAATTCCTTCTTTAAGTTTGGAAGGAAACAACTGACCTCACTTACCATAGTGATTCTCAGTTGATACACTGAGCTGTGCCTTTTGTCATGCCCACCTAATCATGAAATTGTGGTAAAATGTCTTAACATTTGTATTTATGATTCTTTTATAAACCAATTCATCAGAGGATGAAAACCCCCATCTGCTTTTGCTAAAGATATTAACTCACAGCTGAAGGAGCTTATTAGTAGCAGATAAACCTTGTACAGTGTTTCTTTATACCAGAGTGTTAAATCTGGTGTCTGTGGTGACACTGCAGGACAAGTTTATGCTTGTTAAGTCTGAGGACAGCAACTCTTTTTATGATTCATGTAGTTTTATGAGTATAAATGAGCAGTCCACGTCATCTTCATACAGAAGACAACAGTTTTTAAATGGCTAATGGAAAATTTTGGTCATTATTCAATGGTTATGACTTGTTTAAGGGAAATTATTGCATTGTCCCAAAAATAAAGGACTGTAGCTTACCTAGATGCCAAAGTAATATCTTCTTTTTCTTTTTTCCCAATTCCTACCAGATTGCAATAATGACAGTTACACTATTCCCCATACGTCTACTCATCGCTGCATTCATGATGCTGCTGGCATGGCCATTTGCCTTCATCGCCGCAGTGGGGCGCTCTGAAACCACCGTCGAACCCCAGTGCCTCTGGAGAAGGTTAGTGACTTTATTTTTCTTTCTTTTCTGTCTTTTATTTACTCCGCCTATGTGAAAGTTCTGATCTTTGTGAAGCAGTGCATATCTTATCAGTGAGTGAAAATTGAGGAGATACGTACTTATCAGAATCAGTTTTATTTGTCCAAGTATGTTACACACACACACAAAGAGAGAGACAGTACACAGACCGACATGAAATACATTTAGCAGCATAGTCCACCATAAACGGTTGATTGGTGATTGCAGCCTGTTTAAAACAAATAAAGTATAATTATTTCCATGAGAGAAGAAGTCATTTGTTCAATATGGGTGTTATACTTGTTTGGTCAACACTGGAACCAAAAAACAGTGTCAAGGTGTTGCGGGATGTGATGCAGCCCCATGTTGACTGACTGCATCATCCACTGACCTGTTTGCCTTGTATGTAAATGTTAAGGGGTCCTGTAAAGGACTTTAGGTGGTTTAACACCAGCCTCCAAAAGGATTTTGTCACCACAGACGTCAGGGCGATCAGTCTGTCGTCATTTAATCCCTAGATAAAGGATTTTTTGGAGGGACCAGGATGATGGTGGGGCTCTTGAGACAGGATGGAACTTTGCATAGCTAAAGTAAGGTGTTTAATATTCCTGTGATGATGAGGGTCAAAGTTGTGTGTCAAAGCTAGCCGCCTGGCAGCGTCCTAGTCCGTGGCTCACAGACACTCTGAGGGATCACAGCGCTGGTCTGAGAGCAGCTGAAAGGAAATGGTGCAAATCCAAAAATCTCTCTGACTTGTCCGAATACCAGCAAAAGCTCTCTAGCTTCACATCCTGCTTAAAGGCTGCCAAGATAGCTTTTTACCAAAACAAAATCCAAAATGCTCCTAACATGGGAAAACCGTTCAAGACATTCAATACTCTTCTCCATCCTCCACCTGCTCAGCCACCCACCGGGCTGACAGGAGACATGTTCGCCACCTACTTCACCGACAAAATCGCCTCCATTAAAAATCAGTTTTCCGAGCCTGACCACCCCAGTCTGGTCCATCCTTCCTCCGGTCAATCATTCTGCTCCTTCCGCTTACTGAATGAGGACGAAGTCTCCCGACTCATAGTGGAATCTAATCCAACCACGTGTCCTCTGGATCCGATTCCTACAGATATCCTGCTGAGCATTCTTCCTGCCGTCAAACCTGCAATAACCCACATTATAAACTCTTCCATGAAAACTGGCGTCTTTCCTTCAGTTTTCAAGCAAGCCACTGTCACTCCGCTGCTGAAAAAATCGTTGCTCGACCCGGCCCAGGTAGGAAACTACTGGCCAGTCTCGCTCCTACCGTTCATGTCCAAGATCCTAGAGCGAGCCGTTTTCACTCAAGTCTCACAGTTCCTCTATGACAATGACCTACTTGATCCTTATCAATCAGGCTTTAAGCGAGGCCATTCCACTGAAACCGCTCTTCTCTCAGTTACAGAGTCACTACGGGTTGCCAGATCGGCTGGTCTCTCCTCAGTACTCGTACTCCTCGACCTGTCTGCTGCTTTCGACACCGTCAACCACCTCATTCTCCTCTTGACGCTATCTAAGCTTGGCATCTCGGGGCCGGTCCTCTCGTGGTTCACCTCGTACCTTGCGGAAAGATCTTTCAGAGTCTCGTGGCATGGACAGATGTCCAGTCTGCATGAGCTGGCGACGGGTGTCCCACAGGGCTCGGTCCTTGGTCCTCTCCTCTTCTCTTTATACACCACCTCATTAGGCGAGATCATTCGCTCCCATGGCTTCTCCTACCATTGCTACGCTGAGGACACTCAGCTCCTCCTCTCCTTCCCTCCAGACGATACCTCCGTCTCAATGCGGATAGCTGCCTGCCTCTCAGATATCTCGGCGTGGATGAGGGATCGCCACGCCTCAGCTTAATCTGTCCAAAACTGACCTCATTGTCTGTCCTGCCAGTAACTCCTTACCTCCTCAGATAAGCGTGCAGCTTGACTCCATCACGCTGTTCCCCAAAACCTCCGCCAGAAACCTTGGTGTCATACGGGACAACCAGCTGTCCTTCAAGGAGCAGGTTAACTCCGTAGCTCGCTCATGTCGATTCGCTCTTTACAACATCAGGAAAATCAGAGCCTTCCTGACAGACCACACCACACAGCTTCTGGTCCAGGCCCTGGTCTTGTCCCGCATCGACTACTGCAACTCCTTGCTGGCCGGTCTTCCGGCGTCCTCGGTTAAACCTCTGCAGATGATTCAGAACGCAGCAGCGCGTCTGGTCTTCAACCAGCCCAAGAGGGCTCATGCCACTCCATTGCTCATTTCTCTGCACTGGCTTCCAGTTGCAGCACGCATCAAATACAAAGCTCTGCTTCTGGCTTACCAGACTCTAACACACACAGCTCCTACTTANCTTCACTCCTTCATCCAAACCTACATTCCCACGCGTCAGCTACGCTAAGCCGCTGAAAGACGCCTAGCGCTTCCACCACAACGTGGCATGAGGTCATGTTCCAAACTCTTCTCCTCTGTTGTCCCCCGATGGTGGAATGACCTACCAAACTCGGTCCGATCCTCAGAGTCGGCACCTACTTTTAAGAGCAGACTTAAGACTCACCTCTTTAAAGAACACTTTCAGTCTTAAGGAGGAATTGATTTATGAATTATGATAGCGATTTGGGAGTTTATCTCTACAAAAAAATAAAAAATAAAAAATTGATAAACATGATGTATCAGCGTCGGAATTAAACTGGACTCCAAACAGTCCGCCTCCTTATATTGTTTCATTCTCTTTGATTTCTTGCTTGTATGTTCTCTCAATGTAAGTCGCTTTGGATAAAAGCGTCTGCTAAATGACAGTAGTAGTAGTAGTAGGGTCAACTGTTCAGCACAGACCTTTCGGGAGGGAAGGAGACACCATCTGGACCTCGGGACCAAGGCTCCTGTTCGTTGCACTATCTTAGATATTGTATGTCAATTTATGCAGCGTTTATCACTTCGCAGAGTGTAGCTTGTATCCTAGGGACCATTAGCTGCACAATCCAAACTGATTTTGGTATCATTTATGGTTTGAAATCATATGTCTCAAAGTTTCATATTTATAAGTATGCAAGTGAATTTATGCCACTATCTGTCATGGTGTTTAGTATATTTAGGATGTGAAAAACAAATGTTAATGCACTGCATAATGTGTTTTCAATTTACTTTTTGGATAATGGTTAGCTTTTCTTTTCAGGGTGGTGGATGTCATTCTGAGACTGATCATGCGCACTATGTGGTTTGCGGGAGGTTTTCATTGGATGACCGTGAAAGGGCAAAGGGCACTGCCGGCAGAAGCTCCCATCCTTACCCTGGCACCACACTCATCGTACTTTGACGCCATCCCAGTTACAATGACAATGTCCTCGATTGTCATGAAAGCTGAGAGCAAGGATATACCTGTCTGGGGCAGTAAGTAAAAACTAGAAGAGAAAAACCTTGGTGTCTATTTCTTGTTTTTTTTTTGACAACAAGTTATTAAAGTGCTTTAGTCTAAGAGAAACATACTCTTACAAGTCTTCATCATTTGGTATCTTTTTAAATACACTAGTTTTATTGTCTAAGCTGTCAGATGGGAATTTTCTCCTGATAAGGTGCTTCTCAGTAGTACTAATATTGACAAAAGATAAGGACTGCTATTAGCTTGTCATAAAAGCTGAAGAGTAAACAGCCAGCTTTGAACAAACACAGTGAGGTGCAAAGATTGTCAGAACAATGACCCTTCATTAAGAAACGATACAGATATGGTACTTTTTTTGCGCTGCAGTACAAACAGACATTGTGCAGTTTAGGTAAACTCCACATTGCAGACCTGCTTTCCATTATGAAGATAACAAGATTCATGAGGAATTTAATAGAAAGCCATACTTAGTTACATAACACTGCAAGCACTTTTTTTTGTTTGTTTGGATTTTTATTTTTATTTTTTTTACTTTCCAAATGTTGCTGATAGATTAAAAAAAATAGCCATATTTGATTTGGCTTGAAAAAAGACTGATTATGCACACAGACCGCTTTAATTCTTTGTACAAAGCTGTTATATCAAACTATTATTGTGAACTCATTTGGTTATGCTTGATTTAATCTCAGACTTTTGGTCATCTTGGTCTTTGTTTTTTTTTTTTCATTTCATTATTTCTTTTTTCTTCCCCTTTACACACATCATTGTAGTTGTGCACAACTTACAGTGGGGCAAAAAAGTATTTAGTCAGCCACCAATTGTGTAAGTTCTCCCACTTAAAAAGATCAGAGAGGCCTGTAATTTTCATCATAGGTATACCTCAACTATGAGAGACAAAATGAGGAAAAAAAATCCAGAAAATCACATTGTCTGATTTTTAAAGAATTTATTTGCAAATTATGGTGGAAAATAAGTATTTGGTCAATAACAAAAGTTAATCTCAATACTTTGTTATATAGCCTTTGTTGGCAATGACAGAGGTCAAACGTTTTCTGTAAGTCTTCACAAGGTTTTCACACACTGTTGCTGGTATTTTGGCCCATTCCTCCATGCAGATCTCCTCTAGAGCAGTGATGTTTTGGGGCTGACGCTGGGCAACACGGACTTTCAACTCCCTCCAGAGATTTTCTATGGGGTTGAGATCTGGAGACTGGCTAGGCCACTCCAGGACCTTGAAATGCTTCTTACGAAGCCACTCCTTCGTTGCCCGGGCGGTGTGTTTGGGATCATTGTCATGCTGAAAGACCCAGCCAC
>SSNP01000083.1:2038722-2067159 GCA_006937955.1 Pachypanchax playfairii
TCTCATTTTCAATGCCCTTGCTGATGGAAGGAGGTTTTCACTCAAAATCTTACGATACATGGCCCCATTCATTCTTTCCTTTACACGGATCAGTCGTCCTGGTCCCCTTGCAGAAAAACAGCCCCAAAGCATGATGTTTCCACCCCCATGCTTTACAGTAGGTATGGTGTTCTTTGGATCCAACTCAGCATTCTTTCCCCTCCAAACACGACAAGTTGAGTTTCTACCAAAAAGTTCTATTTTGGTTTCATCTGACCATATGATGTTCTCCCAATCCTCTTCTGGATCATCCAAATGCTCTCTAGCAAACCGCAGACGGGCCTGGACGTGTCCTGGCTTCAGCAGGGGGACACGTCTGGCACTGCAGGATTTGAGTCCCTGGCGGCGTAGTGTGTTACTGATGGTAGCCTTTGTTACTTTGGTCCCAGCTCTCTGCAGGTCATTCACTAGGTCCCTCCGTGTGGTTCTGGGATTTTTGCTCACCGTTCTTGTGATCATTTTGACCCCACAGGGTGAGATCTTGCGTGGAGCCCCAGATCGAGGGAGATTATCAGTGGTCTTGTATGTCTTCCATTTTCTAATAATTGCTCCCACAGTTGATTTCTTCACACCAAGCTGCTTACCTATTGCAGATTCAGTCTTCCCAGCCTGGTGAAGGTCTACAATTTTGTTTCTGGTGTCCTTTGACAGCTCTTTGGTCTTGGCCATAGTGGAGTTTGGAGCGTGACTGTTTGAGGTTGTGGACAGGTGTCTTTTATACTGATAACGAGTTCACACAGGTGCCATTAATACAGGTAACGAGTGGAGGACCGAGGAGCCTCTTAAAGAAGTTACAGGTCTGTGAAAGCCAGAAATCTTACTTGTTTGTAGGTGACCAAATACTTGTTTTCCACCATAATTTGCAAATAAATTCTTTAAAAATCAGACAATGTGATTTTCTGGATTTTTATTCCTCATTTTGTCTCTCATAGTTGAGGTATACCTATGATGAAAATTACAGGCCTCTCTGATCTTTTTAAGTGGGAGAACTTACACAATTGGTGGCTGACTAAATACTTTTTTGCCCCACTGTATGTTATGAAATAACATGCTGGGTGTAAAGCTGGGCGGTATGGCAAATTTTTCATTTCACTTTTTTTTCTAAATTATATCGCTTTTACAGTATTTGACTGTATTTGTTCATATGACCAACATTACTGCATTAGATGGGCTTTAAATAGTCAATTTTACTGTCACATGCACAGTACCGTGTTTTTGTTGACAGCTTCTTCAAGCTAAGTTGCTAGCCGCCGGCTACCGCAAATGAAGTCCGACCTTTTGAAGCGGAATATATTCCATACCACAGACGTGTCTCCTCTTTTTGGAATAAATTGTTCTTGGTCAGTAACCAGTGAGTTGCTGTTACAGCCCCCGCCAGCAGCCATTCTCAATTCAAAACGTTATTTTTCATGTGCGGTCTTGGCTGAAATTGGTCCCTTCAGAAACATGTTCTCACTGCAAACGTTCCGGGTGCTGTTCACCGGTATAGCGGTATGTGAAAAATTCATATCATAAATACCAGTTTTCGGTCCAAACCGGTATACCGCCCAGCCCTAGCTAGGTGTACGTATTTGAATAATGTGTGGGATTACTTTCCTCCTTGACCAGAGGAAATGATCTTTAATAATAATGTTCAAAGATCAGGGTGTGTTTCCCCTGCTATGTGGGACAAAAATATCTGGACTGAGTTTCTGGCTGGCAGAAATCTCTGTCTCCTCTCTTGATTCCAAAAAGTCAGACTCTTCACATTGCAGTTTCTTTGCTGCTTAGGCATTTCAGTTTATGCTAATTTCCAGTATTAGGAACTTTCACTCTGAGAGTAGAGCTACTCTGTCTGCTTTTTAGAGCTACATGCAGAAGTCAGCCACACCTTGCATAGACAGGACACACACCACAGATCCTATTAACAAGCTTGCGTGTGTGTTTACCATTGTGTGCCAGTGCTGGCGTAAGATTGCGTGTCCCTTCCAGCAGGACAGGCACTCAAGGTTTATGTTATTTTAGTCTTCCTCTCTCCTCCTCCTCCTATCCTGCAATCTGAGTCTGCACTTTGTCACATAGTCGCACCTCCACATTGAATAAAACTCACCCAAATGAACACGGTGGCACTTACTTGCAATGACAGGTGGAAACCACAAAGTGTTTGACCGTGGTTTTATCCTTGCATAATTGTCAGGATCAGTGTCAGTGTCAAGCTGTTAACTGAGATTTAGCTTTGTTGTATTTTCAGTTACTAGAATTATAATAAATCATATTTTGTTTGTGTGCTAATTCTGCTTCAAGTTGCCCTAAAAATTGTAGGAATAGAAAAAAAAGTCCCACTGTCTTTGCAAAAGAAGCCTAGAGTCAATGCACAGCAAAGAAATAGAACCATAATAAGCATTAAGACATGATGAGCTGCAGTCACGTGTGCAGAATGACTGTTATTACGAGCCAGAAGTCTAATCCCTTCCTGTTAGCAGTCAGTCTCTTCTTTCTGTCATCCTGCCAACTGCTCGCTTAATTTCACAATATTTTCTTTTCTTAAATTTGTCACTTATTCTTGTTAGTGACTCTCACAAAAACATTTGCAGTTTGTTTTTTCATTGGTGGATGAGATGTGCAAAGGAGCTTTATCCACAAAACCCCTTGCAAGTTTTTAACACAGCCATGTACCCCTCTTTAAGCATTTTTGTTATGTCTGATATACTTTGCAGATACTGGTATCTACTGGCACTCCACAGTTAGTTTCTACATATTTATCAGCTGTATTTTCACTGTCCAGGTTTGGTTGCTGGTGAAGTTTGTCTTCGACAGGGTGGTGCAGCAGGAAGTGAAATTCGACAGTTGCATTGAAACTAAAATTGGTAACCTTTCATCAGTATGTTGCATGGTTCTTACAGGTTTTGTATTACTTATTGTAGTTGTTCACATTGCTCCTAGTGAAATCAATCGGTGTTTTTTTTTTCTGTTCTGAATTTCAGGGCATGTTTACCAGTTTATGCAAGAACAATATGGCAAAAGACTGATTAGATCACAATAAATCGTAGGTAA
This sequence comes from Pachypanchax playfairii, assembly GCA_006937955.1. Classification (NCBI taxonomy): domain Eukaryota; kingdom Metazoa; phylum Chordata; class Actinopteri; order Cyprinodontiformes; family Aplocheilidae; genus Pachypanchax; species Pachypanchax playfairii. The sequence goes on from SSNP01000083.1 coordinate 2,041,795, forward strand.
TTTCAGGTACCGTGCATTCCAGCAATCAGATTCTTGCTGCCCGAGATGCTCTTACTTTGTTTAGATGATTATAACAAACATAGTCAAGTACATAAAGTGAAATGCTGAGCATTGTGATGACAAAACAGGTGTGAGGAAATGTGGATTTATCACAACTGATATTGCTCAAGTGCTTTGCAGCCTTATCTGTATGTGAGTACATGTTCATTTTTAAAATACCGTGGAAATTGATAAACCAATTTTAATGAAACTCTAAGGAAAATTACTAGTAAATCTACAACCAATTAACTTTTGGGGTTGATTTGATTGAAGATGGCCACCACAGCTGTTCAAAATCAGGAAATGTAAAATCAGTTTAGTTCTACAGAGCTCTAGACTGCGAGTGATTGGTCGCAAAACGCGACCAATCATTTGTCTGAGTGCAAGTAAATTTAAACATCACTCGCGCCAGAGCGAATGGCAATTTCCCAAAACACTTCTGTAATGTAAACATGACTTGAAAGAGTTACAATATATGTTCGCGTGAGTGAGGTCGTCAGACACATTTGGGACTGAGAACCTGCTGCACACATAAAGAAGAAAAAAAACTGCTGCTGACGTGATCCTGTAGAAATCGGGCGCTTTCAGCCAGTTGCAGCGAGCAATATTTATTTTACTTGCTGCGATTGGCTGAAAGCGCCCGATTTCTACAGGATGTGATTGTGACACAGAGGCGGCCTTGCTTCAGCCAATCTCGTTTTGAATGCGGAGGAACGCGGCAGTTTTACTGCTGAAAGATATACAGTCACTGGCTGAGAGGGACTGCTCCGCTATCATGGCGAAGAGGACGATAGATGAGGCAAGCTTGTGATCAAATGTCACCTGTAGTCGACATGAGTCACAGACACACAATTTGCTGTCACTGTGGTCCTCATCACACTGAAAAAAATGCTAAGGTACCAGGGACATCCCAGTTTAAACACGATATGGCCCGGGAAAGATGGAGCTGTAAAGTTAGAAAAATATTCACAGATTCTGCATTTCCAGATCAATAAATTTTCAGCGGAGCGTTGCTTTTACAAAACCGACACCTCAGTGCATCCCAGCGAGGTAGACTTCAGCCATCTGGGTGCCAGGCTCGTTTACCCCCTCCGCGCTCGTGCGCTCCGATGCTCAGGCCGAATATTCCTCACCAAACCCACTCTGATCCCCAATCCGAATAAAATATAATGATTTCAGCTTATTAATCATGCTCTCCAGCCCCGCTGATCACACATTGATTCTGATAAAAGCAGCTACTACCTGTTTGAAGCTCAGTCATCGATTCAGCCTGTGGCAAAGAGTTCGTAGTTGCACCGCGGCTCCAAAACGTCTCCAATAAAATAAAAAAAGCAATAAAGTCCTCCGTGGTGTGTCTTTCAGTCCAAAAAGTGGCCCGAAGCTCCTCCACTTCAGCAACATGTAGCTCCGTCTTAGCTTAGCAGCTAATGAAAAAAATTTCCACACAGAACTTGCTCGTCACATGAAAAATCCCCAGAGGAATCACCTATGGCAAGCAAATAAGGTATATAATCACCACATATCCTCGGTGCTTCCAGCTGGTTGACCTGCAGACTCCCCAGCACCAGCCTCACTGTGCTGGAGTATTTACGATATTAGGCAACCCAAAATGGTGCCCGCTGCTCTGCCAGCTATTGGCTGGTAGATGTAAACAAAATGCCAACGTCGTGCCCGCCAAAATTAATATTTTATATTTTTTTCAAATATAATTTTTTCGAGGAAATGCTGTATTTTCATTTCACAACCCTCTAAACACCCAGTGGAAGCATTATTTTGTAAAAAATAGAGCTTTTAATGAAAATATTCCATGTGGTAAAGGTAAATGTCCTGTATTTGTATAGCGGTTTTCTAGTCATTCAGACCACTCAAAGCGCTTTCACACTACAAGGTTTTGCATTAACCAGTCACGCAACCCGATATGTAAACCGGGGGGAGAGGGTAGGGGCTAACACTCACACAACCCGATACGCAGATCGGGGGCAACATGGGTGTTGCCCAAGGACACTTCGACATGTGGCAGTGGAGGCTGGGATCGATCCACCAACCTTCAAGTTGGAGGACGACCGCTCTAACCACTGAGCCACAGCCGCCCCATATACCACCTTCACATAAGTCAATCTTTAATTAAATCCTTTTTTAAGGTATATGGTTGTCAAAAAAAGCCATTATGAATATTAGTTTTTTCTATCAGCTACATAAATTAATTTGGATTAAGGGCTATTTTCAATCCAATTACGTTTTATTATTAAAATGGGTCAAAAATATACCATTGCATGTTGTAGTGCCACACAAGACACAGTGCACATAACCACCTTCCCTTGATCTTACTACAGTTCATATTTTGGGGGAAATAGGCTTAAATTTAATTTTAGCGTCTTTTTCATCATGTAAAAACTACATTGTAGCATTAGTCTCAGGTTTAGGTAGATGATGGTGGGACCTATTTTATTTAATCTACTACTGGCTGAACATTTACCAGGTTATTAGTAGATTGAATTTCAGTTTATGTCATTTGATCAGGTTATTACAGGAGAACAAACGGGCATCCAACCAAACTCACTCTTGCATTTTGCAATAATTGGGTGGTGGTGGCCTGAGAAGATCACCTGTCCAAAAAATGCTATTCCAGAAGTATTTAGCTAAAAGAGCAAAACTTATATTAGTGTCCAAATATCTATGGGCCTAACTGTATATGCATTCCTTCAATAAATGCTAGACCTTTAATTTCGTCTTTTTTTTTTTAAAGCACATGAAAAGCCACAAGTCCACCAACAGCACAAACAGACAGCCAAGTATAATCAGTTTCCTGAGTTGTTCCTTATATTTCTAACACTGCTGTAGCTACGAGCTACAATAGTGGGACATGCATGAGGATCAAGTCCATTCAGATTTACAATCACCCTGGAGCTGGACATCAATACAATTTTTATATATTCACTCAGACTAAGTGGTTCAGGGGATATCGCTATCTTCAGAAGTGGACTATGGAGTGAACTAAAAAGCACTGTGTGTAAAAAGAGCATATATATTTTTTCGTGAGTAAGTAAAATAGAACCACGCAGTAAAGTCACGTATTAAACCCAGACAATGCTAAACTTCTTTTTTCCCTAGACCTTTTCTGTATTTGTGATCAGCTTGTTCTGATTCATGTAACCACTTTTTAGGGAACATGCTGCTCTAACACACACACACACACACACACAGACACACAAACACACACACAGTCATGTGTTGATATGAGTCAATTGTGATGACTCGGTTTCATGTATTTGGTAAAGTTCATCTTTGTTTGAAAACACAATCACTGGTTAAAAAGTTCCAGAAACTCATTGACAGTGTTATATTCAACCACTGAAATAACACACATTATTTAGTCTTTAGCAGTGGTAGTTTCTTTTATGACATGCTTTTTTAAACTTTAGATTGCTATATATTTGGTTAAAAGTAAGATTAAAAAGCACTACTTTATTTAAACAAATCTTTTAGATTTTTATCTTGCTTTTATAAAGGCTTGCTTTTATTCTAGGGTAGCGCTACATATGGTGACATCGTGTTGAAGCAGCTCTGTTATGTTACTGGCAACATTTGTCTTATTTTTAAGTGTTTTTTTTTTCTTTTTATTTACTTTTGTTCTAGTTTGTATAGTGTGCTGTTTGGAGGATTTTTGCTTAATTTGTTTCTTTTTTTACCACTTGTTATGATTCAAAACCATAGCAGTGAGACTTGTTAAGAATAAAGTATAGCTAATAGACATTCTGAATATTTGAAAGTATGGCTGAGGATCCTTTTCTTCCGGGTGGATCATCTAGACTATTGGTCCATCTACCTGTCATTTATACTGGTGAAATGTTGGAAGGCTGTCCTACATGCACGTTTCTAGGATAGTTTTCACTTTCTGCACGTGTACTCTCGGGTGTTTGTGTAGCTCGAAACACCTCCATCCATTCATTCTACCTCACAGTTCTCACCGGGTTGTTTGAATATGTCTGAAAGTTGCAAGAGAAAAAATGTTGAAGTGTGTGAGAAGAAGAGAGAGGTGAGCATGTTCTGCGATACCGACAGCAACTTGTAAACATGCAACTTGTAAGCATGCACGCAGATAACTGGGAGCTTTCTTTCAGGGGCGGGGCAGGTAGAGTTTTGCACATACACGTTTTTCCAAAAAGTGGTGAGTGGTTCTCTCCTGGTGGTTCTCTCCTGAAATTCAGAAAAATCTCCCACTATTCCTTTTAAATTAAAAGCCAAAATCCCTGTTGAGTTTTAAAAAAAGATGTGGATGTAGAGCAGGAACAAAGCAAAGAGAGAGAACAAGGAATTTTAAACCTGTGAGATCTCTTATAAATACAATTGATGAGCTTGAAACACTGTTGAAGACCCAGTCAGAGTATCAAGAATCCAGTATTATGTGTTTCAGTCAGATGTATCTAAAAGAGCATATCCCAGACTCCAGTGTGTCTCTGCCTGGCTTTCAAACAATACGGGCAGACATATATGAAGACGAGTGGGGAAAAAGAGAGGTGGGGTAGCTATACTTTCTAACAAAAGACAGTGTCATCCTGGACATGCTTATTTACATTTTATATATTTTACATTTTCCTGTGTATTGAGTTACATTTTTAGTTTAAGGGTAATTGTACCTCCTTACTTGAGTGATTTGTTCATTTATTAATGTACAGTGGACGACGGTTATATGCACGACCTCTGTGCCCAGCAATTTTGTGCATAACAGCGTTGTGTGCAATTATCCGTCGGTGGTCATTTGGACTGTAAACACGGGCAGCAGTGTATTAATAACAGATTATTTGAAATGATGTAATAATGCAATTAAAATATATTAGGAGAGTAAAACTGTCAAACAGACCGAGTTACAGTGGGGCAAAGAAGTATTTAGTCAGCCACCAATTGTGTAAGTTCTCCCACTTAAAAAGATCAGAGAGGCCTGTAATTTTCATCATAGGTATACCTCAACTATGAGAGACAAAATGAGGAAAAAAAATCCAGAAAATCACATTGTCTGATTTTTAAAGAATTTATTTGCAAATTATGGTGGAAAATAAGTATTTGGTCACCTACAAACAAGTAAGATTTCTGGCTTTCACAGACCTGTAACTTCTTTAAGAGGCTCCTCGGTCCTCCACTCGTTACCTGTATTAATGGCACCTGTGTGAACTCGTTATCAGTATAAAAGACACCTGTCCACAACCTCAAACAGTCACGCTCCAAACTCCACTATGGCCAAGACCAAAGAGCTGTCAAAGGACACCAGAAACAAAATTGTAGACCTTCACCAGGCTGGGAAGACTGAATCTGCAATAGGTAAGCAGCTTGGTGTGAAGAAATCAACTGTGGGAGCAATTATTAGAAAATGGAAGACATACAAGACCACTGATAATCTCCCTCGATCTGGGGCTCCACGCAAGATCTCACCCCGTGGGGTCAAAATGATCACAAGAACGGTGAGCAAAAATCCCAGAACCACACGGAGGGACCTAGTGAATGACCTGCAGAGAGCTGGGACCAAAGTAACAAAGGCTACCATCAGTAACACACTACGCCGCCAGGGTCTCAAATCCTGCAGTGCCAGACGTGTCCCCCTGCTGAAGCCAGGACACGTCCAGGCCCGTCTGCGGTTTGCTAGAGAGCATTTGGATGATCCAGAAGAGGATTGGGAGAACATCATATGGTCAGATGAAACCAAAATAGAACTTTTTGGTAGAAACTCAACTTGTCGTGTTTGGAGGGGAAAGAATGCTGAGTTGGATCCAAAGAACACCATACCTACTGTAAAGCATGGGGGTGGAAACATCATGCTTTGGGGCTGTTTTTCTGCAAGGGGACCAGGACGACTGATCCGTGTAAAGGAAAGAATGAATGGGGCCATGTATCGTAAGATTTTGAGTGAAAACCTCCTTCCATCAGCAAGGGCATTGAAAATGAGATGTGGCTGGGTCTTTCAGCATGACAATGATCCCAAACACACCGCCCGGGCAACGAAGGAGTGGCTTCGTAAGAAGCATTTCAAGGTCCTGGAGTGGCCTAGCCAGTCTCCAGATCTCAACCCCATAGAAAATCTCTGGAGGGAGTTGAAAGTCCGTGTTGCCCAGCGTCAGCCCCAAAACATCACTGCTCTAGAGGAGATCTGCATGGAGGAATGGGCCAAAATACCAGCAACAGTGTGTGAAAACCTTGTGAAGACTTACAGAAAACATTTGACCTCTTTCATTGCCAACAAAGGCTATATAACAAAGTATTGAGATTAACTTTTGTTATTGACCAAATACTTATTTTCCACCATAATTTGCAAATAAATTCTTTAAAAATCAGACAATGTGATTTTCTGGATTTTTTTTCCTCATTTTGTCTCTCATAGTTGAGGTATACCTATGATGAAAATTACAGGCCTCTCTGATCTTTTTAAGTGGGAGAACTTACACAATTGGTGGCTGACTAAATACTTTTTTGCCCCACTGTATATACTCATACAGTGGATCCACTATGGCTCTATAAGTAAACAGATGCACCAGATAGAACAAATGTTACATTTGACACAATTTCACACCAAAGAAGTCTGTGATTATTTTTTGGCGACTGTCTGACAGCTTCAGGCAGATGCGCCACGCCAGACACACGTGCATAAACACCAGAGCAGCCTTGTTCCGCACACCTAACAGCGAGAGTGTGTGTGAGAACACTAGTGGAGGTGTACAGTCAAGTAACTAGTGAGAAACAGCGAGATTTAGTGAGATGCATGTATGACACTCCAAATGTTTTGTACATATAAGCGTCAGAGCTGTGCGTATAAGCGTATGAATTCTCTATGACACAGGAACATGCCCAGTATTTTTGTGCATTTAAGCGTTGTGCAAATAACCGTCGACCACTGTATTTAATTAGGTTTAAGGATCCTTATTACAAAGTGGCTGATGTACGAATTTTAATCTCATACTCTTCCAGTTTCTCTTTTGACTTTGCTCATAAAAAGATAGTGCTTCTGGAAGTGGGATCACTTTAAATTTATGACCATCTTTGTTTGCCTGTCTGGTGGATGTCAGAGGGCTCTGGGGCACCTGTTGCTAGCAGCGCCACCTCTGTCTCTGTGTCCCAGGGCAGCTATGGCTACAACATGTAGTTTATCAACATCAAATGTAGTATCTGTGTGTGAATAGGTGTGAAGTGCTTTGGGGGTCAGAGTCAGGTTTATAAAAATGCTAATCTAAGTTTACTCCATTTACTATTTAAAGAAACATTGGTTTATGTTTGTTTGTTTGTTTTGTTTTCCTCACTTATTTTGTCTGTTGTTTTCACGTTTTGCTCTCAGCTTTGATAAAGTACATCCGGCCCGTGTTTGTATCACGATCAGACCAGAACTCAAGGAAGAAGACGGTGGAGGAGATCAAACGGAGAGCCCATTCTGGAGGAGAATGGCCTCAGGTAAATGAATTTATCACAGAATAAGTGTCTCACAGTTTCCTCATATGTGTGATCGGTGTTTCCCCTAGCTGTGGTGCTCAGGTAGCGGGGGGTGGTTGGGACGTTGGGTTGTCTCTTGTAGTGAGGCTTTTGCACCCACATTTCTTTCCATAGGCTAATTTCCCTGTTCACTGGCTGGAAATTCTATTCTATTCTATCCCCAGTGGATATATTACTGATTTGTTCAGGAATAACTTATCAATTGTAGAAATACAGATTTATTCTGACTGGACTGAGTAAACAGTCTCATCTGGACCAAGAGCACTGTTAGTTACTACCAACAGTCCAAGTATAAAAAATGCCAGTGTTTCATGCAAATGGTAATTTTTACACATTTTACGCTTGAGCATTTCATGGTTATTTACATAGAATTTTGTGGCAATACACACACACACACACACATAGAGAGACAGATGCCTACATTTTACCTGTTTAAGCAGTAACTGCTGGGAGGCAGAAGGCAGTGGGGAGGAGGACATTGATGTTACACTGTGGGTTCAGTATTCTCTGTTTTTCTAAACTGACTGATTGAAACTGCTGCATCATGTCAGATATGAGTACTACACGTGTTGCGCATTTGCCACAGAACACACATGTCTGCAGCTTTGCGTAGTTTAGAGCGGCGAATCGTATCAGCACTGCTCTAACTTCACCTTGCCTTTAGGCTAAAACCTAAACAGGAGTAATGTCCTTACGCCCCATCGTATTGCTACCTGCCACTGTGTTTACGTAAAACAACAGAGATGCTAACGCTGCTGCTTTCGAAAGCAACCGAAAAATAAATTAATAAATCTTGGCATTTTGCAGCCGTGGCGCAGCACCACGATAAAAATAACGTAGGGGAAACACTGGTGATGGTATACCAGATTTTTAAAATAATCAGGCTTATTTTATGTTTTATTAATATTTAGCAAGTTGGTTACTGGTTTGGAGCATCTCAGTTTCTGCTTTTCCCTAAACAGAATCGCAGCTTGAATGTTTGGGGAAATTATCAACTACAAACATTAGGAGCCCTTCACACTATCATATACACTATTGGTCAAAGTTTTAGAACACCCCAAGTTTCAAGTTTTTTATATTTAAAATTCTCAAGTTTAATGTGTCATTTCACTCCAAAATAAACAAATTGTACAAAAAACAATTGGAGTTCCAAAAGAAATCATGGAATCAATTTAGAGACCAAAATGTATTCTAGACTTATGTCTCATCAAAGTCACCATCTTTGGCAGATATAATAGCTAAACATGCTTGTTGCATTTACTCCATGTTTTTAAGCTCATCATCTTGTTTTTTTGTTTGTTTTTTTTTTGAGGTAGTTCTGGCAAAGCTTGGATGTATGTTTTGGATCATTATCCGGCTGTAGGCTGAACCTCTGACCAATTAGGCACATACCAGACAGTATTGCATGGCACTGCAGAATGCTGTGGTTGTCATCTAAGTTCAGGGTTCCTCTCACTCTGTACCAGTCACAGACCCTGGATCCAGTGAGACAGTCCCAGACCATCACAATTACTCCTCCAGCTTGTTGGAGTAGCTCTGTGACTTAGCTAGCACTTGCTAGTATTTTTTTGTTCTTTTTGAGTATTTCTTGCTAGTTTATTCTTCTGGAAATATTTTCTAAATACTTTTCTTCTGATTTGGATGCTGTGCTGATTGAGTTTTTTCCTTGATTTGTCACTTTTTTGCCATTTGTTATGATGTGTAACCATGGCAACAAGAGACTTGTTTACAAGAAAGAGCCGCTAACTGACATTTCTAAGGCTGAACTAATCCTCAAATTAAAACTCTGGATCCCTGATGAGCTCAAAAGAAGAAGACGTGGATGCAGAGCAGGAGCAAAGTGAAGAGAGAGAAGGAGGAAGTTTAAACCTTCACTTCCATCAGTCATATTGACAAATGTGAGATCTCTTTGCTAACAAAATGGATGAACTTGAAGCTCTGTTGAAGACCCAGCCAGAGTATCAGGAATGTAGCATCATGTGTTTTACTGAGACATGGCTAAAGGAACATATCCCGGACTCCTGTGTGTCTCTGTCTGGCTTTCAAACAATACGGGCAGACAGAGATTTGAAGAGGAGCTGCAAAAGAAGAAGAGTTTGTCAGCTACAGGAGATCCTTCCTGTCCACACCTAGAACCCTCTACAGGATATCCTTCCTGTCCACACCTAGAACCCTCTACAGGAGATCCTTCCCGTCCACAGCTAGAACCCTCTACAGGAGATCCTTCCTGTCCACAGCTAGAACCCTCTACAGGAGATCCTTCCTGTCCACAGCTAGAACTCTCTATGGCTCCCTGAAAAAGAACTGAGCTACAACAACACTTGAATTTCCCTTCAGGGATTAATAAAGTATTTTTGATTTTGATTTGATTTGATATTTGACAGTTGATGCCACACACTGGAAACATCTGTTCATCTACTCAATGACGTACAAAGATCCTGGTGATTAACTGAAGATTTCTAATTTTGATTCACCAGTCCATAACACCTCCTTTCATTTATATAATGGTCTCCAATTGTTAATTGCTTTTTTCTCACAATTTTTGTAGCAACACACTATTTTCTACTGTACAACAATGTTCAACTGGTGCTCATAAGGGTTTGGTACCCCAGTGTGTTCCAACTCTGCTTTTTCTGCAGACAGAGGGGGGTGTAAATAATCCAGTGAAGTTGTAAAACCTGTAGGAATTAGTAGTATCAGATTTTCAGGCTGAATTAACTTCCATTGCTGCAAGACAAAAAAAGGCCTTTTTGTAAATTTTGAAATGTACATTATTTTTCATTCATTTTTTGGTTAACGTTCCCTTTTTTAACCACTATCAGTTCAGCACTTACCTTTTTTACCATTTCATACTTTATATTGGACTTGAGTGGCTTGAATTGCTCTTAAAAAAAGGTAAAATCCAGGTGTTCTAAGACTTTTGACCTGTTGTGTATATACAAATATTTTTTTATTAACTCTATTTTTTTACATTAACTAGTCTTTTTTTCCCCAAAGTTTTTCATTATTTACAACAACATATTTTTGGGCTTCATTATTAATAAGAATAATTGAACTGAAACATTAATGAGTACTTCTCCTCTTCAGATTATGATATTTCCAGAGGGGACCTGCACCAATAGATCCTGCCTCATCACCTTTAAGCCAGGTAGCTCATTTTCTGTTATTATCAAAGTTCTTGTCTTTGGTTCGTTTGTTTTTTTTTTTTTTTATTGGAAATTTAAAATAAAACCATTGAGACAAATATGTTTTTACAGAACTTTGAGCACTGTTTTTATTTCATTAATATTTCACCTTTAGTGCACAGTAGTTTGTTTCCATGGTTATTACAATATGTGTCTTGTTTGGCTGACTTTTGTAGGGGCCTTCATACCAGCTGTTCCAGTCCAGCCTGTAGTGATTCGCTATCCTAATAAACTGGTAAGATTTTCAGCTGCTAAAGGAAAACTTTTCAACATATTTATAATCTCTGTGTTTTGAATGGAGACATTTTACCTGTTTAAGATTTAAAATTTTACATCCTGTTTCCCCTATTAATTTTTATTAAGCTGAAAATGTAACAGTTCAGTTTAGTTTTTTTAAAAGATGACTCAGCATGTTTTGCTTCCTAACATGTATCAGCACTTTTCTATAGTTGACCTTAATTTATTTTAGTAGATGGAAATTACTTGCTTTGCTTTTTTTGCCACAAAATCAGATACTTGTTTTTTAACTCATTCAGTGCCACTTTCAGATTTCATATCCCCCTCAGTGACAGAGATATTTAGCATTTTTATGGATTTTTGAAGGCCCACAGAATATTTTCTCCTATGACTGTGAATTCTGAAACTTTCAGCACAAACTTTAGTCTTTCTTCTTTCAAAGGCAAAAAAAAATGTTCTACCTCCTTCTGTTATTTAGTAATCTGCAGTACAAAAGAGGAACTTTTATTAAGATCCACACGTTTGTTTTTCTAACCTCCTGAAGACCAGTTTCCAGACATTTACTATCTTTCTGGGGTCCGGGAGTTCTTGTGGGGACCGAAGCCTGGTCCCCATAAGGGGGACTCCCCTTTTTAGGGTTAGGGGTTAGGTTTATAGGTATGGTGTGAATAGAGTTTTAGTTAGTCTTAGGGTTAGTTATAGATCAGTAATGGTCAAGGTTAGGAAAAGGGTTTGGGTTAGGCATAAATCTATTTACTAAAATCAATGGAAGTCAAATGACGGTCCCCATAAGTATAACAAAACAAGTGTGTGTGCGCACATCTGCACGCGTGAGTACGCGACTTAGTCAGTTCGTTCCCCAACGGCCATTCGTTTGTCTATCAACACTTACCGTGTGTTTTATGCAGTGAATCCTTCTTTATTTTGCTCCCTGCTGCCTTCAGAAGATCCTAACAGCAGATACTGGTCGGATAAATCCACCTCAGCTTCACGAGAATCACCAGAAGAACCTCAACGTCAGGCTGAAGACATCACGAGTCCGAAAAAAACGAACTGAATCAAAAACCGCGCCACCTTCGACACGATACTCGTATATCCGACCGTCGTGCTGGAGGATGTAATAAACTCCACCACCTTCTCAATTCCATAAATTCTATACTAGTTGACTCTGAACAACAAGATCACATCACAGCCACTTCACAGGCTCTGAATCTCCCTTCCACATTCACAGTCTGTCTTGTCCTGAGTGCCTGGCTCCTCCCCCGCTCCACATGGCTTATAACACGGTAAATAATAAGGGTGATCTCACCCAGAGAAGTGCACCACTGCCCCCTCCTGGATCATATGACTAAATACAGCCTGTAATGAGTTCAAACTCACAGAGCAGCTGCCCAAGAATGCTTTGCGGGATTTAAGCCAATAAAAGCTGTAGAGACGTCAAGACTTCAATGGTACTGAGCGTTCGGATTCAGTTGGACGTCTATAGACGTCCATGGCACTGAATGAGTTAAAATGATGGTCTATATAACAGAATTATCATTTTCATGCAAAGAAGGGTCTAAAATATTATAGTACAGGTCATGCTGAGAGTATAGACAATGTGGCAGTACGAAGAAATAAGTTTATAAGAAAGACGTGCTGTCCTTTAGGGCTCCTTTCATGTACAAAAACAAAGCTGCTCGTTAGGACCTATTAGAATGTGTCTGGATCACAACAAATTTAGTAAAGAAAGCTCCCTCAGACAGTCTTGGAACTCTTAGTCATCTGACCTTTATAGAAACCTGGAAACCCCATCATATTGGATGTAGCTAGGAGGAGGGTAGGCAAATGACTGCATACCAAAGGGCTGTTGGTTCAGTCCTATCTTCCCCCACCACCACGCCTCGTCCCGAGTCACCCCTCAAAAAGAGAGAGTTTATCTCCATGAGATCTTCCTGGTTAAACAAAGACCAAATGAAATGAATAATATGTTTTCATGTATGTGTTTTTAATAGGACACAATTACATGGACCTGGCAGGGACCAGGAGCGTAAGTAAATACTTTTCTTTCTTTTAATATTTCTATGATTTATGGAGAGTTAAAGCTGGTTTGGACTCAATGGCAATTAAATTGAATTTGGGCTGAGATATTTGCAAAATGCACTAATCATTTCCTTTTATGATTTAGATTTGAGATCTTGTGGCTGACCCTCTGCCAGTTACACAATGAATTCATCATAGAGGTATGTGTCATTGTATCTGCTTAATGTTCTGTTTACTTGCAATGGGTGATAAGCTCATAAATCCATTTATTGTCCTTTATTTATTACAGACATATTTTACTTTTGATGAATAGTCCCTTTTATTTAACTTTCATCATTTTTTAAGTTAGACCTTTTAATTTTGATTAACTTTTAATGTGTTCTTTAAAAAAGTGATGTATGTTCAATGTTTAGCTAATATATTCCTTCCTTCATAGTTTCTTCCCATTTACACTCCATCAGAGGAGGAGAAGAAGAATCCTGCTCTCTTTGCAATCAATGTGAGACAAGTCATGGCCAAGTGAGTCAAATATTTTGACTGTGTTGTATGTGACAAATGGAACTGAATTAAGTGTAAATGAAAAAAGAAGTAACTTCCTGGATCTAACCCAGTCAGCTGCTGATTAACCGCCAAAACTTGTTAAAAATAATTTGGTTGGTGTCCATTAAAATGTGACGATGGGTAAAAAAAGCCAGTTAGATCTTTTCGGCTCCAAACGAAAATAGAATTGCTATTTTGGCAGGTGATGATTTATCACACGCTTGTGACTATTAATGAGCAACAGGAGAACTTTTCTTTTTGTTAAATCATGTTACCTTCTCCATTTATGACCTTGGTGTTCAGTCATCATATTAATCACATCAGCGTCTGCAGTTGTTCAATAAGCCTTAAGCAAAACTTGTAATGTCCTATCATTGTCTCCCCTCAGAGCGTTGGGGGTACCCATCACAGACTATTCATTTGAAGACTGCCAGCTGGCGATGGCCGAGGGCCAGTTGAAGCTGCCAGTCGACACCTGCCTGCTGGAGTTTGCCAGGCTCATCAGAAGGCTGGGGTGAGTCACTCACTTTTTCCAATTCAACGTACCCATCAGAGAGAAATAAGTAAAGACCATAAGAGCTTAAAATGCTTCACCAACTCAGAAGGATTTTGGCAGGGATTCAGTTTCTGGCACTAGTATCCCGGTGCTCTGTAGGAATTTCAGCTGCTTGTGCAAGATCAGGCACTGCTGAACTCTGGATTCACATTTTCAGATAGATTTTATGGAGTGCTACATATTATCTTTTTGCAGATGATAAGATCATGTTGCCTTGTACTGGTGCTGTTTGCAGAAAAGTGGAAAGCAGTCAGGATGAGACTCCCGAATTCTCCATCTGGCCTGAGTCTTTGCTTCAGAAAGGAAATTTCAAGTATCTTGGTGTCTTGTTCACAAGTGATGGACATTACAATATCCTAGATACACCACCAGTCAGAAATCAAGACCTTTGACTGGTTGAGTAAAAGCCACTGAAATTAGCTTCCTCTGTAGAGTGGCAAGGCTCTGCCTAAGAGATAAGATGAGGCTCAAACCTCCTGCTCCTCCTCATTGAAAAGAGTCCACTGACTTAGTACAGGCACCTCTCTTTGGAGGTTTTCCAATCACATCCTGGGAGAGAGACGGATCCAGAATATATTTCCCCTGAACTGAGAATGCAATGGGACCTACCACAAGAAGCTTGATCTGTGACCCCCATGACCTGGACACGTGGATGAGGATGGATGGACGGACAGATGGACACATCTTTTTGTTTTCCAGTGGAAAGCAAGAAAATTAAAAGTTTGTCAGTTGCATTTTCGGCCCACTGAAAGGCTCACAGTATCAAGCGCTGTTTAAAGTGAGACCATAAAAGATTTATAGGAAATTTTTTAGGGAAGCTAAAAGTTTAAAAGCAGTAGCAGTTAAAAAACACAATTTTATGTTTTCATAAAAAACAAACCAAAAGTTTCTCTCCAATTTTTTTATTTATTTTTTTTTAAATGGTTGGGGAGACCATGTGCCAAAAATGCATTGCATTGTGGGTAGGAGTGGCAACTTTACCAAAACAAACCTAGGCACTTTTGTAAATTTTTGATTTACACCACTAACTTGACTCTAAAGAGTTTGAATCAGCATTCTTTGCCACTTTTACCCACAATGCTTTGCAAAATTACATCACATTCTCCATCTCTCTAAAACCAAACGCCATCCATACATGCTACATATTTACTGATTTATACATGTGACTCATCTGCCTAACAGGAAGAAGCCTGCCTAAAAGATTAAAACTACAGTTTTTAAAACTTTTTTAAAGGTGTGATGACATCACTGTTTAAACTGGCGTAAAGCTATTTCATGTAGTAGATAAGCCCGCATATGTCAACTCACAAAAGAATTTGATTAAAAAACTAACACGGCGGGGGTGTACGGTAAGGTCAGAATCCTCTTCTCAGCAACACGGTTCCTTTCATTAATGATATGTGGGTCTCCCTGGCTGACTTCGCTCTGATTGGCTACAACCATTGCCCGCAGCAAGCCTTTCTTCTCGGCTCCGTCAACAGTCCAGTAACATGGCGAGTGGACGTTTACAACCGTATATGTTCGAGGCTGAAACGTCTTCTGAGGAAGACGGAGGGGTGAACACATAAAACTCAACTAATCACATGAGCGAATAAACAGTGCTGTCAGATGTTATCAATGAAAATAGATTCACAATATGGTATGATAAACCTGTTGCTCACGGACATTGTTGCTAGAGCGGCTATCACATGCTAGCATCATGAACTCTTCAGACCACGAACAAACATTTATCAGGCAAGGCAGCATTTTATTAAATAAATAAACTTACGGGTATTGACGATGTGGTCGCCTTCTTCAGGGTTGGTAAAGAATTTTTAATTAAAATCAGTTTCTTTGACAATCCCAACTTGAATTCACGTTCAAGTTATGGAAGCAATCCTCCGTGAAGTGAGCTGAACATATTCTCAAATTGAGGTTATAACTGCGTGGCACTTCTCCATAAATGAACTTCAGCCACTCTTCTCTAGTTTTTTCATCCTTCGGGAGTGAGTGTAAACTTCCAGCATGGGTTGAGCATCCTTGGACACAACATGTCCCCGTTTGCGTAGTCATCTCTTCTCAAGAGCAGCAGCACAAGCTAGCGCAACGCAGCTACCGGTGTATGGGCTGGGGGTGGGGGGGTGGTGTGGGGGGTTGGACTGTTTACTTCACTGTGCACTTTTATTGGACGCTATGAAATACGTAGGATGAAATGCCACGTAGGAAAAAATGGTGCTTTCCGATTCAACCGTTTTTTAAATATGAAACAAAGCGGACCGCCCACAAACGGGAACTTTGATACTCGCTTTGGACGTTCACACGGCCTCATCAGTGCACAACACATCATGATATACCCCAAAAACCTCAAAAAAGTGCATTTTGATGTCATAACCCCTTTAAAATGTTAAAACATAAGTCTAACACCAAACAACCACATAAAAAACAACAAAGATTCATATGTGCAGAACCTTTTTAATTTACTTTGGTTTCTTTTCCTCTTGCTGTGGTCACAGGCTGAAACCACAAAACTCTGAGAGGGTTTTACAAGACTATGGAAACAGAGCCAGGAAGCTGGAGGGACAGAAACTTGGTCTGGATGACTTTTCCCACTTCCTCGATGTACCAGTTTCAGATATGCTGCGTGACATGTTTGCGCTCTTTGATGAGGTAAACACACTTTGCACTCACGACTCCAGTTGCTGTTGTTTCCTTGTTTTTTTTTTTTTTTTTGTTCATTCAGTTCTATTCAATTGACATCAAAAAGAGAACAATAATGCAGCTTTCACACATAACTAGTCATTCATTTCAAAGTGTGTATTTATGCTGGGTGACTAAAGAAAAGGACCTTTATTTGTCACAGCACACACTTGCTGTGTTATTGTTTGCTTATGGAGGGTTATTGCATTTTTTTGTCCCCTTTTAAGATTTACACTTATTTTCTAAGTATTCTGGATTGCACAAATTGTTTTCCAGCACTTCCCAAAACTTTGGTGGTCAGTCCATTGGGGAAAAACAATGTTTTATTCAGCCCAAAATTTTCTCTCAAAATTCAGTTCCTTTAAATTGTAGCACTATTCTCTGAAACCATTACAACAATCTAATTATGACATTTCAGTTTATCTGTTTTACTTTTTACCCTGACCCCCAATTTACACCGGACATGTTGGCGGTGTGGTGCAGTTTTGTTTTGACCTCCTTGGCGCGTCAATCCCCACTGGGAGCGTTTCATGCACCAGTCAGCAGTGACGCAGGCCAGAGTTGATCGCAAAATCATGTGTGATTAATTAATCATGTGCCTTAACAACAAAGGACTCCAGCTTTTATTTTTTTCTTGTTAAGTTTTTAGTTTTGAATGTTTGGAGTCGGATCATCTCTGTCAGTGTGTGTCCCAGGACAGCTGTAGCGACAATATGTTTGTAGTATATCACCACCAAACGTGTGAGAGTGTGTGTGAATGGGTGAATGACAAACTGTAGTGTGAAGCGATTTGGGAGTCACCTGACTTAAAGTAGCCATTTCATACAAATTTCAGCACTTTGTGGTTATTTCTTAAGTATTAACCAGTAACATGAAACATTTTATATCTAAAAAGATCAGGAAACACTGATTAACAGACCTTTCAATCTGTCTGCATTAAAATTCGGGTGGTTCTGCCTCCTTCCGTCAGGCTGCTTCGTCAGCAGCTCGTTTATATTCATTATTCAAATTTGCTGGAATCAGGTTTGCTAACAAACTAGCCTATGAGAGCAAGGTATACTGTTTCCTGCCCTGCTGCGCATGGCACGTCTTATGCTACAGCTTTTAGCCAGCAGCATGCTAGGCGTGGTTTCAACTGCAGGAGCTGATGAATACTAACGAACAAAGGAGTTGTGACAAAACAAATACAGGCTGTTCAAACTCGGGAGAACTCAGGTGTTATCTCCACCTGCCTAGTTTGAGAGATTAAAACTGAAAGAGAAGTTGTTGACCTGTTTTCACACCCACTATGAAGGTAAGAACACCTGTGGAGCTAAAATATTCAACACAAACCTCAGAAAAAACGTTTTTAATGGAATGGCCTCTTTAAGAAATGCACTATAAAAGCATGCCATTTACCTTAGGTTAGTGTAAATACACACATTATTTTGAAATTTATCAGATGCTGCATGGGTGTTTTCCTGTTAGCCCTATGTTAACTGTTGTAGCTTGATGCTTTTTGGAGGCGTGTCACGTGCAAAATAGAACCCAATCCTATCTTTAGTTTATGGAGACGCGTGTGGTGTAAACCATGCCATAAACTATAATGGTTTCTATTTGCCGCGGTGACCGCAGCGCTGCTGTAACGATCCACAGATGCATCCGGTGTAAATTGGGGGTCAAAGTGCCTTTTTTTTTTTTTTTTTAAAGAAAGTTTTTTTCTTAGAACTTGAGCTTTAAAAGGACTCTGTAAATTCACTTTATTTGACTTGTGAATATTTATAATTGTATTTACATAAAAAATGAGATGAAAAACAGTAATTGAAAAAAGTAATTGAAAGTCTAAATCAATGTACATTAAATACTCTACTTTTCATGTTATTTGATAAAACAATATTTTTTTATAGTTGAATATACAAATGAACAAAACGAAAATTTTGAACACATCTTATGTGTAGCCATTTCCATTTGTTCCTATTTGTTCACATGACAGACGTTGTAATGTTTTAGTGTGTCAGATACTTAAAAACACAAAACAGGGAACAGAGTCCACCTTCCTCCATCCTGCTGTATTATACAGGTCTCTCAACTTGCATAGTTTTGGGTTGAGAGACCTATATAATACAGGAGGATGGAGAGAGGTGGACTCTGTCCCTGCGTGTCCATGTTGCAGAGGTTGTAATGTTTTAGTGTATCATATTTGAGAAGACAAAACAGGGACAGAGTCCACCTCTCTCCATCCTCCTGTATTATACAGGTCTCTTAACTTGTATACTTGTGGGTTGAGAGACCTACATGATCCATGAGTACCATCTAGTGGTGGTGGGTAGAAACAACATGTGGAATTTATATGAAAAGGATTTGCGTAAAAGTGTAAAAGTCTGTCACAGTTCTGTGATGGTGGCACCCAGAGAGTTAAATGGTTCTCCAAGTTTCTGTACACTTTGTTTTGATTGCTGCTTCTTGGATTTTGTTTTAAAAAACAAAAGCACTGACAGATAGGTAAAAAAAATCTAGATGCACACAAGCAGTGCTGGAAATAAGTCATCTTTGTAAGACTGGCATTATTAATTATTAAGCATATGTTACTAGACATGCAACATGGAAATTACATGTATATAAGACAGGACTTTGAATGTCTTGCATTTAGCACACAGACTTTAGTTTAAATAAAATATGTTGCAACTCCTGTAAGTGAAATATTGTGGCTTCACTTTTCTTCAACAAAAGAAGGTGGAGTCATGTAGTCTG
The DNA here is from genome assembly GCA_006937955.1 of Pachypanchax playfairii. Taxonomy (NCBI): domain Eukaryota; kingdom Metazoa; phylum Chordata; class Actinopteri; order Cyprinodontiformes; family Aplocheilidae; genus Pachypanchax; species Pachypanchax playfairii. The sequence continues at coordinate 2,061,250 of SSNP01000083.1, forward strand.
TCTTTGTAGATATCAGTGATTAGCCTGGAAGCAGCTCCAACTCATTACATTACCCCTGCAGGCTCGCACTGATGGATTCATCATTTCCTCTCCTCTTTGCTGCATAACAGAGTACATCTGCTCTAATCTAACAGTCTTCAGTCTTGATCCTTTCAAAGCTTTTATGATTTCACTGAAAAAAGATTTTACCTATAAGCTTTTTATTTTTAACTTTTCAAACTCTGGTGCCAAACTCCATCCAGAGATGTTACACCTAGACTATATCTAAGCATGTATCACATCCACTTAACAGGAGGAAGCTCATTTAAAAGATCAAAAATACATTTTATACCTAAACAAAACACATTTTCAACATCATGCAACAACGTGAAAAAACATTAAATGATGCTAAAGTTGGGACGGCCGTGGCTCAGGTGGTAGAGCAGGTCGTCTGGTAACTGGAAGGTTGCTGGTTCGATTCTGGCCGTTGTGTCCTTGGGCAAGACACTTAACCCACCTTGCCCGTTTGGTGGTGGCTGGAGGGTCCGGCGGCGCCAGTGTCTGGCAGCCTCGCCTCTGTCAGTGTGTGTCCCAGGACAGCTGTGGCTACAAACGTGTAGTTCATCATCACCAAACGTGTGAGTGTGTGTGAATGGGTGAATGACATACTGTAGTGTGAAGCGCTTTGGGGGTCGTAGGACCTGAGTAAAGAGCTATACAAGTACACGCCATTTACCATTTTTAAAGTTGCGTACGTGGGAAAGCTTAGAGCGGTTGTTTTACTCGATGCTAACCAAACTAACGAAATTTCATGAGAAAGCTCAGGCTACACAGATTACATCCTCCTTTTCTGTTTGAATACCACATCCATTTACTCTTTTCGCTGTAACATATCTGTAGATTATTATATATTACAAGTTAAAAACATGAATGTTAACTTTATTATGATTCCAAAATAATAAAAATAAACCTGATGAAATGTATTCACTTTAGTTTAGGCATATTGTTTTGAAACGTGTCTAAATAAAGAGGTTAAAGCTTACTAGGATGTTTTTCTTTTTCCAATACATTATTTTTATTTATTTTAGTTTACATTAAATGTGTTAAGCGCTCTGCCTTTTACTATTAAACATTAAGGTTCTCTTTTTTATATTCCACTAAATGTTCATTAGTAAAGTGAAGCGTTGAGCCATTAATAAATGTTTAATATATTCATTAAGAGTGGTGGCTCACCAGTATCCTTTGGGGTTTTAATAATGCATGGGGAGTTTTTTATTCCAGTTTTAGGAGTCTGAGTCTCTCTGGGGGGGGGGGGCTTCATTGGAATAGGGAATGATCTTCCTGAAAACATCACAATATATCTCCTGACATAAATGTTCAACCCATATTAGTATTTTTGGGAAAACCTACACTATTAAATCCTGTATGAGTTTTTTGCATTCTGGTACTATGTACTATCCATCTCAGTACTACGGGTGACAAATGCCTTTTTTTGTTGTGCAATTACACGACATATATATATTTTTTTGTCCTAAAAACAGTTTGATTACAAAAATACATGGTGTTCTGACTATTTTGTCATGTATCAGGTTTAAAAAGGTTTAGGAATGAGAAGCTTCCTACTGTATCAAGTAGGATTTGATCACTTTTTGCCACTTGAAACACTAATAGCTGCAGTATGTTTCCAAATGGGGGTTGAAATTGAGCGCTGACAATTATTTTTAGCCTGTCGTTGTAATTACTGCAGTGCACCATCAGACAATAACATATTCCTGCAGCAATACTTTTATTATTCAATCTAAATTGTTACTATAGATCCATCTGTGTAATAGAAAGTATTAACTTTACCAGTTTAATAATGTTTTCTCCTTTTTAAGGGTGATGATAACAACATGGATATTAGGGAATTTGTGATAGCCTTATCTGTGATGTGCAGACCTGCCAAAACACTGGAAACAATGAAACTGGCCTTCAAGGTACGTTTTTTTTTATCTTTTGCTTCATAGTTAATGCAGCACTATGTAGTTTTCTGTACTCCTCCACTCTGAGAGTTTCTATAATTGAATGGCACATGCTGAAGGTTTGTGTGGTTTTTCAAAGTACAGTGATAAAAATACCATCAGTGTGAGTTTTACACTGATGTTTAACATCATTTTTGCTTTATTTTGTGATTTTTTTGTGCTCAGAACTGTTTTTTGTGATATTTAGTGAAATGTGCTGGTGGTTTCTTGAGGCGCTTTGTTGTAGGAAAATTATAATTAATTCTGTTTAATTGAGCACTGGATTGGCTACAATAAATCAAATTTTTCCACTTAAGTTTGAGATGAAGCTCAAGCACAGACACAGAGGAGAAACAAAAAATAAATAGTTTACCTGCAAGCTTCAAGCATTTCCTCCAGCTTTTGCAGTTTAGCAAGTTCCTGTTCTGTCAACATGGCAATGTTGCTTTTTTGTTGAACCAAGATGGCGGTCAGCAGAGATTTGTTTCTTTGGATCCACTTGATCATCTCGAGTTGACTTCCATTGTGTTGGAACATCCTAAACAAGAAATTCATTCTCATGTCCAACTTGGAGTTCCATTAATTCCTCAGCATTAAAAAGTCTGACAAACTTGCAACATTTGACGAGAACCCTTTCAAATCTACTGTCATTCAGTGAAGTCGTTATTCTTCTTTGCAGACTGAGTGCCGTGAAGGACAAGTGTTCAAATGAAAGATGTCTGGTGGCTGCAACCATGTTATGAGCACTGAGTGCCAAGCATGATTACAGTTCCCTTGATTTTCCATTTGTTTGCAACATATGGCAAATAGTTAGTAGGGATTCACCGTTACCAGTATCAGTATTGGTGCATCCCTAATAGTTAGCACATGCTTCAGCACAGAGTCACTCTTCAGTTTAACTCACAGTTAGTGCAAATGACAAAGGAGTCCAGTTAATATCAGTCAACTGCACTGTGATGCCCTGTTAGGCATGGTCAATATGACATAAAAAAAAGATCACAATATATTTTTCCATATTGTTCGATATCATTTTTTTGTTGAATATTGCCTGTTTAAAATGCCTCAAAATGTAAAAATAAAGAAACGAGATATTGGTTAAACCTTTTATTAACATTCTGAGTCTTTTTAATGACAAAGATGCAAACAAATTGTCTGCCCTGGGAATATTATAACACCCTGAAATGTAAAACTTTATCATTATCTGTTATGCTACATATTACATATGTTTATGCTGTTCACATCATAGCCACTGGCACTTTATATTAAATAACAATACTGTTTAGCTACTTTGTAGCAACAGAATTAAACACTGCAAAACAAATAAAATCTAAATTTTAGCAGCACTGAATACTCAGATCAAACAATAACACACCTAAAGATCAACATTTAAAACTGTAAACCTGATTATCAGTTGACATGTTACAAATCAACTGAATGAAAACTTTACTTCTCAACAATGACCTCATCTTTAGACGATAACTCCAAGTCATGACTGGGATCTATTTGGCTGTCTTCAGCGCCACATTTGGTCATTCTGCTGCTTTTTCTCAGCAGCAGTGTTGCACAGAACATGACAGGCTTCTTCTTGTAGTTTAACGGCAGTGGACAAACAACTTGCAGGGAGCATTACTGCCCCCTAATGGGTCTGCATGATTCCCCATGTTTGATAAAAAAAATAGCCTCACAGCTGATTGCCATGATCGCGATGACGAAGTGCGATCGTATAATCGCCCAGCACTACGCCCTGGTAGTTGTTGTTGTTCACTGATGTCCAGTGGTCTTCTGAGATGTCCCTTATATGCACAAACTCCTTTTTTTACTTATATAATGTGTGCAGTCTCAAAATGATGGTTCCTCTTCAGGGTAGATTATAAGGGGCATCTCCTGATGCAGTGTGAATGACTTGTCTCAGTCAGTCATCTTCTACTATGCTAATTGGTTGGCAGTTTTAAGATATCCAAGTAACCAAAGAATAAGGTAACTTTTCACTCATAGGTTGGGATATTTGTCCGTGAGTGTAGACTGATGAATCCCGGTAGAGCTGGATGTTTGTGGTAGTAACTGCATTCGACTTTACAAATTGTACAAGTTACCCTCGTTTAATTCTTTTAAATTATTTTTAACTTTTCTTTTGACTAGTTTAACTGTTTTATGAACTTTTAGCGACTTATCTTTTATCGGACACGTTTTTAATCAAAGCACGGACTGCTGTTACTTTCACCATGCCTCCACTCACATGCAGCTCCGGGTGTGATGGTTGTGTCAGGCTAACTAAGAAAATCAAGGAATTGGAGCAGAGGATCTCCAATTTACATCTGATCCAGGACCATGAGCGCGACGTGGACATCATTTTCGGCCAAACTTTCGCTGCTGCTACCAGTGCCCAGCTGGCCGACACAATCCCCTGCCAGCCCGGAGAAGCACCGGAAGGGAAATCCATTGATGGGTCTCCAGGCGGACTCGGACAGACGAACGCCGGCGGAGGTACAACATCTACGGCAGAGGATGAGCGTTGGTTCCAGCAGGGGGCTAAGCCAAAAGCCCCCCTCAGCTCCACTCCGGTGCCCCAAGGTACGTGGTCGACGGTCGGGCCTGGTCGCGGTGGGGGTGCCCGGAGCGGCTGCCACCATTCTCCTCCACCCGACCTACCACTATCGAACCGTTTCGGCGCCCTGGGAGACGACTTCCCTCCTCTGACCGTCCCTCCGACCGCGCCGAAGACGATCATTTCTACAGGACCGCCGCCCATCCCCTCCCAGCAGCCAGAGCAGCAGTCGGACTCCGGTAGTCACCCACGTCGCGCCAAACTCAGGACTACAGCTGGGACCCGCCGAGGTGTGCTCTATTACACCCCGAATCCACGGAATGAGCCCTCGGCGCCCTCTAAACACCGCTACAGTCCTGTGGATGCCAAGCTGCCCAACATCCAGCTGGTCCTGGACAATGAGGGGTCTTCTGCTCAGAATCTTCAGCATCAGCCTGCACACCATCCACCCAGCACTCTCATCATTGGAGATTCTATTATCCGGAACATTAGGGTGCGAGGAGCTGTCACCCTTTGTTTCCCTGGAGCTACAATAAAGGACATTTCCGAACAGATTCTGGACTCCATCCAACATCACCCATCCGTGAGTAAAGTCATAATTCATGGTGGTACTAATGACATTCGTAAACAGCAGTCTGAGCTCTTAAAGCAGGATTTTATTCATCTTTTTAACCTTTTAAAAGACAAACCCCTATCTGTTTTTATTTCTGGCCCCACTCCAACCATCAGCAGAGGAATAAATACATTCAGCAGGTTGCTCTCTTTAAACACTTGGCTTTCCTCTGCTACCGTGATGCACAATATTGGTTTTATAGACAATTTTAACATTTTTTGGGGCAGGAGTCAATTGTTTGGGGCAGATGGACTCCATCTTAACAGACAAGGTACACGTATGCTGGCACTAAGCCTGGCATACCCTCGCCCACCGCTGTCCACCACACTGGCCCCAGCTGCTCCTGCCCTATCTGCCCCATCCATCACATCCTGATGTGCAGCCGGTCCCTGTTCCTATAAACTCAACCCTGATTTTAACAGTAACTCACATATCGGACTTGGACCTTACCCCACTTCATTCATACCTGTTATTGCCAGCAGAGAGCGAAGAAATAATCATAAAGTAAGAAAATACAACCCAAATAATCTTAAACAGTTACTAAAAATCTCACCTACAGTCAATCATACAGTCACTCCATCACCAACCACTATTAATATGGCTCTTTTAAATGTTCGCTCTCTGCTGAATAAAACTTTTATAATAAACGATTTGATCCTAGACAATAATCTTCATTGTTTATTTTTAACGGAGACATGGCTGAGTGCAGATGCTCCTGCTGTTCTTACAGAGGCCTCTCCACCTAATTTTAACTTTTCTTATTCGACGAGGAG
>SSNP01000083.1:2070325-2082534 GCA_006937955.1 Pachypanchax playfairii
GTGTATAAGAGACAGGCCTTGGTGGGGGTGGGGGTACCAGCCCTCCCTACTCTGGGCGCACGGGGTCGGTGCCTTGGCAGCTGCTGCTGATCCGCTGCTACCGATGCAGATGGCTCCTATGATGGCATTTCCTGGCTCATCTGTGCTCAGCCCGCTGTTTTTGTAGCTTTTAAGTGTGTGTGTGTGTGTGTGTGTGTGTGTGTGTATATGGTCGATGGGTTGGGTTGGGATGGGGGTTTTACTTTTTAAGTAAAGGGGGGGGTTGGGGGGTTGTGGGGTCATTTTTAATCTGTAAAGCACTTTGATAAACTTTGTTTGAAAAGCGCTTTATAAATAAAGTTTTGTTGTTTGTTGTTGTTGTTATCCAGCAAGCCTTTAGGTAACTTCTTAAAGTAAAACTTTCCACCTTGTAGTCTGTCCTTATCCATCCTTGCAATTGTCCTTTAGTCATAAAAGCACAGTTTATTCTTCTTCAGTTTTTTTATTTTTTGCTGTCAGCAAACAACATACAGCACTATTTGGCTGCTCATGAGTGACAGGAAATAAAGAAACAGCATTAATAGCGTTAATTAAAACATGATAATAATTAAGGTTAAACCCTTAGTTTGAAACACGGCTTTAATGCAGGATTAATATTTATGTATTACTAGTCCCAGTTTGTAAAATGGGAAAATATATATAGATACATATACACTCTTTTTTTTTTTACACTATTACACAGTAATATCCTGCACGTTAATGTCAGACAGTTGCACTTAACAGAATCAGTTTTCAGGAGAAATGAAGCACCATGGCAACAAGTTGTAGGTTCACCAAACTTTGGTGTGTTTGTATGTGAGTAAGTTCTGCCAGCATGTCCTCACTTTTTTTTTTCTTCAGATGTTTGAGGCAGAAGAGGACGGTTCGATTACAGAAAGTGAGTTGGCGGTCATACTGAAGACAGCTTTAGGAGTGGCCCACCTCAATGTGTCACATCTGTTTGCTGCTATCAATGTTGACGACACAGGAACGATTACATTTGGTAAGACTCAATAACAGTAATTGAAGTATTTTTCCTTGTTATACATTTTTGTTTTGTTTTTTACAGTCCAGATTTAACTCTTGCAGCATGTGTTTAACATTGCCTTTGTCTCTGGCTCCCTCTTGTGGCCACTGCAGACAAGTTCAGAGGTTTTGTGGAGGAGAACCCAGACTTCGCTGAGGAATATCTTTACACAGAGAATGCAGGCCTTCAGAGTGGACCCTGCCACAGGCAGCATAGCCCTTCAAACCCGAATCCACAAAGCACTGCCACCAGCAAAACAGCCAACGGCATCTGCCCTGACTTCAGCCCAAGAGACCACGACGGCACAGCACATGCACTCTCCAAGAAACACAACTAAAGGTTTCAACATGTTGAGGGAAAAGAAAGAAGCTCCTCTCCTGGCGAGAGGGAGTCGAGTTGAGAGGAAGTGGTTTGTTATATGTTAGTTTTGTTAACCACAGTTACAAAAATGGAAGTTTACCTTCTTTTTTTATTTGTATTTTCCATCTGTCCATTTTCTATACCTGCTTGTTCATCTGTCAAATTTACAACATGTTATAACGGGCTTTTTTCCATGGAACGGACTGACATAATGCCAAATTATGGCTTTTTTATACAATGCTCAAATACTTGAAAGGCAAGCACTTATTAGGATCCCTGAGGGAAAATTCTGAATTATTTTTCCCTGTAACATTGTACCTACTGCGCATGTTTTAACACAGGAGACAAAAACAAGCCCTTGATTGTGAAATGAACAAGTTTTTTGTTTGTTTTTGTGAACTCAGTGTTTTTGTTTATTTGTAACTTTTTATCCATCAATCTACTTTAAAAGTCACTGACATTTGAACTGAAAGCAGCTCATCTTAATCTGAGCAGTAGGTATATTGACATGCATGAAGGGGGACCAGAGGGTACCGGTGACGATTGATTGGCAACTTGAAGCACGTCGCTTCTGTAGCCACATTTGAGGTTAACTCTAGACCCCACATGCTGATCATCATAGCGTCTATGTGTGATTTGTATGTGTGTGTGTGTGTGTGTGATGATATTTGATTTAGCTCAGGGTTCAGTAACAAAAATTAACTCCTATGATGTCATCATTTTTAACTCTACAGATCAACATGCACGTAAACTCTTTTTCGCACACATCAGTACTGCCCTGTCGTTCAACATAACGCTATCAATCATTTTGATTTTTCTTAACAACACAACTTGGACCAAAAATGCATCAAGGGATTTCAGTTGCCACTTGTTTCATTTCTACTTTTTATTTTTGTATAACCGTCTAAAGGGAATCAATCTGAAGACTGAAAGCCAATTCTCAGTTTGCTGTTGGGTACGCCTTTCTCATAGCTACATTGTTCAAATCGTTGGAATCCTCAATTTTTCTTTTTTATTCCACTTAATGTGAAAAGACTAAGCAGAGGCCTCAGTTAGCTCTAAATACATCCACACATAAAAGATCTGTTTGGTTTTTGTCACTGAGGAATGTAAAACAGGCCCAAACAACTCTGTATCAGAACCACAGCTGAGAAGTATCCACCTCTAATAATCTTTTTTTTTCACCACAATCTTAACATTTTATCAGAAGCTGCAAGCTGTGGTTCCTGACAGTTGAGGGGGGGGTTACCAAAACAAGCAGCTGTGGTGCTGCTTCTTCTTTTGTTATGCGGCGTTATTCATGACTAAAGACTCTTAAGAAATGTTATCAGGCGATTATAAGACAGGTTGCACATTAAAAATGCAAACAAAGAGCCGTATAGTCAACATGGTGGAGCTTCAGTTTTCAAATAAGAAGTGAAGCCATAACATCACTGTTTACAAGCGCTGTATTTTTGGAGCCGGCGTCTGCACACGAGAAACATGGGGCTGAAAGTCCCGTCTGTTCGTCAGCACATGGTTATGTGTTCTAAGTATCAATAACTAATTACAACTATAAGTATTAGAAAAATTAAAATTTGGACACAAACCCTCAAGATAAGATAAGAGCTTTGTGAATTTAGAGAGGAAATGTCCCACTTGTCGACAGGAAGTGGGCGGGACACAGAAGCAGCCAACCACTAGGGGGCTGCTCGCTTCCTTGTGGCTTCAATTCTGTGCTTGGTTTCTATGTGGAGTTACTGTATATTTCGATAGTTTACATTAAAATGCACCAGGCTTGCACCAGTCTCCCTACTGTAAACAGTAGGTGCAGGAATGGCAGCAGAAGAGTTTACAGGAAGCTCAGTCTAACTGTAAGACAACATAACCTTTGTGTTTGGTACATCTAGTCTGGACATGTAGTTATATTCAGTCAGAGGTGGAATGGGCTTGTGCTTACAGGTTCCAGGCAACTCACTGAGATGACCTGCTGTCTCTGGAGGTCTTTAAATTAGGATAAAGGTACACAGACGTTGGTACAAGGTTTTAGTTAAAGATTTTTCAATCTGCCCAAAAATTAATAATTAATTCAGACTTGGATATAGGGAAAACTTCAAAATGCAATCAGCTAATAATTTTTGTTAAACATCAGTGTTTGCGTCTTCCACAGGATTCACACAGATCCGTTCCATTGTTAGCAAACAGTTAACTGGTATAAAAACAAGATGGAGTTGTTTCTTTCAAACATTTCAGCGCTGTAGCTTCCCCCCCCTCCCCGGCAGATCGTAACCGTGTTGACTTTGCGTGCTGCAGTACCCGCCTCCGCCATCTGAATCGGTGGCGCCGAAGTTTCAGCCGAGACTTTTGTTTTGAGGAATCTGAGGAAACGCGCTGTTTTCTGTCGTAACATCATGTTGCCTCTCACACCAACGTGTAACAGTTAAAGGAATCCTCTTTCAAATTCTGTTTCATTTCCATCTTCTTCATGACTCTGTCCTCTTTTTTTTTTTTTTACTTTAAGTGAAGCAATATTTCTCATCTTTTAAGCCTTCTCAAGGTGAAAGCTTTTTAGAAATTAAAAGAAGAAAAAAAAAAAAGTTCTGATATGTATTTTGAATATTCCAAATGCTGGACATTTTGAGAGTATTTGATATACGACTGATTTTTATTTTCACTGCCATGACAAAGATCTGTGATCTTCTCTGCTCTGCAGATTGTACTGATAGTGATGATGAATTTATTTTTGCCTCCTCTTTTTGTAAAACCTTCCAGTTGTTCCTTGTGCTGTGTTCCTCTTACGCAGTGTAAAGATTTATTGCTGTATTGTTACTGTTAATGTTAAGTTGACTGCTTAAAAACAAAATGCAGATTTCATATGGAGACCAACAGCCTTGAAAGCCTCTATAGAGTTTTTATTCTTGAAAAAGAGAGAATGTAAAAGACAATCTTGTCACAATCGGAAGCTTTTAGAAGCTCTGGTGGAGTTTTATCTATTTTTTTTCCCCCAAAATATTTTTCTTTCCATGTTTGTCTTTTATGTTGTAGTTGTGCAGGTTAAACTAAGTGTGAGTGTGTAAAGTGAGTCAGGCCCTGAGGTGAGAGCTCACCACATGACGGGCATCCCACAAACACTCCAGACTGCACACACACACACACACACGCAAGATTTATGACAATCTTATGGTATTGTCCAGCTGTTACTTCCCCTAAAACTTGTATTTATCTGTGCTCGCACTTTAGAGTGTTTTTTTTTTTTTAAAGAAACTGTGACATTGCTCTGAAGCATGGTATGTTAGTGGGTTACAGTATTGTAACAGTCTCTTTTCTTGCGATAAAAATGTTTTGCGTTAATATTTTCAGTTAGAAATGGAAGCAGATTAGAAAAGTAACTTCCTGTATTTGTTTTGTTTATTTTGAGCCCTTTATGAACTTCCTGCTATGATCCGTCTCAGGATTGTGTAAAATTAGTAGCTTAAAATTGATTTTTTTTTAGTACTTTGCAATAATATAAAGAGTGGAATGATCTGATCAAGTTTGCATCGTGAGATAGATAAGTCTTTAATGTACTCCTAAATGTTTGACTGAAATTTTACAGCACGTGACTGTTGATACAGTTTACTGTATGTTTGAAGGAAATGATAAAGTTTTGTGCTCAATTATGAGAAATGTTTCTGATATTATCGATGTTCAAGTCAAAATCAGACCTTATCCGCAATCAATTACATAAAGTCACAGTATTCTGTTTATCAGAATATCCCATCAGCTCTTTATCTTTTGAACCTTTCCAGTATTTAAAGGATGAAATGTGGATGTTGGGGCTGCATGGAGACAGTTTTTTGTTTATTTTTTTTCTAATTTGTTTCACTTCCCCTTTGTTAAAAATAGTTTCTTCTTTTTAGGAACACAGTATCATATGAGATGATATAAACCTGCAAGAAAAAGGTGTATTTATGCTGTTGCAGTTTGCTCGTTTCAGTTTGTCCGACATTGAGCCGAAAGACGAAAGACCTGTGTACTCTGATGGAGTGATGTTGTCTTTCTGATGGCTCATCTGTATGTGAACCTGAACAGTTTATTTTCTATTCTTTTAGTTGTACCTCCTGTCTTTTTCTATATTGAACAAGTTTTTATTTTATTAATGCATTTTGATGACAAGGAGTCATTACAGCAGGCTGTTTTGAATTTGTTCAGAATGGCTGTTATGTAACTTGTTATTGTGACTCTTGGATGGAATTAAAGAAACGTTAAATCTCTGTGAGTGTCAGTGATTTGGGGAACAATTTGGTGTGTTTTTTCTTTGTAAGATAAACTTATAGAATAAGCACATTATGTTGAAGGTGTGACATGAAAAGATTCTCCAGGCAGGTTAAATGTTTAATTCTTCAAAATCTGTGTTGCATTCTGTATCTGGGGTTTAAAGGCATCCTTCCTGTTTTTATTCAAGACCTTCTGGTTGTTTTTATAGTTCCATGTTTATAGATTAAGCCTCTTTAGGCAATCTACTTTCACCTGGATGACTTAAAGTAACCTCCATATACATGTCATCCTCTTTTCCTTCTGAAAACTTTATTACTAGAATAAAGTCTCCCTCTTGAGGTGAAACTGTGAAGCTGCAGCATGTTGAAGCTTAAATAACCTGAGGAAACCATACTGATTTTTTTTTTTTTTTCTGAGCAGGTTAGACAGAACAGTCAAGCTATAATTCAAAGCATTTGAGTTTGTCTTCATCTTCAATAAAACCAGATTTTATCTTTTTTTTCTTACAATTGAGATTCTAATTATTGTTTATAGATTTTGTGGACACTGTTAAAGTATCATACCATTCATTTCATCCAGGACAATACTGCTATGAATTGTGTTATTTCTTATACTTTTTACAATATTTTGCTATTTTTATAAATAATATACTTTATTGATCCCGCGTGGGGAAATTCGACTGCATTTGACCCATCCTCACCGTGAGGTGAGCAGCAGAGAGCGCCCGGGGAGCAGTTGCAGGGTTCATTATCTTGCCCAAGGATACTTCAACACGTAGCCTCTTGCCAGGACTCAGGATCGAACTCAGGTCTCCTGATCGGCTGACGACGACTTCCTGATTGGACTACGTCGGCCCCGGGGTGGCCCCATTTGCCTTACTGAAATACATTAAAATCTTTTCAAATCCTTAAAATTCCTTACTCCTTGACTTTAGAATGAGGTTTTTCAATTTTCCCCAGAAATATATTTACAGCTATTTTATCTCGAGCTTCTAATTAATAAGACTGAAGTTATCCCAGAAGTTCTGGATTCTACCTTAACAACCTGACTTACTGAACTGATCTAACAAACAACAAAAAAAACTGTCATGACTGATCAGACAAGTCTAACAACATCAAAACATAAATAAAAAATTTAATTAGCATTTTAATAAAATTAAACAATAGTGAAAGACAAGTGAACAGGTTATGTTGAATCACAGCAAACCTGTCAATGAATTCAGTTCCTGATCAGTAGTTGGTCCAGTCTACTAAACCAAGGAAAAACTGAGATAAAGCAGGACCTTCTTCATCCTCCAGATCGAAATACTGAGCTAGTTTGTCATGTAATTTATTTGGCATCTAAAGCCTCGTCTCAATGACCCATACAAATGATTTTTGTATCACCTCCTACGGTCTCCTTAACGCAGCCTCATAAGAATCCAGCCTTCAAAGCCTGTTTGTAAGTTCATGGTCAGGTCAATTGTCTTGTCCAAGATTTTCTATGAATGTGCCTGAAAGCTCTGTGAATAGGGTTGCTGGTCAAATACCTTAGAGCTACAGATGTTATACATGGATGATTTATGTGTACCTTTATATATAAAAGCCACAGGCATGCTGTATGAATCCTCCTCTTGTTGCAGGTTTTCAAATAGAAAAAAAGCTTCCAGAATGGGAAAGAAAGGTGATTTAAGCAATTTTGAGTGTGGCATGGTTTTTGGTGCCAGATGGACCGATCTGAATATTTCACTATCTGTTCAGTTACTGGGATTTTTACACACAACCATTTCTAGGGTTTACAAAGAATGGTGTGAAAAGGGAAAAACATCCAGTATGCGGCAGTCCTGTGGGCAAAAATGCCTTGTTGATGCTAGAGGTCAGAGCAGAATGGGCCGACTGATTCAAGCTGATAGAAGAGCAACTTTGACTGAAATAACCACTCATTACAACCGAGGAATGCAGCAAAGCATTTGTGAAGCCACAACACGCACAACCTTGAGGTGGATGGGCTACAACAGCAGAAGACCCCACCGGGTACCACTCATCTTCACTACAAATAGGAAAAAGAGGCTATAATTTGCACAAGCTCACCAAAATTGGACAGTTAAAGACTGGAAAATGATGCCTGGTCTGATGAGTCTCGATTTCTGCTGAGACATTCAAATGGTAGAGTCAGAATTTGGCGTAAACAGAATGAGAACATGGATCCATCATGCCTTGTTACCACTGTGCAGGCTGGTGGCGGTGGTGTAATGGTGTAGGGGATGTTTTCTTGGCACACTTTTGGCCCCTTAGTGCCAATTGGGCATCGTTTAAATGCCACGGGCTACTTGAGCATTGTTTCTGACCATGTCCATCCCTTCATGACTACCATGTACCCATCCTCTGATGGCTACTTCCAGCAGGATAATGCACCATGTCATAAAACTTGAATAATTTTAAATTGGTTTCTTGAACATGAACTACAATGGCCCACACAGTCACCAGATGTCAACCCGATAGAGCATCTTTGGGATGTGGTGGAACGGGAGTTTCATGCCCTGGATGTGCATCCCACAAATCTCCATCAACTGCAAGATCCTATCCTATCAATAAGGGCCAACATTTCTAAAGAATGCTTTCAGCACATTGTTGAATCAATGCCACGTAGAATTAAGGCAGTTCTGAAGGTGAAAGGGGGTCAAACACCTTATTAGTATGGTGTTCCCTAATAATCCTTTAGGTTAGTGTAGAACATAAAGACCCTACGGCCGGCATACAGTAGAAAACCACCTTGTTCTCTCAAGGATGCCAGAAGTTGCTATTGTGAAATGAGCAGCAGACAGAATAACCTCTTAAAAATGTTAAAGGGAACTCCCCCCCCGATCATGAATGTCTATGACCTCTAGACTTCACTGAAACCAGGAGATTTGTGCAAACCTATCGTTTATAAGAACCTTTCTTACTGAGGCTGACACATTGCAGTGACATTGGTGGATTCTTGGATTCTTATATTTACATTTTCATGTCTGGGGTGGAGCTCTAATATTTTTCCCCAGTTAGAAAATATTAGTAGAGCAACTTTAACATTTTTTTAAAAACACTCTAGATTTAACAAAACAGCTGTTGAAGGACAACTTTATCTATGATGATGAGTTTTTTCTGAGAATGTTTTCCTTTCTGTGGAATGTGAGCAATCCTCTGACAGGAGGGAAAGCTTGTATGTCACTAAAAAGAAGTAAAAACTGTTGAAAAATGTGTCATTCCCTATTTATTAGTTTTTCATTTATTACCATCTTTACTTCCTTTTCTGTCTCCTATCTCTTTTCCTCCTCTACATCACTTACTTTTCTCTCCTCTTTCCCTTCACACCCTTTGCCTTTCTTTTCTCCAGGTCTCAGCTGTTGTGCTTATGAAAACAAGACACTCGATTATGTCCGACTTGTTGTTTGTCGAAGCTCCATCCAAAACCTGATATGCAGCACGGATCCCACATTGACCCAAGTGCTTTCTGATATGAGGCCTCAGGCTTGATTGATGATTGTGCTTTAAAGATGCGTACGTTCGTTGTGGAAGTAGCACATCGAGGGATTAATGGCCAATTGATCACTATGATTGGCTTGCATACAAGAAGCTGTCACTGTGAACACAAGGGTCATCAAAAATGTGCTTGTGGGGAGCGAGCTGATTGTGTTATTTGATGTGCTGATCCTGTTTTGGTTGAATTTGAAATGAGAGAGGGCTTGGTGACGGCAGTGATTGTGTTTAGGCAGCAGGACATTACAGGTAATGACATTTGTGAGGGAAGAGAGTGCATGGGTTGGTCCCTGTGGATCATGAAGGGGTGGAGCCAGAGCCAGTGGATGCTGAGGGAAAATAGCCAGTTATTTCCTGGACAGCAGCATGAAGACTGATGCCGAATGTTTTTTCTTCATACAGTAATTAAACAGAGATCTGAGTTTTTCAATCAGAGTGATGGGACTATTGTGACTGCATGAAAATTCAACATTTGCAAATGTGTTTGTCTCTGCTTTTTTTGGGGTGGGGGGGGTCTTGATTGGTGCAAAGCGAAAAAACAACATGTAGTATATTCACTTATTCCAGAAAGCAATACACTCAGCAGCACTAGCATTGAAGCTAAATGACACTAACAACATTCTTCTTATTAATGTTGGGTTTTAGTCTCTTTCAAAATCCGGTTTATTTGGTATGTTACACACATCTGGTTCACTTTTTTCACTTGTACTTGCAGACAGAAATATGTATTGATAAACAGACATAGTTAGACATAGAACACACTGTCTTACTGGTGATTTGAAGTCAGATAACACAGATAAAATATAACTAATTCTAAGAGAAAAAAATTATTTCTTCAATAATCTATTAAACATGTTTGTTTAACATGGTTTGTGGGAAAATACAGTTTTTGTGTCTTGTGGTTTTAATGTACAGGGATCTGTAGTGTTGTCCAGATGGGAGGGAAGAGATTAGATCCTGGGTGAGAAGGTCTCTGCTGATGCTGCCTGCTCTTTTCCTGGAAAGATTCTGGAGGAGGTCCTGGATGGAGGACAGATTAGCACCGGTGATCGTCTCAGCAATCTTCATAGTTCTTTGCAGTCTGTTTCTGTCTAGTTTGGTTGAGGAACCAAACCAGACTGTGATGGACTGGCAGAACCTTGATAATGGCTCTGTAGAGGTTCACCAGCAGCTCCTGTAGCAGGTTAAACTTCTTGAGCTGCTGGAGGAAGTACAACCTCTGCTGGGCCTTCTTAATGACTGTGTCTATATTGCCTGTCCATTTCAGGTCTTGGGTGATGGTGGTCTCCAAAAACTTGAATGTCTCCACCATAGACACAGTATTTTTGTGTATGATGATGGGGACAGGGTGGAGGACTACTGATGAAGTCCACTGCTGTTGCACAGTTTTTAGAGTGATTTTAGAGATGGTTCTGATTTCACAGAGGACCAACTGTTCCATTTCTTGTCTGTAAGCAGACTCATCTCCATCCCTGATGAGGCTGATGACCGTTCTATAAACTTCAGATGGATCACTTGAGGAGCAGTCTTTTGTGTAAAGTGAGAATATCAGTGGGGACAGGATACATCCCTGGGGGGTGCCAGGGTTAATGGTCCGACTGCTGGATGTTATTTTCCCCAGCCTCACCTGCTGCTTCCTGTCTGTCAGAAAGTTTGTGATCCACTGACAGGTAGAAGCTGGGACAGATTGGATTGGAGGACCCTCGGGGTGAATTTTTTCATTATTTATAAAAATAATAATAATTTGCAAAGCTCCAAAACATTCTGGACCAGATTATGGGGGGATTATAAATTATTATCTCTGAAATACTTTTCTTTCTATTCTTTTTATTGGCATATAAAGAGAAAAGACAATAATCACAAGAAATGTTTTAACACTGGGTTTGCTTGACTCTGCTGCATCTCTTAAGCTGTTTTTCAACTTAACTTTATCCTTAAAATTAGAATATTCTGCATTAACATTTAATGAAGCCATTTCACACAAATTTCATGAGTTTGTGGTTATTTCTGAAGTATTAACCTGTAATATGAAACATTTTATATCTAAAAAATGTTAGGAAACACTGATTAACAGCCCTTTCAATCCGTCTGCATGAAGATTCGTCAGGCTTCGGCTGCAACTCATTAATATTCATTATACTAATTTGCTGGACTCTGATTGGCTAACAAACTAGCCTATGAGAGCAAGGTATACTGTTTCCTGCCCCGCTGTGCATGGCAACAGCAGATGTAGTCTCTTCCTGTTTGTTATGTCTTATGCTACCGCTTTTAGCCAGCAGCATGCTAGGCGTGGTTTCAACTGCAGGAGCTGATGAATACTAACAAACAAAGGAGTTGTGACGAAACAGATACAGGCCGTTCAAACTCTGGAGAACTCGGGTGTTATCACCACCTGCGTATTTTAAGAGATTAAAACTGAAAGAGAAGTTGTTGACCTGTTTTCACACCCACTATGAAGGTAAGAACACCCGTGGAGCAGAACAATATTCAACAGAAACCTCAGAAAAAATGTTTTTAATGGAATGGTTTCTTTAAACTCATTCATTAGTAAATCTAGTAAAACATATAAACAGATTTATTTATATATTCTTTTATATTTTGTGGAACTTAAATGATTATTTGTGGAATAATATTCTCAATGTTCAAGTATTTCTTAATTGGGAGTATTCAATAGGTTTTCACTTTTCAGGTTCTAAAGAATGCCAAATTTAAAGCAGAACTAAGTAAGTTTTTTCACCTCAATAAATGTTTTCTAGAGTCCCTGTGGGGGTAAACAAGGACTTGGCGGGGTGATTCGTGGGTCCCTCCCCTCCCTCCGGGGTCTGTGTCCTGAAAGCAGCACTTGCAACTTTCAGTGGATCGGACCCGACTAATCTCGCGAGAACAAACCTGCTTTACGGCACTCACACTCACGTACATAAATACAAGCATGAAGCCCTTGCCGTTGTTAGCAACGCCACCCTTAGGAGCGCAAAGATGACAATAATACTCACCTGTCGAGACATTTTCTTGGTTTTGTTTTTCTTTCTTCTTGCAAAAGCGTTCTCTGCGCGTTGTTGTTGGGGGGCGGGGGC
>SSNP01000083.1:2082597-2117356 GCA_006937955.1 Pachypanchax playfairii
GGGGGGGGGGGGGTCTGCGGCGGCGGCGGGGGAACGTTACGACAGTGAGCTTTCACAGGGGACCAGTAGGGGGAGAGCGAGAGCAAAACTTACTTAGTTCTGCTTTAAAATTCATTTTATAAACTCAATTCCCAGAAAATCGGGATGCATTGTAAAATATAAATAAAAACCAAAGGTTATTATTTGCAATTCTCATGTATCCATACTTTATCAAACATTAACAACATATCAGATGTTGGAACTGAGATTTTCACCATTTCATTGAAAACATTAACTAATTTTGAATTTGATGGCAGCAACACATCTCAAACTAGAAAAGCACTCGGAGAGCGCAGACCTCCGCCAAGTGGACATATTGTAAAAAGTACTACTGTATGTCTGTATCCTTAAAAAACTTCCTGGATCCAGACGGTAATCCAGATCATCCCCAAAATCTAATCAATTCTTCCTTGGGTAATTTTTTACCTTTCCTGAAAATTTCATCAAAATCCATCCATTAGTTTTTGAGTTATCCTGCAAACAGACAGACAGACTCCGATGAAAACATTACCTCCTTAGTGGAGGTAAATGTTTGAACAGGGGGATTTTAAACATTGTATAGCATACTCTTTCAACATCTGTCTGTAAACATCTGGGAAGTGAGGAGACCAGCTACTGGAGTTTTTGGAGAGAAATGTTGTCTCATTCTTGTCTGATGCAGGATTCTAACTGCTCATCAGTTCTGGATTTGCTTCATATGTTTTCTATAGGTGAAACATCTGGACTGCAGGCAGGTCAGTTCAGCACATTGACTCTTCTCCTGTGAAGCTATACTGCTGTGTTGGATTCAGTTTGTGGTTTGTCTTGCTGAAATGTGCAAGACTGTCCCTGAAAGAGCCTCTATATACTTACATTGATATGCCTTTCCAGATGTGTAAGTTGCCACACCATAGTCACTAAAACAACTCCATACCTTCAGTTCAGTTTATTGTCACTTCCATGACATATTCTTCTGTATAAAGAAGCTAGATACTTCAGAGATACAGGCTTTTGTTTGGACTTTCAATTGATAACGAGTTGAATTGTTGCTCTCAAAAGGAATTTTAAATTTGGACCAAATCCAACCAAAGAACAGTTTTCCACTTCACCTCAGACAACTGGCTGAGGGACGAAACCAACATTT
Source organism: Pachypanchax playfairii (assembly GCA_006937955.1). Taxonomy (NCBI): domain Eukaryota; kingdom Metazoa; phylum Chordata; class Actinopteri; order Cyprinodontiformes; family Aplocheilidae; genus Pachypanchax; species Pachypanchax playfairii. The sequence goes on from SSNP01000083.1 coordinate 2,083,760, forward strand.
CTGGAGAGTGTTTACCCTTGGCTTCTTGGATTGATACATCTTCAACTGTTTGTGCATCACATAGTGAACAAGTTGACAGACAGTAAGCTCTGAAAGTATCCTTAAGCCTTTGCAATGATGTCAAGTAGATAATCATAATGCAACACTGCCTTATTGTTTGCAGTTCACAAGCATCTATTGTTGACCTTTGACCTTGACCCTTGAGCACAGAGATTCTTCCTGATTCTCCGAATCTTTTCATTATTTTCATGGTGTCATAATGGGATTGACAAAGTTATCATAGTTTTACACTGAGGAACATCTCAGATTTTCCACAACTTTTACAACCAGTTTGTCTCAGACTTATGAACCTCTGCCCATCTTTACATCTGACAGACTCTGCCTCTCTGAAATGTTCCTTTCATAATCAGTCATGTTTCTGAGTTGTTGCTTGAGTTAAAGTTACTATTTTTCAAATGTTTCTCCAGTTGTCTTTGAATTGTCCCAATTAATTGTCAAGCATTTTTTTTCTTCTGTTTCGACTTTTTTGTTATCATATTCAAAAAAGCTACAATTTTCTGTGAAATGATAAAATAGTTTGGATAGTTTGGATATCCCAGTTTGGATATATGAACATATTGATATGTTGGTTATGTTTGAATATTTGGGTTTAGAAATTATGCAAATAAGTGCATTTTGTTTTTATTAGCATTTTACGCAGTGTTAAAATAAAGGCTGTAAAACAGATCTTGATTTTTCTGAATGACGTGATACTTTGTCCAAAAAGAATTACTCTTGTTAAATTGTATATCTTCTTTTTGACTTACATTCTTCACCACATCAGCAAACTGATTCATGCTACAGAACAAAAAAAAACATCTTGAAACATCATATAAAGTATTTTATAATAAATCATGTAGGAAACCATTTCAGTGAGTTATTTTCATTAATATTAACCTCAAAAATGTAGTTGCAAAATTAAAAAGATTGAAAAGGAACAAGCCAACATTTTTTTTTTATTTAATTCCCACCTTGGGCCTAAAACATGTTTTGTCATAAAAATATCTTTTTAAGAAAGCAGAACAGGTGTTTGTTTTAATTTTTGTAAATACACGTATCTTTGTCTTAACAATGTACAGAATATATGAAGTAAGAGTTACATTAAAAGACTTAAATCAGGTCTGAAAACAGGAGGAGGAGAAACGAATGAAGCTTATATGAAAAGAGAGAGGGAGGAGAGTGATGGTGATGGGAAGTGGGGGGGGGGGTGATGGGTGCTGTTTATTGTTTCTCATATTTCAAGTGAGGTCCCACAGTCAGATCGCCACAAGACCAGAGGGTGCTCTAATCTCTGTGTCTGTCCCCACCGAGCCGGAGTGGGCTGAGGACTTTCCCCGCATCATTACAGGCTGAGAGTTTCTGTCCTTTTCTTTCCTGCCTGTATCCTCATCTCCTGTTTTACTCTGACTCTCTTCAGCTTTTTTTTCTATCCATTTTTACTCAACATCTCTGCTTGAAATCTTGATCCAAGTCCAGTAAATTATCACAGAAGCCCTGGAACGAAGATGGTCAGCATCAGTTTGCAATCAAATGATTAAAGAGCATCAGAAGTGGAATTAAATCATCCAAACTTTTGGAGCTTTATTGTGCCAATATTTGAAAGGTGAGTGTTTTCTTAAAAAGAGTTGTTGGTTCTAATTCTAATTTCAATTTGAGCTGATTTTATCTTTAAAAGACAAAATCCCAAAGTGTGACCTATTGTTGTTTTTAATCTTTGGTAACATTTTTTTCAAAACTTTATTGGAAACAACGAAAGTCGATCTTTGTCTAGTGTACAACATGATTTTGGAGCTTAGAAAGAGATGATTGTATAAATCTGGGTTTAAAATGGCGATCAACAAGTGCAACATGAAATGAGTGAATCCCTTCTGGAGACGCTTCTCTGTCTCCTGATCTCTCAGATCCATCCTCCTTCTGTTTTATTCACTCTCAATTTCAAATCAACAAATTTAAAACTTTAGAAAAATGTAGATATAAACTCATACATGTTATACTTTGTAGCCATGCTTTATATTTGACATCAGGAGAGATTTTATGTTGAAGTTTACAAATATTACATGTTTATAATGAAGATAATGCAAATGAAGGCGTTTATTTGTTGTGACTAAATGACCTCGTTTCTCATAAAGAGAATAATTAATTGCTCTTCTTATGTTCTGTGTGTCTTTCTGCCCTGAAGACTTTACATACCTTCCTTTCTTCATCCATAAACTGCTGAGATCTTATTCTCTAGGCTTTGCACATCAATTCCTGCTAATAGAGAGAACCTTTGCTGAAGTGATGTCCTCTGTTTCTCCACCCGAAAAATCCTCGTCCAACACCACCAAAGAGGTCAGTACAGAAAATATATTTAATAATGAAAGAAAATTATTATATAAGCAGTTTTACAGAGACTTAGTCCTTCTATTTATGCAGATGTGGACAACAATTGTGGAAAGAATACAATAAAACATATTTTGCAAAATATAAATGCTTATTTAAAAAGAAAAAAAAAACTAAATGCGCAGTTGAAATAGCAGAAAGGCTTTGACAGGTGCATGAAGCAAAGGTGAGAAGGCACCATCTGCTGTGTGTGGGAAATCTAAGTATGAGGTATAAACTGAAAGCGAGCGGTGTTCAGACATTAATCCCGTATCTGTGCACGTACATGTAAACGATCTGTTTGTGTTCCAGCAGACTGAGCAGAGATCATACATAACAAGATGCACAGCAACTTTGATAACTAACAACACATCTGACCCACTCTCATGTCCGATTCTTTTTAAACCCAATCCTCTTCAGGTGGAGTTGATCCTTGTAAAGGAGCAGAATGGGGTTCAGTTCACCTCCAGCACCTTAGTGGCTCCAGCTCAGACTAACCCCCGAGGAGAGGAGGAGGAGGAGAGGGAAACCTGGGGGAAGAAAATCGACTTCCTCTTGTCTGTGATCGGGTTTGCCGTGGATCTCGCAAATGTCTGGAGATTTCCTTACCTCTGCTACAAGAACGGAGGAGGTAAAGAAGAGGGGAAAGAACCAGGGGACGGGAGTCCCTTTTGGTTTCTGTCTTTGTTTTAGAAAAAGAAAGTGAGCAGCGACGGGCAGGTTAGGATGGAATCTATTTCAATCCTACAATAGTTTACTGCATTTTTTCTTTTTATATCCTGTGTACCGTGCACACGGTCTCGTGTAGAACCCTTTACAGAGATCAAAATAAGGGGGGAAATACACCACAGCTGCTCTGCATAGATTAACTCTAACAATCAGTGTCACTAATTACGGCTGTTTAACATAGAGCTCTCATTGTGTCTCAGGCCTGCAAATGATACTGTGGCTACAAATAAAATGACATTTTAGACTTGGTCAAGACTGACGCGCAATATGTCCCAAAACCTGCATGTGGATAAAAAATGTCATGTTTTATTTCAGATAAATAAAAAAAGAAAGGAAACTAGTCAGAAAGTGATTTATTAAAAATATAAAAATCTTCACATGTCGTGATTTAATTGTTGATAACAGGATGTTTCATGAAGTCCAGTCTACACATGCATATGAGATGTTTTGAATAAATAAAGGTTTGTGTTCTTTAGACTGAGTTATGATGTAATGTCCTTGTTTTGTTTTCTAATATCCTTATAACTAATTTTGAAACTGAGAAAATTCAAATGATTCTTCGGGTTTGTGGTGTCGTTCAACACTTGGCAGCACATGTATGCAGGTCTTTTACTATTAATCCTGCATTATACCCATAATATATCTGTTTATCCATAAGTTGTATTCATTTATAAACTGATTCTCTTAAAAGTGCTTAAAAATTGTGCAAAAAAAGTGACAAATTTATTAACATGGGCAAACAGGAATTTATGAGACATCTTGCAATATTTTATACAAATTAAATCAAAATGTGATATAAGCTGATAAAATGTTTAATTTAAACTACCTGTGAGATCAGGATTTATAGAATAAAAAACATTTTCTGTGGATACATAGTTTGTTAACACCAAAATAAACTATGGAGTGACGTTTGAGCTCTATTGTGTTTGTGCAGGTGCATTCCTGGTACCATACCTGTTCTTCATGGTGATAGCAGGTATGCCTCTTTTCTACATGGAGCTGGCTCTGGGACAGTACAACAGGGAGGGGGCAGCAGGTGTCTGGAAGATATGTCCCATATTTAAAGGTAGGAAGGATGTTCGTTCTAATTAATCAAAAGCTTTGTGTCTAAAAGACGCAGTAAACTGGTTGTAGCAGCTGCTGCAGCTTCTTTGTTAATCTACTAATCTGCTATATATACACAGGCGTGGCCCAATAAATGATTAATAAAGTGGCAAATATAATAATAATAATCAAATTTCTTCCTTCAAAATCTGTTTCCAGCTTTCAAAACGATATTCTATAGTAAGAAACAATGAAAACACTCTTAAAGAAGTGCTTTCACTTGTTTCATGAATATGTAAGTTGTGTTTTCTTTTCTCTTTGTGTCCATTTTGCTTCATTGCTGCCTGACTGACAGTAACTCCCTCCCGTCTTGATATCTGCGTGTCTTTCTGTCTGTGTGGCTGCCCACATCCCTGCCTGTCCACATGCCAGTCTCTTTTGTCCACCTGTCTCCGCGCTGAGCTGCGACAGGCATTACTTATCACCTCCCAGAACATCAGGTTCTGTTGGTACTCAGATGGAAAGCAAATGCAAATTGGGCTTTTAAGTCTGTCGTCCTGATTGTCCAGTCAGAAAACGCTGGCTGACACAGACTCGGGGTACTTTTGAACACATCGTTAAACAAAGCACTGTCCAGGAGAATCCTAACATGCTCTAATGGAAAAACAAAAATTGAAAGCCATTTTTGTTTCTGAGGACAGTCACAGGTTAGAAAAAAAAACAAAAAACTCCCTCTCTGCTCGTGTAAATCGTTGCACAGAATGTTCAGCTTTTTTAAATGCTTTTATTTATTCGGTTTTCTTTGATTGTTAAAAAAACAAAACAAACACAAGTCCATGTTTAATAAGAATAATCCACTTTAGATTCAAATATGCATCAACAACACAACCTGAGATGCCGTTAATCCCCACAAACCATCTGTTGCTTCACAGTAAGAAGCCATGGGCACTTTTCAGTGAAACTATGTCTTAAAGGTGTGAAGGTTGTCCATGTGTTTTCATGTGTGAGCGCACGTGTCATCTGTCAGAGACCACACTGAGGACGTTGGCGGTCTAATCACACGCTTCACTCACTCTCTTTCTGCCTCTCAGCAGGAAGAGAACAGTAATTATTCCAATGCACATACACACGCTTGTATTGACAGTAATTATTCTGATCAACAAGCTGGTTTCCTCCCAGGATCAATGCATGTGAAGAAAGAAGCGGAGATGGAGAGATGGCACGTACCACATGTGGTGCTATAATAAGAGACGCTGCTCAGTGGACAAATATCACATCCACTTTACAAAGATATCAATAAGATGCAGTCGTGGTCACACTTCTTAGCAAAGGTTAACACTAAAATCAGCTTTAGAAGAGTGGACGGCGCTTCAGAGCTACAGAAAGGCCAGATGATTGGATAATTTAAGCATGAAGAAGCCATCTTTAAAAGTTCAGCTTGTGTTTTGGTGAGACTCCAGGCGAGGAGTGTTTACACAGACACACACTGATCATGTCTCATGGTGTGTTGGGAGATCTGTAGCTGATAAGCTAATACAAGACAATGAGTCTTAAAAATAAAATAAAGAAAGCCACACATGCAGGAAGTGAAACATTTAAAGAGCCTCATTACCGCTGTTTAAGAAAACTTTAGTTTAATGCATGCAGACATACAAGTACTGTAAAAGTTTTATTTTATAGTAAAAATAATTTGTTATTTGCAGAAATTGAATTATTCATTTAAAATTAAAAACACACAATGCTGCTTTTATTTCCTTCCACATGCACATTTCCCAGAACAGATAAATTAAATCTTATACTTATAAAAGGTAGTTTAGATCTTTTGAAGTCATTTTCTATTAAATGAAAAACTGATTTACTACCCGCAGCATAAAACTATGTGATCGGCCTCAGTTTGGAAAAACAGCTTAGATCTGGTCGTACTGACGAGCTAACAGCTAGCTATAGTGGGACTAAGATAAAAAATGATTACTGACATCTTCAAAACAAATCCAACCTAATCAAATGACAGAGCAGTTCACACAAACACGGTTTAATGAACCTTTAAACTGTCATCTGTTTCCTATTTGGTTATTTTCACAGAATTTGGATGTTAGAAGTTAATTACAGAGCTGTGATTGTGATTTGGTAGCATTTCCTTTTTCACCATGTAAATTCTCTCAATTTTATTTCTGGGATTACTGTGCAATATAAAATCAACTATTTTTAAGGTAAAAATTTTACTGTATATGTTTTAAGACTTCTGTTTTTGTTCTCTGCTAAGAGCTGTCTGTTCCCTGCACAACCACAGCTGGAGCTTGGTTCGCATTGCCGGCAGTAAGTCAGACCTGTTCCCAGTGCATGTTGGTCTCTGCCAGGGCTGCCCTTTGTCACCGGGTGTGTTTATTACCTTCATGAACAGAATTTCTAGGCACAGCCACGGGCCGGAAGGGGTCCGGTTTGGGGACTACAGGATTTCATCTCTGCTGTATGCAGATGATGTTGTTCTTTTGGCTTCATCGAACCAGGACCTTCAGCGTGTGCTGGAACAGGTTGCAGGCGAGTGTGAAGAGCCTGGAATGAGAATCAGCACCTCCAAATCCGAGGCCATGGTTCTCGACCGGAAAAGGGTGGCTTGACCTCTTCAGGTTGGTGGAGAGTCCTTGCCTCAAGTGGAGGAGTTCAAGTATCTCGGGGGCTTGCTCACGAGTGAGGAGCAGATGAAGCGTGAGATTGACAGACAGATCGGTGCAGCATCTGCAGTGATGCGGTCACTGTGTTGGACTGTTGTGGTGAATAAAGAGCTGAGTTACCGGTCAATCTGCGTTCCAACCCTCACCTATGGCCATGAGATTTGGGTCATGACCGAAAGGACAAGATCACGGATACAAGCGGTTGAAATGAGTTTCCTCCGCAGAGTGGTTGGGCACTCCCTTAGACATAGGGTGAGGAGCTCAGTCACCAGTGAGGAGCTCAGAGTAGAGCTGCTGCTCCTTCACATCGAGAGGATGGGTGCTTCCTGGGTGCCTCTCTGGAGAGATGTTCCGGGCACATCCCACTGGGAGGAGGCCTTGAGGAAGACCTAGGACACGCTGATGGGACTATGTCTCCAGCTGGCCTGGGAACGCTTTGGGGTCCCCCCAGCTGAGCTGGAGGAGGTATGCGCAGATAGGGAGGTCTGAGCCTCTCTGCTCTGAATGCTGCCTCTGCGACCCAGCCTCAGATGAAGCGGAAGATGGATGGATGGATGGATGGATGGATGGATGGATGAATGAATGAATGAATGAATGAATGAATGAATGAATGAATGAATGAATGAATGAATGAATGAATGAATGAATGAATGAATGAATGAAATTTTACCTATCAAATAAATTCTCCCAGGACAGGAACACTTTATATGATGTTATTTTTACTTTCTTTGCATTGTCAGTGCGACAGACGATTTAAGCTGCCCTGTCAAAAAATGCCGCCATACTGATTGACAAATGATTTTATAATTAGATGTCATTCAAAGTTTATACAGTATTCTTGTTTATGGCAAGTGTGTCCTGTTTAAGCATATTTTTATGATCCTTCCCTGATATTGTCTATATAAAAGCCATCTGGGTCCTTATCGGCCGTTGTTGGGCCCCTCTTCTCTGGGTGTGTCCAAACATTTGCCTGTTGCTCTGATAATGCAAAGAAAGTAAAAATAACATCAAATTTAGTCTTTCTGTCCTGGGAGAATGTATTTGATAGGAAAAATGTATTTATGGAAAAAATATAGAAACAGAAAATAAACGATAAATCTGTTTATTGAAGTCAAGACTGTGGAACGGCACATCTGTGTAGCACATCTCAACAGGTAGCATATTTCAACAGAACACCGTTTCCAGCAATGGCTGTCTGAGACACGCCTGCAGAAAAGTTATTTAGTACTGCTTTACTATATTTTCTTTAATCTAATGTGTTCCTTACAGGTGTAGGTTTTACGGTGATCCTCATTTCCCTTTACGTTGGTTTCTACTACAATGTCATCATCTCCTGGGCGCTGTTCTACCTCTTCTCCTCCTTTACCAGCGAGCTACCATGGGTTCACTGTAACAACACCTGGAACAGTCCAAACTGCTCAGACTGGGCTGAGAACAGCTCAGTCAGTGACATTTATAAAGCCACACCTGCTCAGGAGTACTTTGAGTGAGTTTGTTTTGTATTCTCTGACTCTGTGAGCCTAATGTACCTCATGTAAGTGGACAATCCGTCTGCACACATCTTTTCAGTCAGAGTTCAGTGAGGAAGAATATATCTTGAAGACCAATACATTTTTTTTATTTCTTGGATTGAACCATGCAGTTGCATTGCAGAATAGAGCAGGTGTCTCCAGATTCAGGAAGTGAGAGGTTGCAATGTTGTAACAGCTGAGAGATTTCATCTCTGTTAGCTGCGGTGGCAGTGTGCTATTTCCATAATACCACCTGCAAATAATCTGACCTCTGAACACTGGAATTTGTATTTGGTCTCAGCTTTTAGGTGTGGAGGATCTTCAGCCATTATGCAGCATTTCAAGTGGTGCACACGATCCTACTTTTTTAGATATTTTATAAAACGATACAATAAAATCAGGTTTAGTTTCAGAAAGTGATTATCTGTAAAATGTTTTATTCTAACAGAATTTACTATTAAATTGAACAAATTTAGTCATAATCTGATTATGTGTCTCATAAATCATAATGTTGTTTATTATTTCTTCTTTGCATTGATTTGGAGTCTAAGCACACAGCAGTTTTGCAAAATTCCCATGGTTTTAGTTTATTTACATACTTCTGCTTGTTTCAAAGAAAACTACAGAGCACTGCTTAAACACTTTCATAATGACTTTCGGGCTAGGGTTAATAAAAAAAACAAAGATATAAACACAAGCCTGTGTATTCATGAGCATGCTTTCTGTCATTTCAGCCCCATTTGGAGTTGATTTAGATATTTTTCTTTCCTCTTTTGAAAACATATACACTTTTACACTCAGCAGAAGCTGTTGCTGGAGAACTTGTCTGAGAACTCCACAGAATTTGGTTTTGATCGTTGTGTAAACCATGAACTACCTTTAATAATGTGTAAAAGAATGTGTAAAGAGCTCCTGTAAACCTTAGTAGTTGAGAAAGAACAAAATGCAAAAACATTAGACAAAGGTTTACATTGACTCAGGGATGTCATTTAGCTCAATCCTCTCTTTCATAGACGAGGCGTCCTCCATATTCAGGACAGTAATGGTATTGATGACCTGGGCCGTCCTCGCTGGCAGCTGACTTCCTGTTTGGCTGTGGTGATCATCCTGCTTTACTTTAGCCTCTGGAAGGGGGTCAAGACCTCTGGGAAGGTGGGACATACAGCAGCACACATTAGCCCCCCACATAGCATCCTTTATCTAAATTATACCTCAACAACAGTGAACTACTTCCTTCCTCTGATGTGTGTGAATATTTGGGCATTTCCTTTTCTCCTTCTGTGATGTGCATGTATCCTGCGTGACTCCTCCAGGTTGTGTGGATCACAGCCACCATGCCCTATGTGGTCCTGACTGTTCTGCTGCTCCGCGGAGTCACTCTGCCTGGAGCCATTGATGGCATTAAAGCCTACCTCTCTGTGGACTTCCTGAGACTCTGTGATGCCAAGGTGAGTGCCAGCAGAGGAAATGGGGATTCAATGAGGTGAGAGCGGTGGGGGTCCATGAGAAGAGGGAGACTCTGGCAAGTAAAAGCCACTTTAAAGGAATGTTTTGACATTTTAGTCTTTTTTTTTCCAGCACATGCATTTTACTCGCTAAAAAACTGCAAATATGATATAAAGAAGAAACTTAAAAGACTTGGCTAATAATGGCGGGTTTGTTTTTGTTAGTTAGTTAGCAAGATAACTCAAAAAGTTAAGGATACATTTTGATAAAATTTAAAAAGAAAGGCAAAAAAAATGACCCAAGGAAGAAGTGAGTAGATTTGGGGGTGATTACAGTCTGGATCCAGGAATTTTTTTAAATGATTCTTCATCGTTGTGAGATAGGGCTGTTTTTAACATATCTGCATGTAACTCCAAAATAAATAGTCCAGGTGCTTGGTAGAAAAAATAGAGGTGAATTTTGCATGTAAATCACAGTATGAGGGGAACTGATGTGTTTGGTGGAGGGCAGTGCTCTCCAAGTGCTTTTCTAGTATTTGTCTCTAAAATGCCATTATTTTTCTGTTTAATGTAGTAGTTTGATCTTTTGAAGTGGGTTTCAGGGATTGGTTCAAGTGGGGCAGAGACCAACGCACTGCTGTCCTAAAACAACTTAAAAATGTCTCAGCAGTTTATGAGGGAAGCAGCAGCTAAATGCACCATATCAGCCTGGGCCACTATAACCATGTCATGCATGATTTATTTTTTTATTAAATAGTATTTATATGAGCTACTATGGACTTTGAGATTGAGGGTGTTCAAAAAGAGCAGAAATCTGGTCTCATCCTGGTCCTGTTCAGACATGCCAGTTTGATCCAAATAAAATTCTACTTCTACAAAACTATGTAAGTTAGAGAGCTATCTTTTCTAGTTAGGATATTAAACTGAAACCCCACTGGTAGCGTTGCAGAGTGGTATGCCAACATAAATACATTTAGCCATGATCCTAACATACACACAGAAAGCATCAGGCTGTACAACACAGCAGACAAGTGAATAATTCATGATTTTTGCTAATATTATCAATGTTTTCAATTTAATTGTATATTTTAAATAGATAACTTCAGATATAATCATGAAACATTTTTAATAAAAAATAATTTTCTTCAATTGTTTAACAACACGAGGTAGTCCATATTTACCTCGTGTTGTTAGCACTTCCGTTAAATCACAAAAAGCTTCTACGGAAGCCCAGATGTCCAAGTAAGTAGGATAGAAGGATAAAAATATATTTTTACAAGAACATCAAGGCTTGGAACTAGAATAGTGTTGACACTGGATGTCATGCCATGAAGCTTTGGTCCTCTACCAGACACCACCAGTGTGGTGTTCTTAATTGGAAATAATGTGTGATTCACCTTTTAACTGTTTATACCCTTTCCATAGAAACCCACTTCAAAAGATCTGAAATATTCCTTTAATAGACGAGAGGAGTTGCAAACATTTACTGTCAGTGTTTGAAACTATTTTAGTGAAGGGACTGAAAAAGATAAAATTATTCACTGTCTTCTCTCTACTGAACACCTTCTGTCTGATATCAATCACATTATTAAACAAATGTTGAAGAAATTCAGGACAGAGGTATCAAGAGATGCACAGGAGCAATTGGAGAATTAGATTAAATAGATTCATGGAGCAGTAATTTGCAAAATTACCCCCCGGTATTCATATGCGTCTTTCATCTACTGCTGTTGAATGCGTTTCCTGCAATTATCTCTAATAATGGTTTTTTCCTCTCTTGTGCCTTTTGTTTGCCGCTTCACACGAGTATGCTTATTCTGTCTCTGCAGGTCTGGATCGAGGCGGCGACACAGATCTGCTTCTCACTGGGAGTGGGGTTTGGTGTGCTAATCGCCTTTTCCAGCTACAACAAATTTAGCAACAACTGTTACAGGTACACGCAGCAATAGGCAGGTAGGGATTCATCGGGGCAGAAAGAAATGGCAAATTTGCTCACAGTGCAAGAACACACACGCCAAAGAGCAGTAAGCTTCTCCAAAGCAGCTACATATTTTCTATCAAACTGAATGATAGAAAGCTGCAACATCAATCAGAATGTCAGAGTTATGAGGTTGGTTTTGTTCTGTTTTTCATAAAGTCAACGCCAAGTTCTTCCTGTAATTTTATTTTGAAAGGCTTTTGCATTTTCTCTGCCCCCTTGTTTCTTGCTGTACTCTTAATTTATTCAATATCAGATATTATGTTATTGCTTTGTTTATATAATCATCATCCTGTTCTGCTTGTGGTTTATTCGTGTTGAGATTTTCAGTCTCACGCGTGTCCAGTCATGGAAAAACCAGGTACAAGTCAGCTGAGGTTATTTTAAGTTATTTACAGATTCTGACAGTGAGGAGTCTCAGCTTTCAGGAAAAAAAAAACATTTTTTTCTTCTGTTAAAGTTAAGTATTTTTGCCATTTCATTCTCTTTTGTTGACTTCAAATTAGGGCAGTATGGCAATTTTTTAAAATTATATTGATTTTACGGTATTTGAAGGTATTTGTTCATACAACCAACATTACTGCATTAGATTGGCTTCAAATAGTCAATTTTACTGTCATATGCACAGTATCGTGTTTGCTGGCAGCCTCTTCAAGCTAAGTTGCTAGCAGGCTACCACAAATGAAGTCCGACCTTTTGAAGCTCAAGAACTTCTGTATTACAGACGTGGCTCCTCTTTTTGGAATAAGTTGTACTTGGTCAGAAACCTATGAATCACTGTTACAGCCCCCACCAGCAGCCATTCTTCATTCAAAATGTTATTTTTCAAGTGCGGTCTTACCCCTCCTTTCCACCGGACACGTCAGCAGTGCGTTACTGGAGCAGCACGTCTCACTCGCATATGCTACTGCTTGGCCCGTTACACTGGATTCTTATGAGGCGCATAGCAGCAGGGAAGCAGCTGTCACCAAAAGCACAAAGTCACGTGAGATTAGCAAAATCTCGCGTGACTTCATCAGTATATACAACAACAAGTAGAAAAAAACTAAAACATGGCTCCAAAAGGTTTGTGTTTTATGTTCTGTCCATTTTATGTAAATATGAAGGACATTTAAAGATCCAGAGGGCTGCTCCCTTGGAGCAAATTTCGGTTTTGGAAAAGTTTACAGCGGGGGTCTACAAAACCCAGTCGTCGAGTGCCATTGTTTAGCAATTGTCTCTGCTTCTCCACACCTCAATCAAACAAGGTTGAGAACTGTTTTTCTACTGTTTTTCAACCTCGATCTTCAAGGCAGACGTCTTCCCCTTTCCAAAATGTCGCACGTGACGCATTTCAGAAGTGTANGCGGGTAGAAAATAGGACCACCGCGTAAGGGCCACGACATGTCGCTCCTAAGAGGCGGTCGACTCTCGCTGCTGACAGATCTGGTGGAAAGGGTTCTATTGACTACAGCGGTGCCTATCAGTTGCGTATAACATGCTGCTCCAGTAACGCGCTGCTTACGCATCCGGTGGAAAGGAGGGGTTAGCGTGTAGCACATAGCGGTATGTGAAAAAGTCATATCATAACCAAAATAAATAACGGTTTTTGGTGCAAACCGCCCAACCCTACTTCAAATGTTATGTTAGCAATAACTTCTGATATTTTACTTCTAACGGGATCAGAGTCAGAACTGCCGTTCAATCGGAACAACTGTCAGAATGTCTGAAATTCATTGCCCCCAACCGATACTCGGCTCCTGCTTGGAATTTCCTTTCGAAAATTTCCCAAAATACAAAAATACAATTTAAATACAAATTTTGGGGTTTTAAACCCTCCACTCTGTGTTTTGAAAGATGAACAAGTGTCTTTATGTATTCAACTGACAAAAATAAAAAAATCACGTATTTTCAGAAAAAAATAGTTTTTTTTGCTCTTTTCAGGATTTTGTGTCAGGCTGACTTGTTGACTGTTTTGCTGTTGAGCATCACATTTGGTCTTATAGCTTTATTTATCCTCTTTCCTTCTCATGTGCATTCCCGCCCCCCGTGTTTGTTTTTGTATTTTTCATTTTTGTCTTGTTGGTTGTTCGATTATGTTGTCTTATCTGATCTGCTTCTCCCCATTGCAATATTATATTTCATTCTTTTTCAATAATTTCGGAGTTCCTCTAACCGGGCTCTGAAAGTGTATCAAATTGAAAAATGACATTTTTTTTACGAGATTCCTGCAAATAATTCAGTCTTGTTGCCACGTCAGCCTTTTTTTTTAATAAAAAAAAAAAAATTTATCATTATGCTTGAGTTCTTGTGTTTGCCTGCATTTAAGTCCATCTACTAAAAAGTGAGTGGGGGGGTAAAAAGGTTGTTGACCTTCAAAAAGAAAAGACACTTTTCTGGGGTGAAAATAAGTAGAACTGGGATTTTATTTGATATTTACCTCCATATTATATTTACCTATGTTTTTATTGGAGTTTGTCTGTCTGTCTTCTGGATAGATTTTGATGAAATTTATTCCTGCCTCCAAGATCTCATCTTTAGTATTATAACCTACTCTTATATACTCCTTAATACATATGATAAGTTGTTTTTAGATGCTCATTAATAACACTTTTTTTTTGTTTGTTTTATTTAGAGACGCCATTATAACCAGTTCCATCAACTCTTTAACCAGTTTCTTCTCCGGCTTTGTGGTTTTCTCCTTCCTTGGCTACATGTCCCACAAACACAACGTGGCTCTAGATAAAGTTGCCAGAGATGGTAATGTAAAAAGTTTAAAGTGTGCTTTATTTTTGTTTCTTTAACACATTGTTACATTGGTATAATTTTATTTTGGAGTTAATTCCAAATTATATGAATCTTCTGTATATTTTTGGTTTTGGATGCTGCCCCCCCCAAAAAAATTTCTGTACCTGTTACACAATCTTGTGTTATCCAGGTGCCGGGCTGGTGTTTGTCATTTATCCAGAAGCTATTGCCACTTTGCCTGGCTCGTCAGTGTGGGCTGTTATTTTTTTCATCATGCTGCTGACACTTGGTATCGACAGTGCTGTGAGTTCATACCAACCAAAAAAACAAGTTTTTTATTTGCCCTGATGTAGATTCACTCTGTTATATTATTTGTGAAACAGACAGTTTTCATCATGTATTTATAGTTTTTCTGAATATTAATCACAAACATCTGCTGTTTGACCCTCTGACTTCCTGTCTTGTCTTGTATTTCCTGCTGTAGATGGGTGGGATGGAGTCAGTGATCACAGGTCTAATTGATGAATTTAAATTCCTTCACAAACACAGAGAACTGTTCACCCTCTTTATTGTTGTTGCCACCTTCCTCATATCTCTCTTCTGCGTCACAAATGTAAGTGATTTTTGACCTCAAATGACTTCAAACATGTTTAATTCTGACAAAAGAAATGTCACTATGCTGTTAGGAAAACAGGACAAAAATCAAAAGAAGGAATCCACGTCACAATCTGAACGTATTTTGTAACTTTGTTTTAATTTTTTTTAAAATTTTGCATGATAATATTATTCTTTCCCTTCATGTTTTAGGGAGGGATGTATGTGTTTACGCTGCTGGATCACTTTGCAGCGGGAACGTCGATTCTCTTTGGAGTGCTTATTGAAGCCATCGGCATCGCGTGGTTCTACGGTGAGGAAGATGAACCAAAGCATAGAGCACAGACAAAACACTCAAATCAGTTTTTCTTCGTGGCCGGCAAAGCTGATGCCTTATTAAGGGGTCTGATGAGAAATGTGTTGGTTAGGGTGTTCTGTGCTGCAATACAACAAACTTCTATTAGATATAAAATCCTGCAGCTTGAAGGTTTATTACTATTAGTACCGTTGGCCTGTTCAGACTCAGCTTATGGATTGCCGGGATACTGTTGGTTTGATCCTCATAAAATGAACGGAGAGAATTTTTGACCTGTGAAAGTGTATCACTTTGCTCAGTCAACACTGAGAGGGCAAACAAGGAACACTACAGCTGGTGAAAAGAGAAACTCCCATATCACTTGGAATGGTGCAGTCATCCAGTTCACCTATAAATTTCTTATGATTAAGCATAGTTTATTTCTTCATCAACAACTTAAACTCATTTTAATCAATAAAGTCGTTATTACAATGATGACCTATCTGATATATCTTATGTGGATAGAATTGAACAAACCTTTTAATTTTAGAGAAGAAGGAGAAAAAGAGTAACTTAAAGGTCTGGGAGAACATTTCTAACGTCTACTAAAGCTGAGGTGAACAGAGGGCTACATTCTAAGAACGCCTGAAGCAAAAGGGGGCAACATATTGCCCTACTTTGGTTGGTCCTGACCTTGGCAACTCAGATAAATCAAGCCTAAAGTCTCAGTGGGCTTTAGTTGATCTCTTTTTTTTAGTTTTATCATCCTCATGACTGTTGACAGGAACCCTTGACCCCTGGATACTGCGGTCTTTCGTTCTGCTGTCTACTGTTGTAATACATCTAGTTTGGCTGGATACCTGGCTGTCAGTCTGGATATTTCCACTGCGCTGTGAAATGCCTTCCAGACACAAAGATGATAAAAAGTTCTCATCAAGAGTGAAAGAAAATTGTTTTTCCACAAAAAATGGAGCAACAACTTCTTGCAGATGGCTTTGCAGAATAATTTAGTCATTTGTTTTAAATGGTCAAAATGGGATTTTGTGGACTCTGAGTAGACGTGGGCGATAAATCGATGAAATGAATTAATTCACATTTTTTTTGTGGGTGATTTAAAAAGTAAGTAAATAGAGTTTTTGCATAATGGTGCATTATGGCCCCTGGGAGCTTCCGTAGTGTTAGTTTCACATAGCAGCGAATGACAACAACAACATCACTCCACACATGAAACAGCAACAGCAAGCGACAGTATGGCTACCAGTGAGAGTGGGAAGTTTGTTCCCAAGAAAGGAATATAATCATCTGTTGTTTGGAACTGGTATGAGTTTACTGCGACAGCAGAGACTCCACACTGCAACATTTTCCTAAAGCCCATCGCAGTTAAAGGCAGCAGCACCACAAACCTATTCCAACACCTGAAACAGACGCATCCAGCCGAATATGAAAAATGCCAGTCTCTCAAAAACTGCAATGACTAACAAACCTTAGCCAAAAAACAGCTAACGGTAGTTGAATCCTTTGCACAAGTCAAGTTTATTTATAGAGCACTTTAACATACAGCATGACAGCTGACCAAAATGATGTACAGGAAATCAAGAAATAAAACAAAAAAGAAAATACGACAATAAATAAATACTTAAAGAAAGAATAAAACTAAGAAAAACTAGGTTTTAGTCAAATTATTTTGTTACAAAGATTTCTGTTTTTGTAGGAGTGGATCGATTTAGTGATGACATTAAGGAGATGATTGGCCAGCGACCAGGCAGGTACTGGAGGTTGTGCTGGAAGTTTGTCAGCCCATGCTTCCTCCTGGTGAGTCCCACAAGCTGTTGTTATAGAGAAGTAACACAAACATGGTGTTGAAATTAAATTATACGATTTTTCTGATTGCTAAATGTTTCAAACAGTTGGCAACCAAAATGTTTTTCCATGTTATGAGTTGGTTTCAAAATGTTTATTTGACTGACTTGCCAATTCTGTTAATTAAGGAACTCAGATTATTTTTCCCCATAGTTTATGGTCGTGGTGAGCTTTGCCACGTTCAACCCTCCAAACTATGGCTCCTACAAGTTTCCTCCCTGGGCCAACATGGTGGGGTGGTGTCTGGCCATGTCCTCAATGACCACAGTGCCACTCTACGCTATCTACAAACTCTGCATATTACCTGGGAAATTTTGCAATGTAAGTCTGAACTATGTATTTACAATCATACTAGTGATTTCTTTTCATCTGTATGGGTTACTGTATGAGGAAGAGCTTTAATCACTTTTTTCCAACAGCGACTGGCTTACGCCATCACCCCTGAGTCAGAGCATCATCTGGTAGAAAACGGTGAAGTTCGGCAGTTCACTGTAAGTGGATCTTGGATCATTTATGAGATTCTGCATAACAATCATTGCAGCTTTAAAGGTCCTGTATCATGAAAAATCAACTTTTTGGAGCTTTTAACCATGTTGTGATGCGATTTCTTTATTTAAAAGACCTCCAGAGTGGTTTTTGGCTTAATTCATGCATTCCCGAGTAATCCTGCTGAAACCTGCGCTCTGAGCAGCTGCTTTACTCGCTCATGTAAAACGGCTGAATTGAGCCCCTTTACGTCACGGTGTCATATCAGGAAGTACCTGACCAATCCCTGCTGCCCATGTAGTAGGTACGAGGCGAGCTGCGAGAGTCCGAAACAATTTGTCAGGAGCTCATCACGGCAGATGTCTAACCTACAGCCCAGAGTTCCACACTTCAACCACCTGCTGCTCTTTATTAGCATGAGCTGCTAATAAAAACTTATCAACTCGACCCTGCTAATCACATGTCAGTATGACTCCAGCTTTACAGCTGAGCTCCACGTCACCGCAGCCCATCCCACCACCGGATAAAAGACACAGTCACTGACCCTGCCAGCGCTCAGTCAGACGTCCCGTTTGCCACAAGCTCCTGTTAGCCTCCGTGCTGCAATTTATCTGCCTAATTAATCCAGCCTCAGACCTCAGCCCAGTCCCGGTCGATCTCTCTCTCTCTATCTCTCTGTCCGCCTCGTTCTTGGCTGCTGGTCTAGCGGTCAGCGACTACGGTCGCTGCCTCCAGAAACCCGCACCTCGCCTACGACCTGTCTCACTTCACCCGTCAGATCCCAGTCTTGGTGTCATCTCGCATCCAGTCGCGAGTGGACCGTCCTTCCCTCCAGACGCTCCTCACCACCGAGCGTCCTCTGACAAATTAGCACCTCCATTTCGTCGTATTTCATTCTAAAAAATTCTCGTCGAAAATGTGCATTTGGCTGCGAGAGTTACAGGAGTTTATTTAGTGTTTCTAAACAGAAAAAAAAATTTACTCACAGTTGGGAGGCGGGGTTTTAGGTAAACCGAGCGTTTTTACTTCCTGGTCACAGAATAACTCGAGAATATAAGTTAGATTTCAGGACAAATGAAGTGAATATAACTCAAACATTTATCATATATGTGCTGATCCCAGATGTTGAAAACTGTAAAATAGCATGATACAGTCCCTTTAAAAGTTTTACACAGATAGTTCATATTTTTTGAAGTAGGATTCTATTTAAATGTTATGCACAGTTAATGTTTTACTGGCTCTATAAAGCTCATTGAATGGTTTAAGTATGAGAACGAGAGACCAGAGATTAGTTTTCACTAAAGTGACGAGCTAATGAATGATCTGAGTGGGGCATATGAGCAAATTAATTGCTGCCATCTTAAAATAAATCTATTCTCTAAATAATACACTGCAGTTAATACTAAGGAATTTTTTATACATCAGATCTTACTGTCTTGTTTTGTCTATTTACTTTTATGCTATTATTTACACAGAACTCAATTATTTTCAGTTCAGTTCATTTTTATTTGTAGAGTACCACTTTACCACAAAGTAATTTCAAAGCACTTTATAGAAACATCCATTCCAATTTCAAAGTTAGCTTTATGAAAACATTTCAATCACACGTAATTAGAAATCAGATACAGTAAGTTAGAAATGCAAATGAATTAAAACATGTCTTTTAATTGATAAGTAAATGGTTTGTTATTTTGAAGCTTCAGTAAAGATCTGTTTACAGAAAACCCTATCTTACTCTAGCTGTCTGCACAATTCATATAATACTAAACAGAGAATCCATCATTGTATATTAAAAACAACTGGTGATATATGGGAATATTAAATTAAATGTGTATAGTCCACCAGAACATGTTGGAATTAGAATTGTTTTAAGATGACAGAAATCTTTGTGGCCTAGCTAATGCTAACAGCTGGTTTGTTAGTATGATTAGAAGGTAATTTAAAGAGCTATCTACAAAGGTAAAGAATTAATTGTTCATAAACTTCTTACAAAATCCCACTTCAGAAGTTCTGTATTATCACTTTAATGTTTGGTTACAGTGTTTATGCTATACTTCTTTTTTTTTTCACAGCTGCATCACTGGCTGGTTGTCTGAAAAAAATGAAAATCACTGTTAGTAAAGCGTGAAAGGGTAAGGTTGCCAGGATGTTTATTGGATGAAAAAAATGCATTAGCAACAAACATCTGAAGAGTTGAGAAGAAGAAGAAAACAGCCATTTCAACAGATCACAGGAAAAATGACGGCGTTAGAAACTTAAAAGTGCCATAATAAAAGAAAAGAAAAAACATAGATACTATAGTGTTGTTTTATTTTATTAGTGTATGTGTAAAACTGGGCACTGGCCCTCTTTTCATAAGCAGGTGAGAAGGATTCAGTTGGATAGTGTTTTCAATGTTTAGGCTTGTTTGTTTACGTGTAAATGCAAATGTCCCTGAACATATCCCATGCTAGTTTTAACCTGCTACACATCAGTGTGATTAATCTTCTCCATATTCTCTTATATGCTGATTTGAATCAATAAGCAATCAAAGCTGCAGGTGAAACATGACATTAAGATCTAAGACTTCATGTTAAGTGCAATGTTCCCCACAATTCAACCAGAAACAGAAAGTTGTGATGATGTTGAGGTTCAACAAAAGTATTTTCCTTAAATTTATTAATTCTTTTCTTTTTTTTTAAATAAACAGTGTGTAGCCTTGATTAAAATTGTATTCTACCCGTAGCAGGTGGAGTGGATGGAAATAATTTAAATTTAACAAATAACACAAAATCTACTGAATCCCAGTCCTCACCATGCCTGCGTATTTATGTATTTTATTTTGAAGACTGTTATGATGTTAGGGCACTGTAAAAGTTACTGCAAAATAACAATTTAGTATAGTTCTGTTATTTTTGATTTATAAAGCAGTTCATAACAAAAGTAATTTCAAGGCACTTAAGAGAAATAACAAGTCAGTTGGTAAAAATAAAACACTTCCTGTCTAAGGAACCAGCCAATCAACAAGTTTTACCTTAATCAAAATTATTCCCATTTTCTATTCCTTCAAAATTATATTAAAGTAGCCTATATTAAAACATATAATAATATAAAATTTATTACAAACTTTAACTGAAGGAACTAAAAACTTTTGTTTGCCAAACTAAAATTATAATACATAACTGCTGTCCCCATGTCACATCAGCTTTGAGAGTGAACCAAGACCTGTTTCAACCTTTCAAATAAGAACATCACAGAGCCTCCAAACTGGAATTTC
This sequence comes from Pachypanchax playfairii, assembly GCA_006937955.1. NCBI lineage: Eukaryota > Metazoa > Chordata > Actinopteri > Cyprinodontiformes > Aplocheilidae > Pachypanchax > Pachypanchax playfairii. The sequence goes on from SSNP01000083.1 coordinate 2,104,757, forward strand.
TTCATGGGAAGAAATTTTAGGGGATCTTGCGAGCAATAACTTGCTATATTTGAGTTAACTTGGAATTCATTTTGATTTATCTCAGAAAATGGTTTACTTTTCCTTTGATCTTTAAAGAAATTCTGGTACTAATATATGATGCATTGGCTGTTAAAGGAACATTTTGATTTTTTTTTTATTCTGTGGGGAGAAATAATTACATTATCACAGTTGTAACTGACAGTACCTTAAGATAGTAGTTAATTGGGCTGCAGTTAAACTACATTTATGAGGGAGTTTCCAAATTATCTTGAAAATTGTGGAGGGCTTCTAAATTTTTGATTGAATTGCAAGGCTTGACTTTTGTGCTGCTTGAATTTTGAACATGTTATAAGAATTTGCATGAACAAAATAGTTGTTGACTTGTTGCAGGCATCTAGAACTTCTCTTGAAATTTTAAGATTAGTTTGTGCGAGTCAGAACTGAAAGAAATCTGAGATAACTCAGTGGGGAGTTGGCAACAAAATTACAAAACAAATATGCATTGTGAAAAAATTTTGACACTGAATTTCTGACCCTTTATATAGAGCCCCTAATGGGAAAAAATTACTTTCTTGTGTGCACCAGATAACAACTTGTGCACACAAGGTCCTTTCTTGTATATTTCTATAGTTATTTTGATATATATTTAAGCCCTTATAAACACACATTATGCCGCAGAATATCATGATGCTAAAAAGTGAGATGAGATGCTGGCTAATACAGAGTGGAATCTAATGCTGCTCTCCTGAACTGAGCCAATCAGCATCCAGGATACATATCCTCAAGCTTCTCAGCCATCTGCCAATAGCGTCCTGAAATCAATTGGGCAAACCCACTGAAGAAGGATGTACCACAACTGAATTAACCAATTGTCCAAGATTTATATTTAGATATGCTTGCATATAAAATCTGTCATAGAGTAAATAATAAGAGATTACTGTACCTGGGTATTACCTGTTTGTCTGGGACTTACTTCCCGTTTCCCAGTTTCTTTTGCAGTCTGTTCTTCTATTTGTGTTTTTTTATTATTTTAATGACCCAATGTTGCCACAGAAGCAAAAAGGCTCAATACACGCATTGCAGTTTGAAACATTTTTATTTACAGTTGTAAATTAGATGCTCCTCTATCCTGTTCTTAATTTCTGTGACACAAGGCTTTGCAAGTCATGTAAGAAAACCAACAGCCCTTGCAAATGTTTTAAGAAACAATGGAAACTCACTTGCAAATGTTGTTTGCAACTGTTGCCAGTAGTGTCAGCCCAGTAAGATACTAACTGTAAAATACAACCCAGCAAAAGCCAAGCAAATAATGTCTTTATCATCTTTGGTCTTCAATAGTGGCAATCTTGCCAACTTTAATTAAAAGAGACTGTTGTAGACTTTTCTCACATCTAGTTCTTCTTGGGGACTTCAATGCCTATGTGGGTAATGACAGAGATACCTGGAGGGGGGTGGGGGGTGGGGGGTGGGGTGGTGGTTTGGGATGAACGGCCTCCCCATTCTGAATCAGAGCATTGTATTGTTAATTAAATTCCTGTGCTAGGCATGGTTTGTCCACCATGTTTGAACATCGGAATGTCCATACGTTTGCCTGGTATCAGGTTTGTTTGGCTGTAAGTCCATGATCAATTTCATGATTGTAGACCTAAGACCTAAGATCCTTTGTGTTGGATACTTGGGTAAAGAGAGGGGCAGGGCTGTTAACTGACCACCACCTGGTGGTGAGCTTGATTTGGTGACAGGGGAGATGCCAAACAGATCTGGTAAACCCAAATGAGTAGTGAGGGTGAACTGGAAATGTTTGGCACATACGCCTGTCCAGGAAGAATTCAACTCACATGTCCATGAGAATTTTTCCTCCATTTTGGAGGAGGTTGGGGACATGGAATCCAAGTGGTCCATTTTCAAAGCCTCCACTCTGGATGTGGCTCTCAGGAGTTCCAGCCAGAGAGTCATTGGTACCTGTCATGGTGGCAACCAGAAGACCCCTTTGGTGGACGCCAGCAGTGACTGAAGCCATCAAGCTGAAGTCTTTTGGGGCTTGGCTGCCTTAGGAGGACTCCTGAAGCAGCTTACAGGTACCACGTGGCTAGAAGAACAACAGCTTCTGTGGATGCTAAAACCCAAGTGTATAAGAAATCAGAGTAGCCATGGAGAAGGTCTTTCAGTTGACCTTATGGAGGTTTTGGCAAACTGTTTGTCAACTCAGAAAGGGAAAGCTGCCCATGGCAAGGCACCAGGGGTGGATGAGATTTGCCTGGCGATGCTGAAGGCTCTGAATGTTTTGGGGCTGTCATGGATGACATGCCTCTTCATTGTCGCACAGAGGACCAGGACAACACCTGTGGAGTGGCAGACTGGGGTGGTAGTCCCTATTTTCAAAAAGGGGGACTGGAGAGTGTGTTCCAACTATAGGGGGGATCACATTTCTCAGCCTCCTAGGGAAACTTTACCCCAGGATGTTGCCGAGGTGTTCAATGGAATTCACCTCTTTGGTCCATATGTGTTTTGTGGATTTGGAGAAGGCTTATGACTGGGTCCCACGATGTCCTTTGTGTGAGGTGCTGCGGGAGTATGGGTTCTCAGGCCCACTTCTATGGGCTATTTGGTTCTTGTACAACCAAAGTAAGAGCTGTGTCTGCATTCTGGGCAGTAAGTTGAGCTTGTTCTCTCTGTAGGTTGGACTTTGCCAGGGATGCCCCTTGTCACCAATCCTGTTTGTGACGTTCATAAACAGGATCTCAAGACATAGTTGTGGTGAGGAGGGTGTCTGGTGTGGGAAACTCTGGATCTCGACTTTGTTTTTTGCAGTTGATGGGGTCCTATTGGCATCTTGGAGCTATGACCTTCAGCGTGCAATAGGACAGTACACAGCTGAATATAAAATGGCCAGGATAAGAGTCAGCTTCTCAAAATCAGAGGCCATGGTTCTCCACCATGAAAATCTGGAATGTTCCCATCAGGTTGGCAGTGAGTTTTTGTCTAAAGTGGAGGAACTTAAGTATCTGGGTGTCTTGTTCACGAGTGATGAGAGATGGAGATGGAGAAATGGATTGGGGCTTCATCCTCAGTGATGAGGACACTGCTTTGGTCTTTTGTGGACCTGAGTCGAAAGGCAAAATGCTTAGTGTACTGTTTTGTCTATGTTCCAACCTTCCCTTATGGTCATGAGCTCTGGATTCTGAGCGGAATAATAAAATCCTTTGAGAGAAGGTGAGAATCTCGGTCATCCAAAGGGAGCTTGAAATAGAGCCCCTGCTCCTCAGTAATGAAAGGAGTCAGCTGATGTTGTTCCGACATCTGGTTAGGATGCCCCCTGAGCGCCTTCCCATGGAGGTTTTCCGGGCACATCCCTCTGGGAGGAGACCAATGTATTGGCTGGAGAGATTATATATCCTCTCTGGCCTGGGAACGTCTGACAATCCCCCAGGTGGATCTGGAAAGTGTTGCTAGGGTGAAGGATGTGTGGGTTTTTCTTCTGAACCAGTTGCCCCCATAACCTGACATTTGATAAGTAGAGGATGAAATGGATGGATGGATGGATGGATGGATGGATGGATGGATGGATGGATGGATGGATGGATGTGAAAATGAGATTGATCCAAAAACTACAAGCACCTCTTACTCGCAGATGCATATTATTGGAAGCATGGACAAACAGGCTCCAGCTCTGTCATAAAGACAGTAAAAGTAACTCTAAAATCTGTCACAGCATGAACTTTTGGGTGGTTCTTTGCACAATAGCCATCACCCACATTGCTCGACCAAAGAACCCCAAAATCCAGACATTATAAGAAAACTTAATCTTAGAATTATCTTCCTTTGTTCTCTCAGCTGTCTTCAGGTTGAGTCGGAAGCTGTGACTGTCAATTATGTTTTCTTTAGAAGGCACTGAGCTTTAATTTGACGTTTACACAATCCTGTTCTGTAATTCAAGACTGTTTAAAACAAAGCTGCTTTTATCAAACTGCAAATAGATAGTGTGTAATGTAACAAATGAAGTCAAATTAAATGATATATCTGTGTAAGTAAATGTAATGTAGAGAGATTTGTATGATGCTTACCAACAAGAGCTTGATGAGAATTCTAGACATTTTTAGACATTTTCTTTTAAAGCTCATTTTGTTGAACCCTCCCCTTACAGGCCAGTAAAGACTTTTGTTCTTCCCCTTCATGGTGTAACACACAGATGGGTAAATTGTGTCCCATGTTGTGTTATGTGCTGTTGTACCGTGCCCAGTGATGTTTCTGACTATATGACTGTTTTGTATTGTCATACAAAATATAATCAATAAACCTGTTCCAGTTAAAAATATCGCTGTGTTTTATTCTTAAAAACCAAAACAACACTTTTTTCAATACATTTTCATGCATGTCACATTATTCCATAAAGTGGTAAAACTTTTTATTCATATATATTTTTAGCTGGTGTCATCATCAGGTGCTGAAATGTCAAATCTTTCTTTTGAAAGCTTTCGGGAAAAATTGATTTGAATCAATTTTTTAAATGAGACATTGATTATTCAGTCTCCAGACATGTTTATTTGTGTGTTCTTTTACGTAAATACTTTAAGCGTGATAAAGAATATCAATAACTGAACGTTTCAAAGATAAAACAGCATGACCGATCATCTGCAATGTTCATTATACAGTAACAAGAGAGTTAACGAATCCGCAAATCCACAAATATACCACAGCTCTTTCTTTCTTTCTTTCTTTCTTTCTTTCTTTCTTTCTTTCTTTCTTTCTTTCTTTCTTTCTTTCTTTCTTTTGCATGGCATATATAGTAAATGATTTTTATTGAATGCAACATTTTTACATTTTTCAAATGTGTTTCTGTGTAAAGGGTAGAAATAATTATCTTACTGGTTCTAGATACCTTATTGACCAGCCTTAGTCTCAAGAACTAGATTTATGTTTCACATGATTGATGAGCTTAATGCAGAGATTGCTAAAACTGAAGAAGATTGTTGACTTTTCTAAATAGCAAGTGTCCAAAAATTTGTGTTAATGTTATTTTTAAATTCTTCTCAATATTTCCGTCCAAATAACTAACTATAAATTCTGTTTCTCTGAACTGAGTGTGTCAGCCACATACCATCACACTATCACCACCGTATCTTAAAGCAGTACAAAATAACTTTTACAACTTTAATCCATCTGAGACACGGTTGCCTAAAAGTTATTTAGTAGGTGCTTTTTTTTTCTGAAATGCAGTTTGAGTTTTGCAGTCAACAGAATATATTCCTTGCTGTGCTTTCGATGTTGTTCTGAGTGTTTTTTGAGACCTGCTGGATGCTTCGTCAGTGCGCTCTCAGAGAGTAAAACTGGTCAACTGCCTACCGCGCCACTGTTTCCATGTTATTACTGTACTTTTTTTTCTCGTCTGTTCTTTTACAAGGGGTTATTTGAAAAACTGTCTTGACTTACGTTATCTTTGTCTAGATTTTTGTTTTGTTGTGGATCTTAAACATTTAAGTGTAACAAAAAAACTTAAAACAAAAGGAGCAAATAATGTGTAACAGCACTATATCAGCAAGAGGTAAGATATATTAAAGTTACAATATGTAAGAATTTTACAGTGAAATACTCACACAACAGTAATGTCCCACCAGTGTTGAAAATAAAGTCATATAGTGGTCGCTAGTTTTGGTCATTTTAAAAAAGCTAGCCCGGACCGGAATCATTATTTATATGTTCAGCCTTCCTGGTTCCATAGCAAATCAAATGTGAGTCTGCAAGGCTGCCAAGTCTTCAACACAAGCAGCTGTAATTCCACAATGACCAGCAGCAAAAAGTAAGGAACCACGGCATTCTTCCAACTGAGCAGCCGAGCTGCACGTGACAGGGCGTTCAAGCGCACTTAGGCCTTCAGACATTAACAAACATTAAACAAATAAAAAGGGAAACTTAACAAGGATCAACATCAGAACTGGCAACCCAACAGAAAAATCAGGTAGGGGAGGGGATGAGTGACTGAGAGTAGATGTTTTTTTTTTCTACATGAACTGCGGGACTCAGATTTGATAACAAGGTCTAATTCTTACATACTGTACCTTTAATTGTTACTAATTTACTCAGAAACATTAAAAATTTGCCTTCTGTTGATTCTTTTACTGGTTTATTGTTTACTTAATGTAAAGCTATGTTAGTTATTTGTTGTGCCTGTGCACGTAACTTAGATTGGACTGTCTGGTCTTGTTTTCACCAAGGAAGAGTGAGAAACGTAATTTCGATCTTTCTGTATGTGGAATAAAATTACAACTTTGACTTTATTGTGTGGTATAGATACATATTTATGAATAAAATCAACATGCCATTGTGCTTCTTTGTTCGGTTTTACTCTTCACCAAGCCAAAAAAATTATCTGTAACATTCCCCCCATTTTACAAGACAAAGATCATGGAAATATTAACATTTATGATAAACCATAGGCAGCTGGGAGATTGGTGACTTTTAAAGTTTTTGTCTGAATGAAAGAGCTTTTTGATCATATACATATCATTAAATTTATCATTATATTTTATATATGTACATTATACACACACATACATATAAAAAACTGAAACTCATCTTTGCACACTGTGGGCAGTTTCTCCTCCTTTCAAGCGCACTGTCTTTGCTTTTCCCAGAACTGCACTTTTCTGGACTAATATGTCAGACCCTAACCCTAACCCTAACCCTAACCCTTTCCTGGATCTGCTGTAGTCACTCCAACAACCCCAAAACTCCAATTATATGGGGAGGTTACTCTAGACTGTAAATGGTGTAATCCTAAGGAGACTAAAAAGTAGTAGGGCAGAGTGTAGCTAGGCAGCATAGGACGATGGTGTGTAAAATGACCCTGGTGGTGATGAAGATGAGGACGTCAAAGGCAGGGCAGAGGACGAAGAGGTTGAAACTGAAAAAGGAAGAGTGATTTGTGGCTTTCAGGGAGGAGTTGACTCTGGGTGAACAGGAGGTGCTTTCAGACGACTTGACAGCTAAAACTAATGTGATCAAGGAGATGGGCAGGAGAGGCCTTGGTTTTATCATCTGAGAGGAAAGTAGACAAGAGGACTTGGTGGTGGAATGAGGAAATGTGGGAGTGTCTACAGAGAAAGAGGTTAGCTAAGAACAAGTGGGACACTGAGGGGGCAGAAAAGGGTAGACAGGAGTTCAGGGAAATGCAGCATAAGGTGACAGTAGGGATGTCAAAGGCCAAACAAAGAGCGTACGATGACTGTACATCAGGTTGGACAATAGAAGAGACTGATCTGTCCAGGTTGGAGAAAGAGAAAAACAGAGATGGGAAGGATGGGATGTGTGATAAAGGACAAAGAGGGAACTGCATTAACAGGAGCTAGAAATGTGATAGGAAAATGGAGAGAGAACTTTGGAGAGTTGATCGATGTGAAAAATTAGAGAGAGAACAAATTGTGGTTGTTTTACTACTTACACCTTATCCTTCAAAGCCCCAACTTGAGAATGAAAAATGATTGTTGTGGACCATTAATTGCCAAAGATTAGTAGAAATGAAGCTAGGAGGGCATTAAAGAGGATGCAAGGATGCAAATGAGCATTTGTGAGCAACAACATGGTTTCATGTCTAGAAAGAAGTACAAAGAAAACCAGAAAGAGCTTCATTGTGTCTTTGTAGATCAATAAAAAGTATCTGACAGGGTACCATGATAGGAACTGTATGAGAAAGAGTGGTGCAGAACATGTTTGACAGCTGGTGTTGAGATGTCCCATAGGTATGACAGAGGAGTTCAACATGGAGGTGGTACTGAATCAGATGCAGAGGACATTGTTATGTGTATTGAGAGCAGCGAGCAGGTGGAATAACATCTGATGAGGTGGAGGTGCACTGGAAAGTAAAGGGAGAAAGGTTAGCCACAGCAAGACAGAGTACAGAGTGGGAATTTCCAGCCAAAGATCAAAGAGGAGATAGATGGATGTGGTGAAGGAGGACATGAGGTTGGTTGATATGAGAGAAGAAGATGCCGAGGACCGATGGAGATGGATGACTTGCTGTTGTGAGTCCTGAAGGGAACAGCCAAAAGGACAAAGGATACTACTGTACAGATTATGTGTGCACATACAGTAGTATAGACATATACACTCATGTAAAGGATTATTAGGAACACCTGTTCAATTTCTCCTTAATGCAATTATCTAATCAACCAATCACATGGCAGTTGCTTGAATGCATTTAGAGGTGTGGTCCTGGTCAAGACAATCCCCTGAACTCCAAACTGAATGTCAGAATGGGAAAAAAAGGTGTTTTAAGTAATTTTGAGCGTAGCATGGTTGTTGGTGCAGGATGGACCGGTCTGAGTATTTCACAATCTGCTCAGTTACTGGGATTTCCACGCACAACCATTTCTAGGGTTTACAAAGAATGGTGTGAAAAGGGAAAAATGATTCAAGCTGATAGAAGAGCAACTTTGACTGAAATAACCACTCAATACAACCGAGGAATGCAGCAAAGCATTTGTGAAGCCACAACACGCACAACCTTGAGGCGGATGGGCTACAACAGCAGAAGACCCCACCGGGTACCACTCATCTCCACTACAAATAGGAAAAAGAAGCTACAGTTTGCACGAGCTCACCAAAATTGGACAGTTAAAGACTGGAAAAATGTTTCCTGGTCTGATGAGTCTCGATTTCTGTTGAGACATTTAAATGGTAGAGTCAGAATTTGGCGTAAACAGAATGAGAACATGGATCCATCATGCCTTGTTACCACTGTGCAGGCTGGTGGTGGTGGTGTAATGGTGTAGGGGATGTTTTCTTGGCACACTTTTGGCCCCTTAGTGCCAATTGGGCATCGTTTAAATGCCACGGGCTACATGAGCATTGTTTCTAACCATGTCCATCCCTTCATGACCACCAAGTACCCATACTCTGATGGCTATTTCCAGCAGGATAATGCACCATGTCATAAAGCCAAATAATTTCAAATTGGTTTCTTGAACATGACAATGAGTTCACTGTACTACAATGGCCCCCACAGTCACCAGATCTCAACCTGATAGAGCATCTTTGGGATGTGGTGGAACAGGAGCTTCGTGCCCTGGATGTGCATCCCACAAATCTCCATCAACTGCAAGATGCTATCCTATCAATAAGGGCCAACATTTCTAAAGAATGCTTTCAGCACCTTGTTGAATCAATGAAATGTAGAATTAAGGCGCTTCTGAAGGTGAAAGGGGGTCAAACACCGTATAAGTATGGTGTTCCTCCATCTTTAGGTGAGTGTATATACATACATATATAGACATATATATGTATGTGTGTGTTATCAGCTGAAAACTAACAATAATATGTATCTTTAGACGTTATGATGTAAGTGGGGTTCAATACTTGTGAGTGCCTGTTGACATGACCTTGCCTCTGTTTAAAGTGAAAATGCTCAGGGGAAAACGCTTGCTGTGCCGATTTTGTATTTATTTATTTTTTTGAATATTGTCAGACTACAGCAATTGCAAGGCAATTTGAGCCTTTGAAGGATACGGTGTAAGAGGTGCCATTATCGTTTCCAGAAAAACAACAGCAATTTTGTATAATTTCATGTCTTGCTGCTGATGTTGAACCTGAAAAATATACACTAGTAGAAGAATAAAAAAAGGAAATGTGTTTCATTTAAAGTGCCCTGTGTTGTATGTTATATTGTCCTTGTCTCAACACTGTGTCAAAGAGGTGACATACAACCAGTTGGTAGTTTTAACAGGAATCACTTTGATTTTAAATATTAGCATAAAAATGGAGCATATGTGATGAGATAAAATCTTTCAGATTTGAAACTTATCTCAAAGCAATTTAATAAATAATTCCAAAAAAGATTTCTTCTTTTCCTCGACTGTGTACTCTGTGTACAAATGAAGAATAACATATTTTTTATGAAGCACAGTCACATCTAACAGTTTTTCCTGCCTGAAAGGATTTTGTTGAGCCTGTTGTACTTGGCATACACTGCCCTCTGCTGGTTAAAGAAATACAATACATAACAAAATGAATGAGACGAGACATGCAGGTTAGATTATTTGTCACAGTTGTGGGATTTCTGTAGTGGTTATTTTTAATAGTTTAGTTCCTAGTCTCTGGTGGTTCCATTCTAACCAGGTAATGATGCAGAAGAGATGACGAGTGGGAAACAAGGAGTTTCTCTTTTAACTGGAGGTGAAAGTGTGCAGGGATTGGCCTTCCAGAGCAATTCAGATTTATGATGTTATACATACAGTGGGGCAAAAAAGTATTTAGTCAGCCACCAATTGTGTAAGTTCTCCCACTTAAAAAGATCAGAGAGGCCTGTAATTTTCATCATAGGTATACCTCAACTATGAGAGACAAAATGAGGAAAAAAAATCCAGAAAATCACATTGTCTGATTTTTAAAGAATTTATTTGCAAATTATGGTGGAAAATAAGTATTTGGTCAAGAACAAAAGTTAATCTCAATACTTTGTTATATAGCCTTTGTTGGCAATGACAGAGGTCAAACGTTTTCTGTAAGTCTTCACAAGGTTTTCACACACTGTTGCTGGTATTTTGGCCCATTCCTCCATGCAGATCTCCTCTAGAGCAGTGATGTTTTGGGGCTGACGCTGGGCAACACGGACTTTCAACTCCCTCCAGAGATTTTCTATGGGGTTGAGATCTGGAGACTGGCTAGGCCACTCCAGGACCTTGAAATGCTTCTTACGAAGCCACTCCTTCGTTGCCCGGGCGGTGTGTTTGGGATCATTGTCATGCTGAAAGACCCAGCCACGTCTCATTTTCAATGCCCTTGCTGATGGAAGGAGGTTTTCACTCAAAATCTTACGATACATGGCCCCATTCATTCTTTCCTTTACACGGATCAGTCGTCCTGGTCCCCTTGCAGAAAAACAGCCCCAAAGCATGATGTTTCCACCCCCATGCTTTACAGTAGGTATGGTGTTCTTTGGATCCAACTCAGCATTCTTTCCCCTCCAAACACGACAAGTTGAGTTTCTACCAAAAAGTTCTATTTTGGTTTCATCTGACCATATGATGTTCTCCCAATCCTCTTCTGGATCATCCAAATGCTCTCTAGCAAACCGCAGACGGGCCTGGACGTGTCCTGGCTTCAGCAGGGGGACACGTCTGGCACTGCAGGATTTGAGTCCCTGGCGGCGTAGTGTGTTACTGATGGTAGCCTTTGTTACTTTGGTCCCAGCTCTCTGCAGGTCATTCACTAGGTCCCTCCGTGTGGTTCTGGGATTTTTGCTCACCGTTCTTGTGATCATTTTGACCCCACGGGGTGAGATCTTGCGTGGAGCCCCAGATCGAGGGAGATTATCAGTGGTCTTGTATGTCTTCCATTTTCTAATAATTGCTCCCACAGTTGATTTCTTCACACCAAGCTGCTTACCTATTGCAGATTCAGTCTTCCCAGCCTGGTGAAGGTCTACAATTTTGTTTCTGGTGTCCTTTGACAGCTCTTTGGTCTTGGCCATAGTGGAGTTTGGAGCGTGACTGTTTGAGGTTGTGGACAGGTGTCTTTTATACTGATAACGAGTTCACACAGGTGCCATTAATACAGGTAACGAGTGGGGGACCGAGGAGCCTCTTAAAGAAGTTACAGGTCTGTGAAAGCCAGAAATCTTACTTGTTTGTAGGTGACCAAATACTTATTTTCCACCATAATTTGCAAATAAATTCTTTAAAAATCAGACAATGTGATTTTCTGGATTTTTTTTCCTCATTTTGTCTCTCATAGTTGAGGTATACCTATGATGAAAATTACAGGCCTCTCTGATCTTTTTAAGTGGGAGAACTTACACAATTGGTGGCTGACTAAATACTTTTTTGCCCCACTGTATGTATAACATCATAAATCTGAATTGCTCTGGAAGGCCAATCCCTGCACACTTTCACCTCCAGTTAAAAGAGAAACTCCTTGTTTCCCACTCGTCATCTCTTCTGCATCATTACCTGGTTAGAATGGAACCACCAGAGACTAGGAACTAAACTATTAAAAATAACCACTACAGAAATCCCACAACTGTGACAAATAATCTAACCTGCATGTCTCGTCTCATTCATTTTGTTATGTATTGTATTTCTTTAACCAGCAGAGGGCAGTGTATGCCAAGTACAACAGGCTCAACAAAATCCTTTCAGGCAGGAAAAACTGTTAGATGTGACTGTGCTTCATAAAAAATATGTTATTCTTCATTTGTACACAGAGTACACAGTCGAGGAAAAGAAGAAATCTTTTTTGGAATTATTTATTAAATTGCTTTGAGATAAGTTTCAAATCTGAAAGATTTTATCTCATCACATATGCTCCATTTTTATGCTAATATTTAAAATCAAAGTGATTCCTGTTAAAACTACCAACTGGTTGTATGTCACCTCTTTGACACAGTGTTGAGACAAGGACAATATAACATACAACACAGGGCACTTTAAATGAAACACATTTCCTTTTTTTATTCTTCTACTAGTGTATATTTTTCAGGTTCAACATCAGCAGCAAGACATGAAATTATACAAAATTGCTGTTGTTTTTCTGGAAACGATAATGGCACCTCTTACACCGTATCCTTCAAAGGCTCAAATTGCCTTG
>SSNP01000083.1:2117874-2128339 GCA_006937955.1 Pachypanchax playfairii
CGCCGCCCCCCCAACAACAACTCGCAGAGGACGCTTTTGCATGAAGAAAGAAAAACAAAACCAAGAAAATGTCTCGACAGGTGAGTATTATTGTCATCTTTGCGCTCCTAAGGGTGGCGTTGCTAACAACGGCAAGGGCTTCATGCTTGTATTTATGTACGTGAGTGCCGTAAAGCAGGTTTGTTCTCGCGAGATTAGTCGGGTCCGATCCACTGAAAGTTGCAAGTGCTGCTTTCAGGACACAGACCCCGGAGGGAGGGGAGGAACCCACGAATCACCCCGCCAAGTCCTTGTTTACCCCCACAGGGACTCTAGAAAACATTTATTGAGGTGAAAAAACTTACTTAGTTCTGCTTTAACAGGCTGTGAAAAGAATGACTGAGTGATTCCAAATCAGGTTTTTGCAACTTGAGGGAATTAAGGTGTTATGACACATAAATAAATCTAAAAGAAAATTACTGATTAAGTAATTGTGATTCTGAAAGAGAGAAAGGGATTACTCTAAGTTAAACAAAAAATATGATTTAAAAAAATTTAAATGTAGTGATGGGTCTCCTTGTGGCTCAAAATTATCAAAGCAAATCAAATTATGGACACAACCATTACCACTGCAGACACCATGACCATATTCTGGATTCAGCAAGGTAGAGATGGGCACTGGACTGGGTTTCATTCCAAGTGGTTCCTCCTGCAGACGATAACCTCTCAGGGGCCCACTCAGATGGACGTGTCAGCCTTGGCTCAGCTTGAATCACTAACGGTGGTTCAGTCGTCCTTGACAGTCTTGTGGTCCAAATGTTTTAAATGTCCAAAACTGTTCGTCAATCACCAGGTTTGCGGCATTGGTGGAACTGATGCGGAACTTATGCTTTCAAAGGGTGAGCCATGAAAAATGCAAAGTTCAGAAGAGTAGAAAAACGCTCGATAAAGAGGGGAGGGTGGGGGTGTCTGGTAGGGAGTTTCTTTAACATCAAGTCAGTATTACTGTTAGTTTAAATCATCAGACTGTTCCATGTGATCGCTACACAGGCTCCTCTCCTGTGGAACATTCTTCTAGTTTTTATCTGTGAGACAGACACCTTGTGTAGCTTTAAGAATAGACTTAAAGAGACCATTTCATACAAATTTCAGGACTTTGTGGTTATTTCTTGAGTATTAACCAGTAATATGAAACATTTTATATCTAAAAAACATCAGGAAACACAGATTAACAGACCTTTCAATCTGTCTGCGTTAAAATTCGGGTGGTTCCGAGCAAAGAATACTGTTTCCTGCCCCACTGCGCATGGTAACATCAGACGTCGTGTCTTCCTGTTTGCTACGTTATGCTACAGCTTTTAACCAGCAGCATGCTAGGCGTGGTTTCAACTGTGAGAGCTGCCGAATACTAACGAACAAAGGAGTTGTGACGAAACAAGTACAGGCTGTTCGAACTCGGGTGTTATCGCCACCTGCGTAGTTTGAGAGATAAAAACTGAAAGAGAAGTTGTTGACCTGTTTTCACACCCACTATGAAGGTAAGAACACCTGTGGAGCTAAAATATTCAACAGAAAACTCAGAAAAACAGTTTTTAATGGAAGGGCCTCTTTAAAACTTTCCTTTTTACACAATCCTGTAGTCAGGGTTAGCTTGGGTTATCCTGATCCATCCCTTTAGTTATGCTGCTGGAGGACATACTGACCACATTTCTCCACTCTTCTGTCTCTCTTTACTCTCCATGTTTGTTTTGATTGTTATTGCTGCCATTAACTGTTTCTCTGTTAGTCTTTCTATAGACATGACAGAATCCATCAGTGTTTGTCTCTTTCCTGTCAGCTCAGAACCCAGTCGGCTCAAGCAGAAGGCCGCCCATCCTGAGTCGGATTCTGCTAGAAGTTTCTTCCTGTTAAAAGAGAGTCGTTCCTTTCCACTGTCGCCAATCATTCTGTGGGATTATGTTGAATTAATGATTCTACCCAATTGGCTGGTTCCTTAGATAGGAAGTGTTTTTTTTTTTACTAATTGATTTGGTATTTCTGTAAAGTGCCTTAAAAGGATTTTTGTTATGAACTGGTGCTTTAAAAATAAACATGAATTGAATTTATCTTAGGTTAAATACTAAAATTATCAACCAGACAACAGATAACAGATCTCACCAGCAGATCTGATTATTTAAATGTTTGCGCCATTCGGGATTTGATTTCAAACCCAGGGAACATACTGATATTATTCCCCTAACTTTTAATGCTCTGTTTCCATTCTGACAAAAATAAAAGGACACAGTGTTCTCCAAACAAACCTGTTTTTTTTTTTGCTCCCATGTACTTTCTGGATGTCAGCCACGTGGTTTCCAGTTGATCCCTTGATGTCCAATTAACTTCCCAAATGGGTGAAGGGGAGGTGTTTGTAGTTTTAACACAGCTGGAGTTCAGTTTTTCCTCTGACCGCAGATTTTCTGAATCTTTCATCATTATACTGCAGCACTGAGAGAGTTTATAGTTGGAAAGGTAAAGTTTTTAGCTGATCGGTTAATGATTGGCCACTTGATGATTGCTGCAGATCTGCTGCTTGTTGTCATAGATACGTCCCAACACATGAACTCCCCAGACGTCTGCTCTATAAACTGAAGTCTCAGTGATAATTATTCTGCACATCCTGGACAATTATTACGAACCTGTAACACGTTTTTTATCCATGCACCTTTCTTTCTTGTAGACAGATAACTCATCTTTAACCTTTTGTCTAAAGTTACACCGGATATCTGCGAGCCGCATCTTGTTGGATCAATAAAGCGTAACTCCGCTGGCAAAGGATGGCTCGTCTCTAATTACATCACAATGGCCCGTGCGCTCCCAATTCGCAACCGTGATCCTGTGAGGGTTGATCACAACGAGCCTCTCTTCTGCAGGTGAGTCGCACCTGTCTCGAGTCCGTGTAGCAAGAGCCGCGCAACGATGAGCTCGGAGAAGCCCAACTTCCTGTCCCAGCCCGTGGTGAAGAATGTCTTCATGTTCCGAAACGGCGACCCGTATTTCGAGGCTCGCCGGATAGTGATCAACGAAAAGAGAGTGTGTAACTTTGAGACTCTGCTGCGGGAGGTGACCGGCGGGATCCAGGCTCCGTTCGGAGCGGTGAGAAACATCTACACACCCAGAGGAGGTCACAAAGTGGACTGTCTGGAGAGCCTGCAGAGCGGGGAGCAGTACGTCGCAGCTGGGAAGGAGAGGTTCAAAAAGCTGGAGTGAGAACTAACAACTTTTTATTTAAACAAAAACGCATGCTTGTCTATTATTTTTTTTTCAGAGCGAAATGCTGCAAACTTCAGTTTAATACGTAACCTGAATATTTTGGATCATATTTGCTGCATTTCAGTCTGTGAGGTACAAGCTAAAGTGCACCTTCATCTGACCTGTTCATGGTATTTTATGGTATTAAAATTGACTCATCAGTTTTGCATCATGTGCTGAGTCACAGATACAGATGAGATGAGTCTGGTAGAGATGCGTGGTCTGACCCTGGCACTAATAATAACTGGATTTATGGATGAGAGGATGAGATTTGTGCAGCCAGGTATTAATGATAAAGTAGTTGCACAATGCCTTCATGCTGTGGCTGACACTTCTGCTGTGCTTTGACAATAAAAGGAGAATAATGCCATGTGGTAGTTGTTGCTTTGATTTCCAGGGAAACTTGGTGGAAAGTCAATTGCAAGAGACAACTGACCTACTTTTAACTTTCCTACTCTATGTTTGTGTATTATTTGTCCTTATTGTTCTTATATGAACTGCACAATCATAAAGTGTCATATTTATGTTCAAAACTTAAATAAGAGCTATTATACCAAGACAATTTTGCTATTACTCTCCAGTATGATGTCACCATTTACTTAAAAGTTGTACAGTAAAATCTCACCCCCACACAAAAAAGTATCCATATAGCTGTCAGCTGTTCTTACTCACGCATCAGCACCAGCATATATGATTAACTCAGTCTTACTTCTTTTGTTCTCCAGTTACCAAGAGATTGGCCCCAGAAAGAAGAAGATGATGCAGGCTCTGCCGGTGCAGGTAAGACAGGGAGGAAATTCACAACATACTCTCTCAGTCTCGTGTGACTTATCAGTGGGACTGGATTAGGGTTACGGTTAGGGTTAAAACTTTCAGTCCAAAAGGTGTCTGGCTCCTAGAGAAAGAAAATGTTGCACTTCATTTTGTTCCAGCATGTGTGCATCATTATAAATTCACTCTTCACTGAACTTAGTATCATTCTCCAATCAGGTGAGAAACAGATGAGCTCATTTAACTCTAAAAACATTGGTCCTGTTTCACAGAGAATCTTGATTATTTTTGAGAAAGTGCCTAATTTTATAAAAGGTCTAAATATTCTCAAGGTCACATTTGGGAACCTTGTGATTTAACTGATTTAAACCAAACTGCTTCGGAGCTTTTGCCTCTGCACCTTTCATTCAGTTCCAATACTCAAACCTCCCTCTAAATGTGAAACACATGGATGTTTGTCAGCAGACTGTTGGGATTTTGCAAAGATGTTTTAAGCTAGGTGTTGATGTTGAGCACAGAGAAACAGTTTGTTGTTGTCTCAGTGGTCATGCATTATTGATTTATGGATCATAATCATCCCTCCTTTTAATGCATCTTTAATCACCTGCTATAAAGTCACAGCCAGACAGGGGCAACTACAAGTCAAACAGCGTGTATGATGCTCATGTGCTTTAAAAGTCAGTTTGGGGTCCATTCAGAAGGACCCTTTAAAAAAAAGATCCTCAAACATTTATTCTGAAAAAAAAGCACAAAAAATAATATACTGACCTTTAAGAACGTGTGGCGTTATGAAGAATTATAATTCTTGTGCTTTTCAATCCTTCAACATTTCCATCATGCTAAACATTTTGGTTATTTAATTTTTATCACCCTCTTGTTCATTTTGTATTTCAGTGTTTTGGCCTGGCTGCTGATTCGTATTAAACATGAAAAATATTAATATAATGGCAAGTTCTTAGGATTTTTTTTATTCATACTGATTCAAATGGATTTTCTGAGGTTTCTGTTGAATATTTTAGCTCCACAGGTGTTCTTACCTTCATAGTGGGTGTGAAAACAGGTCAATAACTTCTCTTTCAGTTTTAATCTCTCAAACTACACAGGTTGCGATAACACCTGAGTTCTCCCGAGCTCAAACGGCCTGTACATGTTTCAACACAACTCCTTTGCTCGTTAGTATTCGGCAGCTCCCGCATGCCTAGCATGCTGCTGGCTAAAAGCTGTTAGCATAAGACGTAGCAAAGTGGAAGAGAAAACGTCTGCTGTTGTCATGCACAGCGGGGCAGGAAACAGTATGCCTTGCTCTCATTGACAAGTTTTTTAGCCATTCTGAGTCCAGCAAATTTGAATAATGAATATTATTGAGTTACAGCCCAAAGACAGCTGAATCTTGACTCAGATAGATTGAAAGGTCTGTTAATCAATGTTTTCTAATGTTTTTTAGATATAAAATGTTACAGGTAAATACTTCAGAAATAACCACAAAGTCATGAAATTTGTGTGAAATGGCCTCTTTAAAAACATAATTGTATTGTTTCATACTTGTTTAAAACACTTTAAGGCCTAAAAGTTCCTACTCAGTACCAAAGCACATACACAATACCTTTAAAGAGGCCCTTCCATTAAAAACGGTTTTTCTGAGGTTTCTGTTGAATATTTTAGCTCCACAGGTGTTCTAACCGTCATAGTGGGTGTGAAAACAGGTCAACAACTTCTCTTTCAGTTTTAATCTCTCAAACTACGCAAGTGGGGATAACACCCGATTTCTCAGAATGGCCTGTACTTGTTTCGTCACAACTCCTTTGTTCATTAGTTTTCGGCAGCTCTCACAGTTGAAACTACGCCTAGTATCCTGCTGGCTAAAAAGCTGTAGCTTAAAGTAGCAAACAGGAAGACACAACGTCTGATGTTGCCATGCACAGCGGGGCAGGAAACAGTATTCTTTGCTCTCACAGGCTAGTTTGTTAGCCAATCAGAGTCCAGCAAATTCGAATAATGAATATGAACGAGCTGCTGACAAAGCAGTTGAAGCAGCCCGACGGAAGGAGCCGGAACCACACGAATTTTAACGCAGACAGATTGAAAGGTCTGTTCAATCAAATCAAATCAAAAATACTTTATTAATCCCCGAAGGGATATTAAGTGTTGTTGTAGCTCAGTTCTTTTTCAGGAAGCCATTATAGAAGGTTATAGGTGTGGACAGGAAGGATCTCCTGTAACGGTCTGTGCTGCAGCGGATTATGAAGAATCTTCTGACTGAAGACACTCTGTTGTTGAGTTACTGTGTTCTGAAGAGGATGATGAGGGTTTTCCATCATGTTCTTCATCCTCCTTTGGACAATCAACTCAAAAGACTCCAGTTCAGTCTCCAGGACAGAATCAGTCTTCCTTGTAAGTCTGTTCAGCCTCTTCATGTCACTTGCTCTGATGCTCCACCCCAACAGGTGACTGCAGATTTGATCAGCTGACAAATTCCTCTTCTTTTGCTGTTCCTCTTCAAATCTCTGTCTGCCCGTATTGTTTGAAAGCCAGGTAGACACACGCTGGAGTGCAGGATGTGTTCCTTTAGCCATGTCTCAGTAAAACACATGATGCTGCATTCATGATACTCTGGTTGGGTCTTCAACAGAGTTTCAAGTTCATCCAGTTTGTTAGCAAAGAGATCACACAGTTGTCAATATGACTGATGAAAGTGAAGGTTTAAACTTCCTCTTTCTCTCTCTTCACTGTGCTCCCATTCTGCATCCACGTCTTCTTCTTTTTATCTCATCAGGGATCCAGAGTTTCAATTTGAGGATTATTTCAGCCTTAGAAATGTCAGTTAGTTGCTCTTTCTTGTAAACAAGTCTCTTGTTGCCATGGTTACGCATCATAACAAGTGGCAAAAAAGTGGCAAATCAAGCAAAAAACTCAATCAGCACAGCACCCAAATCAGAAGAAAAGTATTTTGGAAAATATATCCAGAAGAAAAAACTAGCACGAAATACTCAAAAAGAACAAAAAAATGCTAGCAAGTGCTAGCAAAGTCACAGAGCTACTCTAACAAGCTGCCACCAGTTGTAGCGCTATTCCGGAAAGTGAATAATAAGTGTTTCCTAACATTTTTCAGATATAAAATGTTTCATATTGCAGGTTAATACTTAAGAAATAACCACAAAGTCCTGAAATGTGTATGAAATGGCCTCTTCAATACTGTAGTGAGAAATAAATAAATTAATTAAAAAAAAGTTGAAAGAGACTGTACCAGACAATAATTTTTAACACTAGCAGAGCACTTGTTTTACATAAAAGTGCACCACTGAATTA
This sequence comes from Pachypanchax playfairii, assembly GCA_006937955.1. Lineage (NCBI taxonomy): Eukaryota > Metazoa > Chordata > Actinopteri > Cyprinodontiformes > Aplocheilidae > Pachypanchax > Pachypanchax playfairii. The sequence continues at coordinate 2,125,219 of SSNP01000083.1, forward strand.
ATTCATCACAATGCTTTTATATTTATACCTCAGCTTGAATCATGATGATTAAGCAATTGAGATTCAATTAGCCACAAAGTGAAGTTATTATCAAGGATTCAAAAGTCCTGTGTTTTTTGAACATAAAATAACATTCTCACTAGCTCCTTGTGCTTTATAGGGTTTTGGCATCAGGTCACTTTATGGAACATGAGTTTTACATCTTTCATTTCTTAAACTGTTACTTAGTCAGCCAGCTAGTAGTCTTTCATTACTCATAGAGAGTTTTTTTTCCCTCACTTTTCCACATTAAACAGTTAAGACTATTTGTAAGCAGGTCCAATATTTATGATTTAATTTTCCTTCAGGGATGAATAAAGTATTTTTGAGTTTAAGATTGTCTTGAGCCCGGATGAACGTGAGAATTAGACAAATAAAGAGCCAGTAAATGAATCTGAAGGGTTGTAAATGTTTTGAATTTCTAACAAAAAGTTGAATATCTTTTAATGGTATATTGAAAACATCCTTCTGAAGCAGTTGAAACAGTAAAATTTGGATGCAAACCTAATTGTGAGAACACAAGCCTTTAGTTACACTTGCCAAAGGTTTAAACTGTGGGTTTAGTGTCAGATTGACTTAAACTGAACAGCTTCAGTCATTACTAAATCTAAGGGTTGGCCATTTATATGGATACACCTTAATAAAATGGGAATGGTTGGTGATATTAACGTCCTGTTTGTGGCACATTAGCATATGTGAGGGGGCAAACTTTTCAAGATGGGTAGTGACCATGGTGGCCATTTTGAAGTCGGCCCTCTTTGATCCAAATTTTGTTTTTGTAATTGGAAGAGGGTCATGTGACACATCAAACCTATTGGTAATTTCACAAGAAAAACAGTGGTGTGCTTGGTTTTAACATAACTTTATTCTTTCATGAGTTATTTACAAGTTTCTGACCACTAATAAAATGTGTTCAATGTGCTGCCCATTGTGTTGGATTGTCAATGCAACCCTCTTCTCCCACTCTTCACACACTGATAGCAACACCTCAGGAGAAATGTCAACACAGGCTTCCAGTATCCGTAGTTTCAGGTGCTGCACATCTCGTCTCTTCACACCATAGACAATTGCCTTCAGATGACCCCAAAGATAAAAGTCTAAGAGTATCAGATCGGGAGACCTTGGGGACCATTCAACTGGCCCACGATGACCAATCCACTTTCCAGGAAACTGTTCATCTAGGAATGCTCGGACCAGACACCCATAATGTGGTGGTGCACCATCTTGCTGGAAAAACTCAGGGAACGTGCCAGCTTCAGTGCATAAAGAGGGAAACACATCATCATGTAGCAATTTCAAATATCAAGTGGCCTTGAGGTTTCCATTGATAAAGAATGGCCCCACTATCTTTGTACCTCATATACCATACCATACCATCACTTTTTTTGTTCCAACAGTCTTGGAGGGATCTATCCAATGTGGGTTAGTGTCAGACCAATAGCGGTGGTTTTGTTTGCTAACTTCACCATTCACATAAAAGTTTGCGTCATCACTGAACAAAATCTTCTGCGTGAACTGAGGGTCCTGTTCCAATTTTTTGATTTGCCCATTCTGCAAATTCTGTGCGCCAATCTGGGTCATCCTAGTTGAGATGCTGCAGTAGCTGGAGTTTGTAAGAGTGCCATTTGTGAGTAGCTAATATCTGCCGAAGGGATGTTCGACTAATGCTACTCTCTAGTGACAGGCAGCAAGTGCTACGCTGTGGGCTCTTGCTGAATGAAGCGAGGACAGCCACTGAGGTTTCTTCATTAGTGACAGTTTTCATGCGTCCCTATTTTGGCAAATCAAACAATGAACCAGTTTCACAAAACTTAGCAAGCAGTTTGCTAACTGTAGCATGGGAGATGGGTGGTCTCGTAGGGTGTCTCGCATTGAAATCAGCTGCAATGACCCGGTTACTGTGTTCACCAGATATCAACACATTTTTGATCCGCTCCTCACATGTTAACCATCTTTACATGTCAATGGCTGTGAAGAAAGAAAAACTAATGAAAGAATAAAGTTACGTTAACACCAAGCACACAATTGTTTTTCTTGTGAAATTACCAATAATTTTGATGTGTCACATGACCCTCTTCCTATTGAAAAAACAAAAGTTGGATCCAAGATGGCCGACTTCAAAATGGCCACCATGGTCACCACCCATCTTGAAAACTTTGCCCCCTCACATATACTAATGTGCCACAAACAGGACGTTAATATCACCAACCATTCCCATTTTATTAAGGTGTATCCATATAAATGGCCAACCCTTAGATTTAGTAATGACTGAAGCTGTTCAGTTTAAGTCAATCTGACACTAAACCCACAGTTTAAACCTTTGGCAAGTGTAACTAAAGGCTTGTGTTCTCACAATTAGGTTTGCATCCAAATTTTACTGTTTCAACTGCTTCAGAAGGATGTTTTCAATATACCATTAAAAGATATTCAACTTTTTGTTAGAAATTCAAAACATTTACAACCCTTCAGATTCATTTACTGGCTCTTTATTTGTCTAATTCTCACGTTCATCCGGGCTCAAGACAATCTTAAACTCAAAAATACTTTATTCATCCCTGAAGGAAAATTAAATCATAAATATTGGACCTGCTTACAAATAGTCTTAACTGTTTAATGTGGAAAAGTGAGGGAAAAAAAACTCTCTATGAGTAATGAAAGACTACTAGCTGGCTGACTAAGTAACAGTTTAAGAAATGAAAGATGTAAAACTCATGTTCCATAAAGTGACCTGATGCCAAAACCCTATAAAGCACAAGGAGCTAGTGAGAATGTTATTTTATGTTCAAAAAACACAGGACTTTTGAATCCTTGATAATAACTTCACTTTGTGGCTAATTGAATCTCAATTGCTTAATCATCATGATTCAAGCTGAGGTATAAATATAAAAGCATTGTGATGAATTAATTCAGTGGTGCACTTTTATGTAAAACAAGTGCTCTGCTAGTGTTAAAAATTATTGTCTGGTACAGTCTCTTTCAACTTTTTTTTAATTAATTTATTTATTTCTCACTACAGTATTGAAGAGGCCATTTCATACACATTTCAGGACTTTGTGGTTATTTCTTAAGTATTAACCTGCAA
>SSNP01000083.1:2128349-2180034 GCA_006937955.1 Pachypanchax playfairii
CCCCCCCCCCCCCCCCCTGTACAGGTGCATTAAAACTAACTCAGCTGGACTTTTTTGGGCACTTTAAAATGAATGTGTTGGAGACAAAACTGTCAGAAGAAAAACAAACCTGAACATCTTAAAGCTTTTCAGATACTCTTGACATGCTCCTTCCTGTTTGTTTTTGCTGGTGTTTTCCCATAATTATTCATTTTTATCAACAACACAGAGATTAAAAAGAAATTCATGCTGAAGGGTTTTGAATTTTTCTTGCAGCCCTCACACCTCGGTTGCCAGGTTGCACTCACAGACCCCAGAAGGCTGTAATGTACCTGCTAGCTCATCTTGTATTCTCTCAGGATTTGCACCACACTCAGAGTCACTGTGAGCCGGAGGTGTTAGAAGACAGAACCTGCAGGTCTCACTCCCTGATAACAATCACAAAAGGCTTGTTCTTTAGCTGGGCAAGAGATTAAAGATGGATTTCTTTTGGCCTCTTTTCCTGTTAGTGAATTTGTTTTTTAATGTTTTGTACATAGATATATTACAACACAACATTATTGTTTAAAATAACTGCATCATGCCACATGTTGATTCGGACTGTAAGGACTCCAGTTATCATTAGTCTTTAATCTCCAAGCAAAAGTCCCTCAAGTTTGTACAGGTGTGTTATTATGAGCTTCTGGATGTTCTTTAAAATTCCCTAAAGGAGCACAGTGATCTGCTAACGAGCTTCCAGTAGTTCTCTGTTGTAACAACACTAAAAGAAGACCGGACTTTCTGTAGATCCTGATCCAGAAGTTACTGTTTAAGGAATTCTTTAGCAACAACCATACTCAAAATAGCTATTTTACTAAACTGAAAAGTTTAAGTGATTCACACTTAAGTTTTCAGCTCACATTACTTAAAATTTTTAAGGCAACCAGTTTCCTCAAATTTTTTTTGTAATCTCAATTTAGCTGGGCTTAGAGTGTACAATAGATATTCATCTCTTGTGATTTGCGTTTTCTGTTTTTTTTTTTCTTTTTTTCCAGGCTAAACTGCTGCCAACCAACAGAATCATAGTTTCAGCTCGGTTTCTGAAACCCATCAAAGAGCCATGCACAATATTGTAAGTTACTGCAGTCACTGAACTTGTCATTATTACTATTTTTATCACAGATTTTTAAAGAACCAAAACACTCTTAGCTTTACTCAATTTGGTGTTTTTTTTTTATTCCACCTGCACTTTTATTGTTTTGAATAGTGTGGTAGCAAACGGTGACACCTTGAACCCCGCGATGCGGATGCTGATCCACCAGAGGATAATGGGACAGTTTGAAAAAATACTGGAACTGATCACGGAGAAGTTGGGACTGAGGGTTATGGGAGGTGTTCGAAGGTAAACAAATGCCTTGGCAGCATCTGACAGATCCAGGGTCTGTTAATGAAATGGTGCAAGGATACAAGGAAGGAAATGTTTTGACTCTTGTGTTTTGCTCCAGTCTGTACACCTATGAGGGACTCCAGGTGACTGATGGAAACAAGCTGGAGTGTGGACAGCTTTATGTTGCTGTCGGAAGAGAGAGATTTAAGAAACTTTCATACTGTGACCTTCTTTTCACCAGACCCCAAGGAGCAAGAAGGATTAAAGGGTAACTGATTTCTGCTTTGGAAGATCCACCAAAATATCTCAACTGAACATGTTTGTTGTTTTTATTGTGTTGTTTTGGCAACACATTTATGAAAAAAAGGTAAATTATAGATTTCTTCTAATGATGCACATAAACTGGCAGAGAAATGTCATTTTGCACCTGAGTGTTTGAATTAATGTGGCTATGAACATTGAATTCTTTATAAAACGCGGAGGTGTGTGAAATGACTCTTCTCCAACAGTTCAGTTACAAATCAGTACACTTATTCTGATAATGTTTATTATTTTTGTTATTATTGTCTTATTGTTTGTTTTGATTGCTATTCGATTATTGTTTTATACTGTCTTAAACTGTGTAAAATGTTACGTCATAAAGTTAATATTATTGTTATTATTCTTTATCTAAATCTAGTTGTTTTTTTTTTATTTATTCTCCATAGAAACGTAAAAAGCTTTTCGGTTAGATTAGTTAAAGAAAATAAATTTTCCCCATTCCTACAATAACAAATACATTTGGTTGTGATTATATCTTGATTTAAATATGATCATAATATCAAATATTCATGTTATTAAACATTATTTTGCCTTTTTACAGAATGAAGGCTTATTCTCTGCCACCCATCTACAGATTCTCAAAACAAAGAGGAAATGTAAGAACTAAAAGCACTTCCATTCCAACATGTTTTAATCACTGCAAGCAGTGAAATGACTGTCATTGCAGATAATTTGTCATTTAAACCAATTAGCAATATTTAATAACACAACAAACAAAAATACAGCATGTAGGCTTACATTTCAAAATAAAAGTTTAATTATCTGTCTTCCTTAGACTCCTTTTAGTCTCACAGTTTTCATATCAATTCACATAAAACTCTTGGTCGTGATCTTTAGATTATCAGGCTGTGGGTTGAGAAATAGTAACCTCACATCTATATGCAAGATACATGTGTTCCTCATACTATATAACTCTTTGTTGTTGCTCTCGAGTTTGCCATGATTCTTATTAATTTGCCTTTCACTTGCCACAGAGTAAGTCCACAGTTCGATCCAGTGACAGCGGAGATGGAGAGTCCAAGGACTCACCTCCCAATCACAGCGGCAGCAGCAAGGAACACATGTCCTCCGCAGTCAGAGAGATCTCTCAGGCCAGACTCCTCTCCCTCAGGAAGAGGAAGAGCAGACAGAGTATCACAGACAATGGTAACACATGTACACAATCAAAACATTCAACACACTGGACATCACTAAATAATATTAAGAACTATTACCAACAAAAAAGTGATGATGACTTTCTTTTATATTCAACCAAAGGAATCAAACTGTGTGTTACACACAGTATGATGTAATGCATCGGCTCTGAAATCTTATGTAACCTGCTTCCTCCTTACATGACCACACAGTGGCGCTGTTGCTCTGTGAAACAAGTAACTCATTCTATGGAAAGTGGGTCTAGCATCATGACTTTACCAATATCACATTACATCATCCTTTGAGTTTGTGATCATTGTTATGAAAAATAACCCTAAAACTCTGTTAGTCTTTACTTTTAATCTTATTGGTGTCATATATTCACATTTAAGAGCTTTTGTTACTCTAGAAAAAAACACATGGATCACATACAGATACACTATATGGGTCTTTATTTTTATTTGAATGTGGGATGAATGTAATCTTATTGTAACTTCTGCTTTCTGAACCACATTACGTCACCTTGTGGTGCCTGATAGATTTTTTTTTTCTGGCACATCAGCTGGCAGCAGGAGCTCAGAGGAGCATTAAGAATTTGTTCCTGCGGTTCAGGGGAGCTGACATTTTGCATCAAAAGCGACAATTCGGGATCGTTTTTGTTTTCTTTCTGCAAATGCATTTCTCCTTTTTTCTTTGTGTGTGTGGTTGTTTTGTTAATCCCACAAGGCCATCCTGAAAAAAAAAAACCTCTGCATCAGATTGTTTGGTTTGTTACATTACACACACAGAAAAACACATTACAAATACTGGTAACATTGGATGGCATGGGCCAGAAATCGAGTCAACAAATGGGCAGCTTAGATAAAAGAGATCAGCCATAAGACGAGACTGTTCGACTGGGTTGGAGAGCGATTCACTTCCTCCTGTACTCCCCGCTGTGTGACCTTTAAAACCTCTTCTAAATGCAGTCATGTTAACAGGATACATTAGTTCTATTATGTGTTTGGTTTTGTAGCAAGTCACTGTGTATTTGATAGCGTCTTTTTGTGTCTTTTATCTGTCTCTGTCCATGGTGCTGAACGGCCTTTTGCATGAAACTACAGGCTTAAAGTTTCAAAAGACATTTTTATATTTTTAGCTAATTTCTTTTCTAAAAGTAAACCAGACTTTCATTTCATTTAAGCTTTTTCAATTTAATTTTAACAAATTAGTTCTGCACTCTTTCATTCTGTTTAACAACATTCAGGTCTCTTCTATAGTAACTCATGTCAGCGTGTAAGATGTTTCTAGGTGTTAATCCCCCCTGAAAAATCCTACCCAGACTGGGTTTGTAGTGAATATGATCTGTTCAGGTGCCTAAAATAATGCAGCTAAAAACTGGCAGAATCTGTGGAAAAGAATGAAAACCACACTTCTGATGTGCCGGAACACTGGAACAAACACAAAGGACATGCAGGTGTCACCTTATTTATTTATGTATTGTTGAAAGAGAAGGAAAGCGTTTTAGAGAATGAGAAGCATTGAGATCAACAAGTAGATGATGGAGATACAAGACAAAAAAAAAAAATTGTAACATGAGATACATCTTCAGCTCTGTTGTGACAGGCTGGTCAGTTTTATGTGTCAGTGTGTGTGTTTGTATGTGTGCATGCCTGAAGCCATTATTAACTGTCTATCAGCTGTTGTGAACCAGACAGAGTTTAACTCCAGCAGTTTCTGTCAGGTGTATCGTAACCCCTCTAACTTTTCTGCTTCATTATAAAGAACATGGTGGTGAATGACAGTAAGGACACGAGAGAGGAGGAGAAGGTGTGACAACTCAAGCAGTAAAGGTCACAGAATAAATTTGAGCTGGTTGCAACAAAGATTTAACTAACAAGCCTGTCTCCTGCTTGAGCCAGCATAGTTATAGAATCACCTTTAAAGGGATATCTTAGATCATTCCCAAGTGTTTCTGCTCAAAGGTTGTGAACAATTAACATTTTTCCTGTTTTTAGATGACTGTGTCAACCACCTCAGTTTGAAGAAAAAGAGATTAGATGACAAGATAATGACTAACTGCAGTTTCAAAGTGGATTACTTCCATTATAAAGGTAACCCTATAACTCCCAGGAGTAGGGGTTCATGCAAAAGCTATTTTATAAAACTTTACATCACTTTTACCTTTGTATTACACAGTTATTCTTGTTTAAATATTTAATTTTAAAAAATCTGTCTGGAAGTGTTACACACTGAACCAGAAGGGTAATAGCTATTAAACTTTTCAATAAATGACAACAGGCTTTTATGTAAATAATTTGTACAATGTGGAACTTATTGCAGTGTAAAGATTTTAACAACAGTGTTTAAATGAATTACTATGACATTTTCAAAATTACTGTTGTAAGACTGACGTAATCCATTTTCATCTTGGCACCAACAACCAACAGCTCTCCATTAGCTCATGAATCTGTTTTTCCAAACTGAAATTGTTCAAAGCTCCATATATAACAAATAAGATATTCATTTTTTTTAAATTCCCCAGAAAAAATAAATAAATAAAAGCACTTTAAGATCCAAACTAGCTCTTTAAGCTACAGGTTAATTATTGGTCCAGTTTATTGGCCGATGTTAGCATCGCTGTTTGGGAAAAACACACTCATGTTCAATTTGGACCAAGGCAATTAGTGACTGTTTCTAACCTTGAAATAGAAACAGGATGTTTATCAGTGTTCTCTTCCTGTGACCAATTCAGTTAATGGCTCCCATGAGAAGAGGAGAGATAAGAAGTAAAAACACTGCAAGTGAAACAGAAAAGAAGGAAAAAGATGCAGCTGAAGAGGGGAAGATAAAAGAGAGGGTCAAGGAAGACGGTTCAGATGTGACGTAGAAGCAGAAGAGCATTATGAGCAAGGAGAAGGGAGGAAAAAATAAAATAACGGTGGAATCGAAGAGTAAATTTGCTAAATAGGTTTGAGCTTATAGCACGAGCTTCGAACAGCACAGAGACACTGAACTGTAGAGGTGATGGATGGGCTTTGCATGACTGCCTTTCATTTGGATAATCTCTCTATTTAGAATCATCAAAGCAGATTTTTTTAACTTGCCTGGCCCCTTGCTGGGGCCAAATTGAAGCTCTAAAAATCAACAAAAGAGCCTTTTGCTGTAAGAAGGGAGGACTGACAGGCAGGTATGCACAGGAGGGGATACATGATAGGACATCGGGAGAGCTGAGGGTCTGCTGATAATCAGCTTCTCTTTGCCTGCATGAATGAGGCAGCATGATAATTAAAACCAAAATTTAGTCATAGCAAATTATTATATATTTATTCTATCTCATTAATTTCTGAAATAACATTTTAAAATAAATTGCAGTTCTTGGTATAATTTAATACTTTTTGCTCTTTTATAAAGATACAAAAATAATAGCTCATATTGCTACATGTAGGAAACTTGCTGTATGAAATCTTACATGTCTTTTGCTCTCTGATGCAGAAGAACGGCAGGTGTCAAGTTCCAATTTTGTCATTCATTTTATTTGAATACATAATTACTTGATATAAACAGTAAAGTTTCCTGTTACTATTTCGCTTTGCCAGTTTCCACACCCTGCTAAAACATACAAATTATACATCAAAACATGGTGGCTTATTGGGAAAAAAACATATTGTCTCTTTTGTTATAGCAGTGTGTTTGAAAATGTAGACAAAAGCTGAAAAAGTCAGAAAAAATTTGGAGGACATTTGTCTTATTATGTAGTTTAAAAAAATGTTGATAAAAAATAAATAATTCAATTGAAAAATAAAATTATATTAAATAATTTAAAACACAAGGCTTTAAAATGTTGAACCTCTGGTCTGCTTGAGGTGTTATTGTTTTGCACACAAGCTCTTTGTGCAGAAGTCTTGGTTTATGTTTTTTCATCGTGTCTTTCGTTTGAACAAATATCTGATGGTGGGTCCTAATAACCAAGGTAACTCGGTAAGAGCTTACACTAAAACCTCGAGGGCATTCAGTCTACACAAAACCTTGTGTTCTGAATAGCCTGTTGCTTCCCTTTCATGTGCACATGCTCCATCTTTGAGTGTAGCAGTTCAATGAAGGATTCACTTCCACTTGTATTTCTTTATTTATTTCATTTCTGCTTTAGAAGGAAAAAAAAACATAAATGAAAACATTCTTTTTATTATTTCCCAGGTTGAAAATTAAATCTGCATCACATCTGTCTGTGTTTTCTTCTGTCTGCGTGGTTAGAAACTGCCCAGCACTGATCCCTTCCTGTTCCCCTGGTGACATGAAACAGGATTCTGCCATGAAGACTTAGTCCTGTTAACAAATGTATCTATAACGCTTGTCAGAGGGAAACAGGCTTTAAAACATGTAGACAAGTACACAAAGAGGTTAAGTGTAAAAAAAATAGACTAAGCAGGAAAAGCTGAACAACAGCAACTTGGAAAGTAGATTTTTCAGCTATAAAGTTGTTTAAAAAGTAGCTTGATGAATGTTTATAATATGCATTTGCTCTTGTCACACTGCAGACAACACGTCTTGTCTGTCTTTCATATATTCTTTCATTCCTTTCATCTCCACTTTCTTCACCACGGCAGGAAAAAAAAAGGGGGTTTTCATGACCCTTTGATGCAGGATTACTGGATTAAAGAGCTGGGTAGCTGTACCAATCTGCTACATTAATCTGTTAACAAGTGTTTTAGCTGTGACATGAAAAAGTGCTGGCTGTGGTATCTAAAGTGAAAGGTTAGGGGAATATCTGACACTCTCAATGGCAAAGTCTCCTCATACCTGTCACCTCTAATCTAGTTTGGGTTGAATGTTTGCTGAGTTGAGCAAATCTGAGCTGCTGCATTAGGAGCATCTGAGAGGTTTAGATCAGCCCGAAACTCTGTAAGAGCTTTGACATGGAAGTTACATTGCAGGAGGAAATAATGTACATTTGTGGATATCTGAGGTTTATTTTGTGTCTTGAGAGAATGTCTGAAACAGCTGTGTTGGCATAATGAAGAGAGGTTTCCAGAATGTAGTTCTGTCCTTAGCCATTGTAAAGAAGGTGTAAACATCATGATTCATCATGATCATGATTTCAGAAGCTCCAATCATTTAAAAAGACAGAACATTGTTCCTGAAGCATCTAATATCTGCCTCTTATTCTTCAGTTTATATCACAGTTTCATGGTTTGCATCTCAACAGCTTTGGAAAAAACACATACAGTAAATTTTCCCTATACTTTTGTACACCTGATCTAAAATTAGTGGACAATTTGTGGGCATTTTGAGAAGTTCAAGGTACAGTATGTAAGAATTTTACAGTGAAATACTCACACAACAGTCTAATGTCCAACTGATGTTGAAAATAAAGTCACATTGTAATAGATCTTTATCTCAGCCGGCTGGGTGGTCACTAGTTTGTCATTTTAAAAACGCTAGTCCGCACCGTTATCATAATTAACATGTCTAGACTTCCTGGTTCCATAACGAATCACATGTGAGTCTGCAAGGCTGCCAAGTCTTCAACACAAGCAGCTGTAATTCAACAACTACCAGCAGCAAAATGTAAGAAACTACCACATCCTTCCAACTGATTTGATGACAATGTCTAATTCTTACATACTGTACCTTTAAAGAAAATTGTCAAGTAATTTGAATCACCTGTGTTGGAGCAGGGACACATATAAAGCATGAAGGGCAGTGTGCCTTGAGGACCAGGGCTGGGAAACACTGACTTAGAGAAGATGTTGTAAGTTCATAGAAACCAAAAAGTATTACCAGATGTTTCTGTCTTTTATAGTTCTGTCCATCCTGCGAAGAGTTCTGTCAGGGAGCTTTATCCATTTAACCACCAAAGTTGTAGAATTGTGACGGCTCCATCCCCCAAATAAAAATATAATTAACAGACCTTTGGTATTTTTACTTGCCACCACAAGTTGGCAGTAATGTATCTCTTTGAATTTAGCACAGTTACACATAAGAAAGACAATAAAAAACTGAATCAATGACTTCCATTATTAACATGGATTTGAAAGAGAGTGCTTCCGAATAATTGAAAGAAGATTGACAACGTGACTTCAAAGTCCCCCAGGAAGGGAGTGAGGGAAGCTTATTGTCCATCTGCAGCAGGAGAAAAGAGCGTCTGTCCTCACTGATCCAACCAGGCCCAGAAATACCTTAAAGCCACTCCTGGCTGCCCCAGCAGGGAAGCAGCCACACCAGCCAGTACAGATTGTGCATCACAACTCCCCAGCCATAGACCCTGGACCATATAGCCCAGATCTGTCCATAGCATGATAAATATGGTTACGAAGCCTTTGTTCTGCCTGAGGCCAAATCAGGTTTTGTGTTGTGGTGGGCCTTGTACACTGGACAACATGCTGACCAGGATGCTGAGGGACTAGGTACCACTCATCTTCTTGTGTGTGAGCCAATGTCCCCTTACACAGGAAAGGTTCATGTGATGTGCACAGACAGTTACTATACCTAACCTACCATTGCAAAGCTGGTTGATGTAGTTCAGGGGTCTCAAACTCCAGGCCTCGAGGGCCACTATCCTGCATGTTTTAGATGTTTCCCTGTTTCAACACACCTGATTCAAATGAACAAGTCGTTAACAGGCTTCTGCAGGACTTGTTGAAATACAGAGGATTTGTCCTCTGTATCCTGTATCTGTAATCCTCTGTATTTCAACAAGTCCTGCAGAAGCCTGTTAACGACTTGTTCAATCTTCTATTGTCCAATTTTGATGCGCTTGTGCAAATTGTAGCCTCAGTTTCCTGTTCTTAGCTGAAAGGAGTGGCACCCGGCGTGGTCTTCTGCTGCTGGAGCCCATCTGCCTCAAAGTTCCCCACCTTGGTTTTAACGAGTGGTTATTTGAGTCACTGTTGCCTTTCTATCAGCTCGAACCAGTCTGGCCATTCTCCTCTGACCTCTGGCATCAACAAGGCATTTCCGCCCACAGAACTGCCGCTCACTGGATATTTTTTCTTTTTCGGACCATTCTCTGTAAACCCTAGAGATGGTTGTGCGTGAAAATCCCAGTAGATCAGCAGTTTCTGAAATACTCAGACCAGCCATTCTGGCACCAACAACCATGCCACATTCAAAGTCACTCAAATCACCTTTCTTCCCCATACTGATGCTCGGTTTGAACTGCAGGAGATTGTCTTGACCATGTGTACATGCCTAAATGCACTGAGTTGCCGCCATGTGATTGGCTGATTAGAAATTAAGTGTTAACGAGGAGTTGGACAGGTGTACCTAATAAAGTGGCCGGTGAGTGTATATTATAATGTTGGCATTTTGTCATAAATTGGATTTCACAGAAGTAAGTCACAAATTACTGTTGGGGTTATAACAAAAATGTTTATTTAAATTGAGGATTGGGAACCTACAAATCTTAATATAAGAAGTATTATATTTCTTGTCATGTTTTCCTCTTATTTTTCCTATCGCATTTTCTTCTTTTCAGCTTTGTGATACAACAAACATATTTCATCGTAAAATCAATTCATTAGAAAGCAGCTAGACGGAGGTAATTCAGACTGAAACCTTCAAATAATAAAGATACAAGGCTGCAAGCTTTTACATTGCTGAGAGAAAACAGGAAAGGAGAACAACCTCAATGAATTATCAAAAAATTGAGCTGAAGTTGTGACCTTTATAAATATTACTCTGCCTGTCTGACTGCAACATTGTTAAGCAGTTTCTTTTTCCTCTTATTTAATGTCAAAGCCATCTGAGCACAAAGCTACACACTGCTCTAGATATGTCACTAAACCATTATAAAGGTTGCTGAAAGAGATTGATCACTGGATTTATTTATTAAGTCCGGGACATTTCAAAAACAAACCTTATCATAAAGGACATGTATTGAGAAGAAGAAAATGAAAGCTTAAAAGTGATTCACCACTGATTTCAGACAGGTGGAAATCACATGTGAAAGTAATATGTCATATATGGGAATGTCATGTTTTCCGTTCAACTTTAAATCAACAATCACATAAGATCACATAGAAAATCACTTGTTTTTAAAGGGGAAAATTGGTTAACATTTTGATAAGAAAGCTGAGATCCATCTCTGTTCCACACTGCTCAAAGTTTCAGAATCTTACACACACACACACACACAAGTGTGTTTTGATATCCTTATGGGGACCGTCCATTGACTTCCATTGATTTTAGTAACTAGATTTATACCTAACCCAAACCCTTTTACTAACCTTAACCATTACTGATCTATAACTAACCCTAAGACTAACTAAAACTCTATTCACACCATACCTATAAACCTAACCCCTAACCCTAAAAAGGGGAGTCCCCCTCATGGGGACCAGGCTTCGGTCCCCACAAGAACCCTCGGACCCCAGAAAGATAGTAAAAGTCAGGGAACTGGTCCTCAGGAGGTCAGAAAAACAAACCCACACACACACACACACACACACACACACACACACACACACACACACACACACACACACACACACACACCCACGTTTGTTTTGTTATCCTTATGGGGACCGTCCATTGACTTCCATTGATTTTAGTAACTAGATTTATACCTAACCCAAACCCTTTTACTAACCTTAACCATTACTGATCTATAACTAACCCTAAGACTAACTAAAACTCTATTCACACCATACCTATAAACCTAACCCCTAACCCTAAAAAGGGGAGTCCCCCTCATGGGGACCAGGCTTCGGTCCCCACAAGAACCCTCGGACCCCAGAAAGATAGTAAAAGTCAGGAAACTGGTCCCAGGAGGTCAGAAAAACAAGCCCACACACACACACGCACACACCCACACACGCACACACCCACACACGCACACACACACACACACACACACACACACACACACACACACACACACACACACACACACAAACCCAAGTTTGTTTTGTTATCCTTATGGGGACCGTCCATTGACTTCCATTGACTTTAGTAACTAGATTTATACCTAACCCAAACCCTTTTCCTAACCTTAACCATTACTGATCTATAACTAACCCTAAGACTAACTAAAACTCTATTCACACCATACCTATAAACCTAACCCCTAACCCTAAAAAGGGGAGTCCCCCTCATGGGGACCAGGCTTCGGTCCCCACAAGAACCCTCGGACCCCAGAAAGATAGTAAAAGTCAGGGAACTGGTCCTCAGGAGGTCAGAAAAACAAACCCACACACACACACACACACACACACACACACACACACACACACACACACACACACACACACACACACAAACCCAAGTTTGTTTTGTTATCTTTATGGGGACCGTCCATTGACTTCCATTGATTTTAGTAACTAGATTAATACCTAACCCAAACCCTTTTACTAACCTTAACCATTACTGATCTATAACTAACCCTAAGACTAACTAAAACTCTATTCACACCATACCTATAAACCTAACCCCTAACCCTAAAAAGGGGAGTCCCCCTTATCCCTTATGGGGACCAGGCTTCGGTCCCCACAAGAACCCTCGGTCCCCAGAAAGATAGTAAAAGTCAGGAAACGGTCCTCAGGAGGTCAGAAAAACAAGCCCAGCCCACCCCCGCCACACACACACACACACACACACACACAGTGATTGATGCAAATGCTCAACAGAAATATAATTTTATTAGCTTAGATTCATTGTTTAAAAATAATATTAAGTTTAACCAATAATCAGTAGAGTGCTGCCCATTTCATGATGTAGCCCAGCCCCCCAGCCAAGCTGCAACGAAGCAGCATGGGCAACAGACACGGTTTCAACTGCGGGAGCTGCAGAATACTAATAAAACAAAAGAGTTGTGACAAAACAAGTACCGGCCGTTCAAACTCGGGAGAACTCAGGTGTCATCGCCACCTGCGTAGTTTGAGAGATTAAAACTGAAAGAAAAGCTGTTGACCTGTTTTCACATCCACAATGAAGGTCAAAGCACCTGTGGAGCTAAAATATTTGCCAGAAAACTCAGAAAAAACATTTTTAATGGAAGGGCCTCTTTAAGGTTAGTGAAGTTTGAACAAGAGTTTACTGGAAGACAGAGAGGTGAAAAACCAAATTGAAAACTGGGTTAATTGTGGTGAACATATTAGAAAAGGGTTATTCTCTGTTATTATGAAACACCTTGCTAACTGAAGAGGATAATTTCCTGAAGAGGAGTGTTTACTTTCAGAGATGCAAGAAAAGGAGTGATTCACCTATGATCAAGATGAATTCAGCCTTTTTCCCTCCTCCAACTAACCTTTTATGTGCCTCGGCTCAAATAAGGGAAAGGGAAGAGATTTTTCTTTTACATTCTGTCACATGTGGAAAACATGTTAAAGAGTCAACGTGTGTATAGCCTCATGTTGGTCATTCTGCAGACAATTTAGCTTACTGTTTCATACAACTGAACGATCTTCTTTGTGTAATAAAAGAGACACAGAAAGATCGAACAGCAGTTTTCAGTCTGCTCATTTACAGTTTGCTTACGAACCTTCTTTTAAAGAGGCCCTTCCATTAAAAACGTTTTTTCTGAGGTTTCTGTTGAATATTTTAGCTCCACAGGTGTTCTTACCTTCATAGCGGGTGTGAAAACAGGTCAACAACTTCTCCTTCAGTTTTAATCTACGCAAGTAGTAAACTACGCAGGTGGCGATAACACCCGAGTTCTCCCGAGTCCAAACGGCCTGTATCTGTTTTGTCACAACTCCTTTGTTTGTTAGCATTCATCAGCTCCCGCAGTTGAAACCACGCCTAGCATGCTGCTGGCTAAAAGCTGTAGCATAAGACGTAGCAAAAGGGAAGAGAGAATGTCTTACGTTACCATGCGCAGCGGGGCAGGAAACAGTATGCCTTGCTCTTATAGGCCAGTTTGTTAGCCAATCTGAGTCCAGCATATTCACATAATAAATATTAATAAGTTGCTGCCCGAAGCCTGACGAAACGAGTCCGAACCACCCGAATTTTGATGCAGACAGATTGCAAGGTCTGTTAATCAGTGTTTCCTAATGTATTTTTAGACATAAAATGTTTCATATTACAGGTTAATACTTAAGAAATAACCACAAAGTCAGGAAATTTGTGTGAAATGGCCTCTTTAATTTTCTTTTTTATGTGCCTATGGTAATAACTAAAACCTCAGATGGGCTTCTTGGTCAGTAGCTGGGTGTATGCTGTTATGCTGCACCTAGAATTGTTGTTGTCATTGTAACTCAGGCAGGTTCTGAGTGTTTTAAATCTAAAAAGTATAAATAAAAAAACCTGCCGTACCATATGGTGATTTAAAACAATGTTGTGTGGACTCATTCAGATATATTAGGCAGTGTTTCAGAAAGTGAGTTTCCATTTATTAATATAAATCTAATTTGTCAGAGTAGCAGTTTTTCAGCACTTTACTTTAACAAACACACCATAATATGCACAGCTGTAATCCGTGCATTTTATGAATCTAATTCTTATGAGCTCCACATATTGGGATTGATTGTTGATATGTTACTCTCTTATAGAAAAGTTATACACTTTTTAAAAAGTTCAAACATATGCAGTTTTAGCGCTGACTACAACATGCAAAGATTTATCAGGAACACAGTTACTCAGATTTCTCTTGAGGCAGATTTCAGACTGTTCTGTTATAAAATCTGAGTTTTTCATTATAATATCAGAAACAGAACAGATGTAGGAATAAAATATGTTTCTGATTCGACTGCAGTGATGGATTAATCTAATTATGTAGCTCTCGCTGTCTTAAAATACAATCATAAAACCCCCAAAAATAAATAAATAAAGTCACAACACAATGATGTCAATCACAGAGTTTCCTGGTTGAGATGTAGGAGATCATCTTTTTATCCTGCTGCTTCATCTTCACTAGTGTTTTATCACATTTCTTTATAGCTGTGAGTTTTTCAGGATGATGGTAGCGAGAGCCATTTATATCAGTAATTACTCCCACTTACAGCTGCATCCTTGTTTTACCACATCCTGATGGATGAGAAAGGTTGCCTCACTCCTGATATATTGTGTGTGTGCTTCAATTTCCCCTTTTCTTCTGTTAAAATAAAAGCATGCATGTTTTTTTTGTGATTCAGAAAACTTGTAAAAGTCACCTTTATTCGCTTGAATACTTGAAAGAATCCAATAAGTTGCAACACCACAACTCAAACATGCTGGATTTAATCACAGAGCAAGAGGTGGATCTTTAAAATATCAGATATAATATTTTAGCATCTTCATGAGCCTGCGCCTCATCTTCAGATCACGTTACGATGTTTTGGAGTCGCAGCATTTCATCCACTGCTTTAGTGCTCACTCTCAGCCGTTTGGGCCCTCCCCTCTTTAATGAATGCAAATGATTTCCATAAAATATTCTTAAAGAGGTCCGCTATTATTACCATAACGTTTCATCTTCCACCATGGCTAAGCTTCAATCAGTTTTGCATTTTAAATGCATTAAATGTCTTCATAAACTCTTCTAATCTCCAGTCGAGTCATTTTTCTTCCTTAACTGCTTTGTGTAGAAAGGGAAACTAATATTAAAGACATTAATTACACTGTTCTGTTTCTCTCTCTCCTGGTCTTTTCCTGCTTATTTCTGTTTGGAATACTGTCTCATCTACTTCTTACAAAAAAAGCACAGAAACAAGTGTGTAATTATGCTGTTTATCAGAGCGTGTAGTTGTATTCCTCTTATGATGTTTGGTGTTAATTACTCCAAAACCTTTTTGATGCACACGTGCTCACGTGCAAAGTGAAAAGCCATATATTCGTTTTTCACTTCAGCAAATCTCCCTCACAAGCCTCACTGCTTCGATGTTTATCAAGCTGCTGCATGAAATCTGGATCTGAAAATCCCCACTCACTCTGTTCCACCTTGAAGTTACTCAGAAATAACAGGTGTTTGCAAAAAAAAAATCTTTTAAAAAGTGGAAAAAATAACGTTAAATATATTTTTTCATGCAGTCAGTCTGTCATATTGAGTAGCATCTGTGAATTTGGCAACAACATATTTAAATAACTGACCTGATGTTTTAATACCTGAGCTGGAGGATCATTTATATTAAACAACATCTAAAATAACAGACATTTAAAGATAATCAGTCTGACAGCTCACAATGTTTTTGATCAAACATGAAAACTCAGTTGCTGAATAAGTTTGAAGAATGTTTCTTTTTGCAGCTCTATTGTCTCAGTAAGGTTGCTTACTTTCATCACAGGGCATTTAGTTGTTTTTTTAATCCTTGCCACAAGGTGTCAGTCTTGAGCTTTATTTAATAAACAGCCCAGCTTTTGAATAGGAGTTTGATAATTGTAATAATTATCATCTGAGAGAATTAGGCGGGTGGGGGTGGGTGAGATTTTTTTTTAGATTTTTAAATTAATTAGTTGGTTATGACTTTTGGAAATTCAGTTCCATGGTTCTTAATAAGTCAAACGCATGGAGTTTGTAAAGAGACAACTAGATTGTAAAATGAGACAAGAAAATAAAACAAAGTCAGTTCCGTGTTTTAAACAACAATAAAAATATTATTTATTCCTGTAAATTTAAAATGGTTTTTGTTTCTTGGTAAGTGGACTTTGTTTCTTGTTTTTATCTGAGATGAAGCTTTTTGGATGCGAGGTGAAATGATTTTAGAAATGAAATAGAGCTGCAGGGTGGGGCAGTTGGCAGGGTTGTTGTTTTCCAGCATGAAAGTTTTGAGTTTTAATCTCTGGGGCCTTTTAGCATGGAGTTTGGATGTTTTCCCCATGTATGGGTTTTCTCAGGTTTCCTCCCACAAACCAAAAACATGCATGTTAGGTTAACTGGCAACCGTAAATTGGCCGTAGGTGTGACTGTCCAGGGTCTGATCCCGCCTCTCAACGAGTGACCTCTGAAGTTATAGACATCAGCTCTGTGTGACCCTGCACAGGCGCAACTGTGAGTGTAGAAAAAAATGAATGGAAAGAAAAGAGGTTTAGTTGCCTTTAAAATAAATAAAAAAAACTTTTAGAATCACAATTGTTCTGTATAATGGAAAATCTACAAAAACACACCTGTTTGTTAGAGTTAAAGCTCCTCAAAATAGTATTTTATTGTCCATGGATCCACTTCTATAACTCTATTTCACCTAAACATGATTCAGACATTCAAAAACATTGTTAAATTAATTAGCCCTTGTTTTAGGGTTGCGATAAAGCAAGAGTTTTCTCAGCAAATCATTGGCTCAGCTTATTATTTTCTTTCTTACTCTTTATATGTTTTATGTGTGACTGCACATAAATATTGCATTATATACATTATGTTTAATGGGTGGTAAGTAAAAGTAACACTGATACATTCATTTTTATTCAGCTGGTACAGTTCTGCTACTTGAGCGGTCAAAGGCTTAAACAGTCCTAGTTAGGAGAAGTCATAGTGAAAATCATGTTATTCACTACTAAAAGCTTCACAAATACTCTCCATCACTCATAGTCCCTTTGTCTGTTTACAGGATTCCTGCTGTCAGGTGCTTTCAGTGTTATATTTTTTTCTGAACAGCAGACCCAAGGAACTGATTGCAGGCTTATTTAAAAAGGATTATTGTTTAGGTGAGACATGGGATGGAACAAGATCCTGTTATTACAAGTTCTGGAAGCAGAGGACATAATAGTAAATATAGTATCTTTGAGTCAGTGTGGTGATTGTTGCGTACATCATTTTTTCTTTACAAGAATCCAGAGGGAGGAGAAGGGAACATTGTCCAGGGAACGGAGGAAACAACAAAAGCTGCTAGGAGGGACAGTACAGGATGGTGAGGCAGAGGTTGGAGTTGAGGCAATAAGAGAAGGAGTGTTGGTGGTCCCGGGTTCGAATCATGACGTCACACGTTTCAGTCGTGTTGTTTCACTAGCTACGTTTACATGCAACAAATTTCCCCAATCTGATTAAAATCTTGGTCGATCGGAATTCCCAAATCCCTGTTCACATGGACACTAACTGAAATGATCTGATCATGCCATGAGTACACATGCACCAAGCACTCAATCAGGTTAAATGAGTTGAGCATGCGCACAGCGAGTTGTCTTTCCGGGGGAAGAAAAAAGTAAACAAACTCCGTCCTTTCTGCACGTCTTTTCCGCCCCATCATGTGCTCGAGCTGACTCACGTTATCCCCAATATGGACCTTCTGCGGGTGATTACCTTTATGTTTGGGTTTTTACTGGTCGCATTAACCAAGCTAGAGGCTGGATACATATTGCTACTGCTCCTCCACCACAGGAGAGGAGAGCAGGATGACAGGATGACTGCACCAGCAGACCACTTCTGTTTACCTCCCACCATGTTTTCTACTTGGGTCTGCGAAAGTGGAAAGACGTCACACTGAAGTTGTACGCATGCGCAGTGGGCTTTTTTCACCCTTTCTTTCCGAATGGGTGTATACATGCACGTCTATCCGAATGAAGATCGGACAAAACCACCCCTCTCGATCGGAAGTAAATTTAATTCTGATCAGGCTGCATCGGATCAAAACATTCTGATTGACATGTTTACATGACGTCTTTTTGTTCCGATTGGGCGTTTATTCCGATTAAATGTGCCCATGTAAACGTAGCTAGTGATTTAGGTCCAGAAACTGAAAATGCAGTTTTGGGTTTTTTTCCTCCAAATATTTTCGGTACATCCCTATAGTGTCAATCCGCGGAGCATCAGAGAACTTTTTCCAGGTAGGCACCAATGATGAACGAGTCCTTTGGACAGGAACAGAGACGAGGATCCAAGCTTCCCAAGAGAGGATCAAGGTGACACAGAAAGTGGAGAAGCTTGAAGTGGGTTCCACGCTTCATTGGGTTGCACATGAGGTGGTTGACAAAGGATGAGTACAAAAAATGATTACTTGGCAATTAAGAAACAACAGGAGTGAGTTAGAGAATAAGTTTCAAATTTCACATTAGATGAGAAAATCTGACCAAGAAGTGACTAAACAGTCTGACATTGAAGAGTGGAAGAAGCTGCGTAGATACTGTTGATGCCAGAATTATTAACAACGCAGGAATTATGGAACAATATTTAAAAGTTCTTCCCAGTGTTTGCAGCATTAATGAGACTTGATATAAGCAAACTGTCTGGCAGCAGTCAGATGCCAGATTATTTGTTAGAACTGTGCAACAACTTTCCAGTATTTCTTGTCACAGCCTTGTTTAATCACAGAGTCTACAGACTGTTTCATGCCTCCTGACCATCACCTTGTTGTCTCCCTCCTGACTTAAACCTTTGCTGCTCGGATACTGGATTTGGACTCATGCTTTGGTCTTCTGATCACATCTCCGCCTTTCCCTTTTAACAGATTCATAAGTTGTATTCTCATTGTTAAATACTCACAGACGTACATGACTGACGAAATATATTTGGATTGTGGATACTGGATTAATAAGAAGAGGATTTAAGTTCCCGCCTGCATCCCATGATTGTAATTTCATAAGTAATTCTGTTGTCTCTTCTCTCCCCTTAGCTCAGTCAAACAATATGTACCTAAACTTGTTCCCTAATATCCCTTTCAGACAGGCCATGAAACAGGGTAATTTTCAAGACTTCGTTCGTTTTGCTTTTGAGGCATCTGCCCTGATAATCTGTTCTGGGATTTTCCAGCTGAAGACCTAGTAACAAGAGTGGATTTTCACTGGTACAGTGTCTGTGTTCAGACAGTCAGGAAATGTTCCAGGAAAGCTGGAGGGGTATAAGGTGGTGGAGAAAGGGGTGGGGGGGTGGGTGGATGATCTGAGCGCACACATTGAAGAAATATGTAACCCCCCCCCACCGACCAAAACACTATTAGCTTATCTACTGTATGTGCACAGCATGTGCTGTCCATATCACTAAGACGAGCACTGTGAGTAGTTCCATGTACACCTGGCTACAGCTCCCTTTGTTTGGGGAATATGACATGTACACCCGCTGCACTAAGTCTACATCATATCCAAATACCCCCCATTGTTTTACACAGTTTTTGACTCCTTCAATTTTGTGCATCTTGTGTCCAGAAAAAATAAAAACGTTACTGCAGGGCTATAAACAACAGGAGTGCAGTGAAAGCACTAGCTGTGAAAGAAATAATTAAAGAAAAAATCATTTTAATCTGAACAGGAAAAATAGTTGTTGCTTTTTTCTGCAAATCCAAATGGCTCCAGGAATTCAAGTATTTGCAAACAAAAGTGGCCCCAAACAAAATGACATCTCTGGTGTTTTTTTGTTTGTTTGTTTTCAGAGTTTTAAAGTTTTAATAACTTAAAATATCTACAGTGAGTATATGCTTTCATGTTCAGTAAAAGAAAAAAAATCTATGAATTTGCTTATTAAATGATATCCAACTTTTCTGTAAAGTCAGTCTCCAACTTTTGCTTAAATCTTCTGTTTCCAGATGATCCAGATGCAGTTATCAGTAAGGAAACTACACAAGATGAATCTTTGAAAGACACAGAAGCTAAAAAGGTAACCACACAGAACTGCACATGAAACATTCTTCTAGTGATAACATTCATTATTTTTAAGACGTGGAAGGAAGATGCAAATCATAAAACACTTATTTTAGGCTGCCTCCCTGGCTGAGTACTTTATGCTGTAAAAAATCTTGTACTACTACGTTACAGAATTCTGATCCTGATGATGATCAAAACGGAGCAAAGGAAAATTGTGAAACGACAGAAGAGAAAGTAGAAACTTCATCTGAAAACTGTTCCGGGAAAGATGTGTCTGTAAGCAAAGAGGATAAGAACGAAATCCAAGAGACAAATATGAAAAAAGAAGGAGTTGGGGTGACGGAAGCTGGTGAGCAAACTGATGAGAAAGAAGACATGGAGCATGTTGATGAGCACAATAAGGAGAAAGAAGAAGAGAGGAAGGAGGAAGATGAACAAAACAATGAGAAAGAAGAAAAGATAAATGAAGTTGATGTGCAAAATAAAGAGAAAAAAGAAGAGATGAATGAGGAAACTGAGCAAAATAAGGCAAAAGAAGAAGAACTAAAAGAAGCTGATGAGCAGAATAACAAAAAAGAAGAGATGAAAGCTGATGAGCTAAATAACAGGATAGAAGAAGAGATGAAGGAAGTTGAGGAGCTAAATAACAGGAAAGAAGAAGAGATGAAGGAAGCTGGTCAGCTAAATGATAAGAAAGAAGAGATTATGGAAGTTGACATGCAACATTACAATAAAGAAGAGGAAGCAACTGGAGAAATGATGCAGAATTTGGAGGAGGTTAACGAAGTAGTAGAGGATGTCACAGTAGAAAGTAAAACTCAGGTTAATTGTGAGGAGCAGGAATCTAACAGCAGAGTTGCTAACAGTGACAAAACCCTGGACAATCATACAGGTGACGATAAGTCAGAAAAAGCCCGTTTGAACAGGGAAGAAAGCAGCAATATTAATGATGTAGATGAACAAAAAGACACAGGAAACAGCAACAGCCCAGCCAAGACTCACTCAGATAAAGAGAGAAATGAAAGCAGAAATGGAAGAAGTTGCAGCAGCAACCAGGAGGAAGATGTGAAGAAAACCGAAGCAGAAGATACTAAAGAAGCAGAAAAAGAAGAAGAGAGCAAAGTGAATGAAGGAAGTAATGAAATGGAAGGTCAAGCAGAGCTGGAGGACAAGAATTCAGAATGTCGTCAGAAAGAGAATACTGATGATGAAGACAAAAGCAAAAAAGAGAGTGATTATTAAAGAATGAGAAAACGTCTAATGCTGTTATTTACAAGCCATGCAATCAAAAAAAAAAAAAAAAAGAACAACAGCTAGAGTTCTGAGAACACAGAGAGCAAAGAAACAGATAACAGGAATTCATTGCAATTAAAGATAGTTTGCTGGAACATCTTGTAGATGTTACATTGAAAGGAAAATAGTTTTAGAAAGCTGAGCAGGTATAAATGTCTGGTTGACAGTCAGCTAGATAGTGAAGATTAAAAGAAAAAATCTCTATATTTTTATCTGGTAATACATATACTTTAACCTCCGCAGCTGCTTTATTGTCTCAGTCATTAAACACTAGTATAAAACCGAGAGATTGTTTGTATGTTTGGGTGTTTTAATGAACTGTAGCATAATATCCTAATCTATATGTCAAAATATCAAACTAAACAAGAAATAATATGAATGTCTCAAAATAACATATATTAAATGCTTTACAAGGAGTTCAAAATGTGAAATATATATTTATTAACATTTATATCTAGTGAGAAAATAAATTCAGTTCAAATGTAGCACTGACTCTATTTTTAGGACATATTTTAGCTAAATGACTTTTAAATTTTAGTACTTTTATAAAGTAACCACTCAGAACTTCCTTGAACTAATCCATAAATTATTTCGTTTTTTTACATTTCAGTTATTATTTAAAAAAAAAAAAAACAGTTAAAGGTAGCACGGAAGTGTTTTATTTTGGAGGTTTGACTATTTGCTGCAGCCTGTCTGTGAAGTTTTCAGATTTTCCCTGTACATGTTTGAATTCGTTTCTAAATAATCAAACTTTTCTTTAAAGCATGACACATGCATTTTAAATTTACTGATGTTAACTTTAAGGAGACAAATGAGTCTCGTAAAGCTTTAGATGTTCTTCTGTGGCCTCCTGAACAAGTCGTTGATGAGCTGTTGTAGTAATTTTGTTTGGCTGACCGCTTCTAGGAATGTTCATCAATAGCTACGTTTACATGGGCACATTTAATCGGAATAAACGCCCAATCGGAAAAAAAATACGTCATGTAAACATGTCAATCAGAATGTTTTGATCCGATGCAGCCTGATCAGAATGAAATTTACTTCCGATCGAGAGGGGTGGTTTTGTCCGATCTTCATTCGGATAGACGTGCATGTATACACCCATTCGGAAAGAAAGGGTGAAAAAAGCCCACTGCGCATGCGTACAACTTCAGTGTGACGTCTTTCCACTTTCGCAGACCCAAGTAGAAAACATGGTGGGAGGTAAACAGAAGTGGTCTGCTGGTGCAGTCATCCTGTCATCCTGCTCTCCTCTCCTGTGGCGGAGGAGCAGTAGCAATATGTATTCAGCCTCTAGCTTGGTTAATGCGACCAGTAAAAACCCAAACATAACGGTAATCACCCGCAGAAGGTCCATATTGGGGATAACGTGATTCAGATCGAGCACACGATGGGGCGGGAAAGACGTGCAGAAAGGACGGAGTTTCTTTACTTTTTTTTCTTCCCCCGGAAAGACAACTCGCTGTGCGCATGCTCAACTCATTTAACCTGATTGAGTGCTTGGTGCATGTGTACTCATGGCATGATCAGATCATTTCAGTTAGTGTCCATGTAAAACAGGGATTTGGGAATTCAGATCGACCAAGATTTTAATCAGATTGGGGAAATTTGGCGCATGTAAACGTAGCTAATGACTTAGTTTCTCATCTGTTCTTGGGGGCGTGGCAGGGATTATTTTTTCACACAGGGCCAGTTTGACTTTGGATCACTTTTTTCCATAATAAATAAAATCCTCATTTGAAAATTGCAGTTTGTCTTTACTCTGGTTATCTTTCTCTGCTAAAGTGTTTGATAATCTGAAACATTCAAGTGTGACCTAAAAAAACTGCAAATACAGTTCTGTCTCTCAAATAGATTTTTTCATCACTGTAGCTCTGACAATAGAGGGATACTCATGTTTCTCTGCAAGCATCTGCCTCCATCTCGAAAAAGGGGGGTGTAGATGAAAGATTTCCAATAATACCAACCAAGTCCGGAATCAAACATATTTTACAAGGTTGAAGATTAACATCTATTTTGTGTTTTAGACATGTATTTAAAAGGTTGTATACATCTAATACCTCCAATGGAGTCTCTGCTCATCTTCTCAGGCAGTTTCACAACCATTCCAACAGTGAAACATGTGACTGTAACATCTCGCTTTTGGTATGATCAGTGATTTTAAGAACTCTGTTCATGCTTTTGTCCCAACAAGAACCTGAAATCAGAAATATGGAAGCCTTTTGGAAGAAAACTGAAAAACATTCAAAAAACTGAAAAAGTAAAGTTGTCTTTTTTAAAAACAAAAAAAACAAAAATCTTTTTGGATTGCCATTTTCTGGACCATTACAAGTGTACACAAACCTCTGAGTTCTGTCAGGACCACCAGTTAAAACAGCTTAAATATCCAGAGTTCATTTAATTCAAAGAAAAATATTTTGTTAAAAAAAAAAAAACATTGTTGTGATTTGAGAGCCTTTGTGTTTGTTTTATAATTAGACTTGAATCTTTTTTTTTTTCAGTCACGTAATACTTAGTTTATTTTCTGACATTTTTTCCTGTGTTTAGTTTGAGTTAATCTCATTCAGAATCACACAGCTGTTCTTCATCCACTCACCTGCTTCCTGATCATCTTCCCCAGTTCTTACACAATCCTATAAGAATATCACTTGCAAATGATTATTTCTGCAACTGCATTTGCAATTTGTAGCTTTCAGATAAAAGTGTAGAGTAAATGTGATGAGAAACATAAAATCTGTAACTTTCTAGTTTTTGACTGTTGGTGAAAAATTTCAAATGGGAGGGAGTTTCCAAAACATGACAAAATATTAATGAGTGCTGTCAGTTTCCTTACATGAGTCAATGGACTTTGCTCTTGTGTCACGTTTGAAACATGTTTGAAAAATTTGTTGGAGCAAATTATTTTAAAGGGACTGTATCATGCTATTTTACAGTTTTCAACGTCTGGGATTGGTACATATATGATAAAACCTTACTGTTTGAGTTATATTAACTTAATTTGTCCTGAAATATAACTTATATTCTCGAGTTATTCTGTAACCAGGAAGTAAAAATGCTCGGTTTACCTAAAACCCAACTGTGAGTGCAATTGAGCTGTTTAGAAACACTAAATAAACTTCTGTAACTCTCGCAGCCAAATGCACATTTTTGACGAGAAATTTTTAGAATGAAATACAACGAAATGGAGGTGCTAATTTGTCAGAGGGCGCTCGGTGGTGAGGAGCGTCTGGAGGGAAGGACGGTCCACTCGCGACTGGATGCGAGATGACGCCAAGACTGGGATCTGACGGGTGAAGTGAGACAGGTCGTAGGCGAGGTGCGGGTTTCTGGAGGCAGCGACCGTAGTCGCTGACTGCGAGACCAGCAGCCAAGAACGAGGCGGACAGAGAGAGAGACAGAGAGAGATCGACCGGGACAGGTCTGAGGTCTGAGGCTGGATTAATGAGGCGGTTAAACTGCAGCATGGCGGCTAACAGGAGCTCGTGGCAAACGGGACGTATGACTGAGCCCTGGCAGGGTGAGTGACTGTGTCTTTTATCCGGTGGTGGGACGGGCTGCGGTGATGTGGAGCTCAGCTGTAAAGCTGGATTCATACTGACATGTGATTAGCAGGGTCGAGTTGATAAGTTTTTTTTAGCAGCTCATGCTAATAAAGAGCAGCAGGTGGTTGAAGTGTGAAAACTCTGGGCTGTAGGTTAGACATCTGCCGTGATGAGCTCCTGACAAATTGTTTCGGACTCTCGCAGCTCGCCTCGTACCTACTACAGGGGCAGCAGGGATTGGTCAGGTACTTCCTGATACGACACTGTGACGTAAACGGGCTCAATTCAGCCGTTTTATATGAGAGAGTAAAGCAGCTGCTTAGAGCGCAGGTTTCAGCAGGATTACTCGGAAATGCACAAATTAAGCCAAAAACCACTCTGGAGGTTCTTTTAAATAAAGAAATAGCATCACAACATGGTTAAAAGCTCCAAAAAGTAGATTTTTCATGATACAGGACCTTTAAGATAATCACAGAGTCGTCACAGGCATCTATATAACCCTTTTAAATTTAGCTTGAAAGTGTGATAAATGAGGGGTTGGCGTTGGAAACTATTTTAAATGATTAGAGTTCAACAAAATTGCAAAGTAAACAAATGACCTATACTTTTCACTGAAAACGTTAGCAGTGCGCAAAGTTTTACTCACGCAATCAGCCGCACGTCCCTTCCCACCAGTTGCGCTTCAAATGCGTATCACTCGCATAAATCCAGCTGGTCCCAGGAGATGTGATTTCGTTAGTACACAGAACAAAAACGACAACCTGTTCTAAAAGACACATTGAGACAACCAACATTCGTCAATTATATTTAAGGTCTCTTGATGTGAGTTGGATTTGATATTGCTAGATTAACAGCAAACACTCCTGCAAAGACCCTTTTTCAGTCATCATGTTTGATTGTTTCAATGTGAAATATAGTTGCAACAAATTACATTAAATTGCCAGCTACAGACGTTACAGACTGTGATCTAACAGGGTGTCTTTGATGTCCTCACTGCCCTTTTGTTCCTGCAGATGTTCAAATTGGGATGTATGCAGTCAGAATGTCTGAGTCACCCTCCAATGAGACAAGGAGAACGTGAATGAAAGGAGGTTGTGGAGAACGAGGGTGGGGGGAAGTCACAAGGCCTGACTGGTTGAGGTGATGATGCTCGTGATGCTATTTTTGGCATCACCATCAGTTCTGTCTTATCACTTCCACAGGCCACTCACGTTATAAGTGTGTGTGTGTGTGTTGACAAAAGCTTGAATAGCACTCTGACTGGTTTTAATGCTGCGAAAAAAAAAAAAAGACCGGGGTAAAACCCAATCGAAGTTAGGAGAATTCCTCAAGTTGAAAATGAAATAATTATTGTCTGTCTCAATACAAAATGTTTCCATTACTATTTTCAGGGCTGACCTGACCCCTTTTTTCGGACCACTTCTACCTTGGTCTGAACCCTTCCAAAGTGACCCAACACGCCCACTTATGGACTGAATGGTCCATAAAGTGATATCAGTCACACCCCTACCTACGCAGTGGTAGCCACTGATTGGCCTGGTGTTATGATGTAGCAGAATGTGGCCTCATAATAACAGCTGGCAACAATGGGACGTTATTACTTGTTACTACATTCAAGATGTCAGTGAGAAGCTTAAAATCTCAAATGTAACTACCGAGCCATTAAGGACCACAACAGCCGAAGTGGCAGACCATAAACATGGAAGTGATTAAATGAAATGGAAGCTATTTATGGAGAAAGACCGACGGACAATGGGAGACAGTGTAGAGTGGAAACGGCAGCTCTAGCATCAACATCTGAATGTCCATGATGTGGGACAATTGTGAGTTATGATTGATTTTAAGCGTTTTAAGTACTTTCATGCAACTCATAAAAAAACCCTTGTTGCGAGCTCAATCGAGCATGTCTATTCACGGTGTTGTTTACTGTGCAGATAAGCTAGCTCTTTTGGCTAAGTTCCCTACTTTTTTCACAGATGTTGCAGATGATGATCAGAGGTATAGCTTGCCATTAAGCAAGGCAAGCAGCTGCTTGGGGCCCCCAAGCCACTAGGGCGGTACAGAGTAAATATTGCAGTGTTCTCTGCTTCTGAGCCACTCCATGCTGTTGAAGGGCTTCCTAGAGGACTAGATTACTTTTCTGTGCAAAAAGCCTTGCTTGGTGACGTCTTCTAGCATGTCATACACAGAGTTTTTTTTCTTCAGAAAGAGCCACAGTCCGAGTAAAAAGTACAAAAATAACTTTACATCCTCATTATTGTTTCCTGCTCTCAATGCACATGCCCAGGTTTGTTTACTACTCTTGTGTCGATGACGAAGAACATCACAGAACTTTCACTCCACTTGCAAAGCTGAGCATGCCCATACCTCAGCCCATGTCCGAATTTTCCGAAATGGAAATGGAAACACAATCTGTTCTGAACCGAACTGACCCAAACCAAAACGTACCATTCTGACACTAGTGGAAAAGTGCCATATGTGGCCCTGTGATGGTCTGGTGACCCTTACCAGGTAACCTCACCTCTTCCCCAATGACTGATTGGAGACAATTTCTGCCCTGCAAATGTTTATATTCAGGAGCCTCCACTAGTTAAGGCATGAGGGGTAATTACAAATCTCACACATTTCTAAACAGTACATATGTCATTGTTTATTATGTTTTTGTAAAATAGACAGTGCTTATAGACATTGTTGTATCCTGGCATTATGTTAATTTCCGATTTGTACATCACATTTCTCATGGATTTCATGAATCCAATGCCACATCAGAATAATGAAGGTTACAGCCAAAACATATCTGTGGTTAGGTCATTGTAATGCAGTGATAAACAGCATGAGAATACAAATCAGCACATTCAGTGATCAAAAGTTTGGACCAGTGGAGGATTGTTCCATAACAGCTTGTTTAGCAGCTTGGCTTCTCGTTGCAGTTCAGTGATTGAATGAGCCTGTTGAAAATAATTACAACAGTTTGATTTTTATTTTGCTCAAGGTATATTATCTACACATTGTTTAAAATCAAGTATTTATTCTGTCAAGAGATCGGGCCTCTGTTTTCTGCTCACACACATTTCCACACATATGCAAAATATTGCAATTTATGAACAAGAGGGCAGAAGCAGAAAAAAAAGAAGTTTAACAGAAGAGAGTTTAATAGATACATATTATATGAACTTGCTAAAATGTTTACAAATAATACATAGTAATGTTAAGAATAAAAGTTTATTCAATAATCAATACGATGAATCAATAAAAGATATTTAAAGGTTGTTTTTGTATACAGTTATGTAACAGTAACATATTTTATGATGAAGAGTATAAAACAAACATGAAAAGATTTTGTTTTTATAATGAAGATTTAGACACGTTTAGAAATAATCAGATCAATATTATGATGGTTTTTAAAGGTTCATGTTTAGATATAAATGTGTTGAATGGATGTCAGTTAGGATCAGTGAGCAGGGCAAGAGATGACAGCTGATAGGAAGGAAGTACTGAACCAGATGAAACCTGTTTTGGGCAAGAGGTTACTGAAAGAGATGGCTATGGGCAAGAGGTGACAGGAGGAGGCAAAGATGACAAAAACAAGTTGCAATTTCATTATCTTGACACCAGGCTGCAGTGTTGAAATCAACTCATCTTAGTGGCAAATAAAGAAATCAAAGCTATTGTTTTCAGATTTTAGGACTGAAGTAGTTAGAATCTGAGCAGTGGGTGTCATCTCTGGGTGTCATCCAGAAACTCTGACATGTCTGAGGTGATAAGAAGGAAATGTGTTCATTGTGTCAGTAACTCCTGAAGGATCACGATGGAGAGGATTGTGGTTATTCTTTATGATCAAAACAGGCAGATGAACCAGGGCCAAAAGACAATAGGCTAACTCTGTTTTGAAGATTTTCATGTAGCTTTAGACACTTTGCTAAATGAAAGAGATTCAGTTAGAGATTTAGTTCAGATTCCCTGAAGAAGCGAGATTGCTTTCATCACACATGACAGTTGGTTCACCTTTAATCAAGATGAATTCAACCTTTTGCTCATCCAACCTAACGTTTAGCAACAAATTTGACCTTTTTCCGTTCCCCAGTTCAAATTAAGGGAAAGTCAAGTTAGGTAAATTGCTATTTCTTTACATTAATTTTAAAACAATTTCAGATTTTTTAAATTACTTTTCAATAAGCTGTCACATGCTTCCCTACTAAAAGTTTTCTTTATCAAAGTTCACTCAAAATAGATTAAAGCTAGAGTGCGTAACTTTTACATGTCCGTGGATGTCCGTTTCAGCCAAGCCACTACTAGAGGAGATGACACAATGCAGATTAAGCCGATCGGCTCCTCAAACATCTCACGGTATTTTTCAAAATATATAATTTTTATTTTGCGTGTCCTCCGCGACATTCCCGCGCTGTCGCACATGAAATTACGTCTTTTATGTCACAACAAGAAAAATAATAAGAAATAGAACGCAGTGTCTCGTAGCAGCCGGCAGAACGGGAAGGTTGACATGGCGGAGAATCCAAATAAACAGCCGAGAGACACTTATCGGGAAGTGGATCCTACCACGAAAAAAAAAAAAATATTCCTGGACGTTCGGCAGAGGGACTATTGGCTAAGAAGGAAAGTGACCGAAGGAGAAGGCAAACGCGAATTTGTATCGGCGTCGCTTTTCCTCGGTGGAGAGAAGAGATCGGGCTGAGAGCAGACACAGATGTTGCCTTGCAGCTGTTGGATCAGTAAGTGACTTGAGTGACTTGGTTTATAATTATGGTGTGTCACGAGTGTTACTCTGTGGAGACGGTGTGTAGCTGAGCTGTAGATAACATATGTTATGTTCAGGGGTGCACATAAGTGGTCCGCAGGTCCGCACACACTGTCAAAATATAAAATGCGCACCAGATGAAAACCAGAGCGCCGAACTTCCAGCTGATCAGCTGATTCTGTCTCTATCTGTGTCAGTTGTGTCTGTCAGTTTGCCAGTGTAACGATTTTTCAGTCAGTCAGATCAGTGCAGCTGACTGCAGGATTCTGCATCGCGTCAAAACTGAAAAAGTTCACTGAATAAGACAAATAGATCATTGTGGCCCCAACAGCTGACTAATAAATTTCAACACCAAACTGTTAAATGTAGATTAAAGTGAACAATCAAACCTGTAAACAATCCAACCTGAACTCTGAAGGTTTTTTTTTTTTACCAGTATTTTTATATTTTACTGGTTTCTCTTGATTTTTTCAACAATGAAATGATATTTATTGAAACAAATATAGAGCCAGGTAAAGTAAACAGACTGAATTTGAAGCTTGATTAAACCAAAAACAAAGCAGAGGAGCTCGGAAGAGACACAGCGAGACACATTTAAAAATGTGAGGACCAAGCAACAACCCTAGGTTCTCTTCTGAGAACCAGGCCAAAAATATTATGTGCACCCCTGGTTATGTTGTAATTGTCCATCTTTTTTGAACAGCTGTCCTTATTCAAACAGAATAAAAATATTGTGAAATCGCGAATCACAGCGGCAAAACAGATACCGGTTGGAATCACAACGGCAGAGATAAAACGGTGGCAGTTGGGCTTACGTCATATGGAAGCGCCAGCTTCATTCTTGTAATGACGCAAAAATTCCGCTAGGGGGCGACAGAAGTTACAGAAGTTACGCACTCCAGCTTTAAGTATAGTTGTGAACACTGATTTATTTTTTTTCTGAAAGAAAATTACTGGGACTCTGTGTTGAAGATTTTTATGTGGATCTGAAATGTTTTTAGGCTCAAACTTCATGGACACTCATGTCCAGGCCATTAAAACATTCAAGCCAATTTATCAAGATCCTGACATCAGGGAGGAAACTGCTGTGTATATGGATTGAAAATTTCTGGCCTGAAGCTGGTGTTGAACATTTCTGATTTGGTTGTGACTCTCAGGTGAAGGCAGTTAGAAGCTAGACGAGTTCATCTGACCCATTAGTTTAAATAAACATCTATTGTTACTAATAGGGTAACAATCTTTATTCAGGAGTTTGGATCTGTTAGACAGAGAGCTGATTTTATCCTCCAGGTTTCTAAAACTTCAAAGGAAAAGTTAGAGATACAGAAGGTGGTATAAATTATATTTAAAAAAAATCAACTTACATGATTGTAATTGGCCAACATAGAAATGTTTTCATGATGCAAACATGCTGCAATGATCTACTGATGAGCCACTGTATGAGGTTTAGCAGTAACTTCTGTTGTAACATTGTTCTAATCAAGTACAGTATTAAAAAATATGCATATTACAATTTCATATGTTGCATTTGTGCACACATAATCCAACAGATTAACAAAAAACATGATGACAAGCTAAATCTGCAAATGATTTTATAATATACACAAACACGGGACTTCAAAAAGCAGCAAAACATGATCATCAGTAGCTTATGAACCTAAGTGTAAATATTTAACCTGAATAAGCTACAAATAAAATAAAAACTGAAATTTAATTTCATAGTTAAAATATGTTAGAGTGACTGTATGTTAAGTTTTTCATGTGGGGACATGAAGGATGTCACTGTATTAGTGCTCTCAGACACGATGTTGTTGCTCATCGGAGAGCTGAATGTGTTCCTGTTATGTAAAATGTCTGTCACCTCATTTCTCACCCTCATTCTGTCTTAGTTTTCACAAGAGCAAATCATGACTAATATCTCAAAATAGTTGAATTCAAAATAGTCTATAAACATGAAAATTTCTGTGGATATACTATATATGTGCCCGCCTGAATGCTTTCCTGTGTCAAAAGGAGAATAAAGAGAGATAAGAAGTTTAATTGAAGGTAATTAAATGTAGCTAAAGCTAATAATATTTCTAATGTCAGCAGATGAAACAGTGATTGTTGTTTTTCTCATACCTGGAAAACAACTAAACACATAAATAAAAACCTTCCTTTCCTGGTTTGATCTAATTTATCAATCTTGCCTTAAGGTTCATTAAACAAACAAGATTAGATTCTTAACGAGACAGAGGAAAATGTCAGCGTCAAATTTGCCTTTTAATTCTGTTCTGTAATGTCTTTGTGTCTAATTGGATACGACAATTTAAAACTCCCACAGTGTTTACACTGTCTGATCTCTATGTTAGAATAACAGATCACCAGAACCCAAAAAAATGTCTCCCCTATAGGGAAAATAAAGTATGTTCTATCATATTACATTGTAAAGTATCATTTAGTTTGTCGTAAAATCTAAATTGCTCTGACAACAAACCTTTTGTCTTTGAAGAAACAGTTGAGACGGATATTCAACACAAATACATTTTACAGGTGAGTATCATTCAAAATAAGAACACTTGTTGGATTCAGTGGTATCATCATCAGCATGTCATCAAAAATGTAGAGCAACACTCCGTTCTACAGTATGCCTCACATTTTTATGCAAATGTTCCTTTTAAATCACTTCAGAAAATGTGACCTATTGTTACATAAGAATGTTGAATGCATTACATCTTTTAATTTGCTTCTGTGCTTTGTTAAAAAGACAGGCCACACCTGCTTTGTGAGGCTGTTGTTTCATTCAGATAATAAAACACACTTTACTCAGCTCTCCCTAAAAAAAATAAAAATAAAAGCTGGAGTTTAAATATAACAAATTAAGACAAGGAACTGATACGAGCTGTCATGTAGGCTGATCTTCCACTCACTCGGACACAATCTGCACACCTCTCGGTCCTCAGCTAAACTTTCCTTTACGTCTCCATGTGGGCCTCCATCAGGTCCCTGACTTTGAGGTTGCAGGCTGTATGTTCTGCACTTTGGAAAGTGTGACGGGTACCTTTCCCTCCCCGGGGGTTGGTGCTCTCATAATCGGTGCGCCTGTGACAAAAAAACAATTGCTGCTAGAAAGATACGCTTAAGGATACAGATTGACAAGCTTCATTTGAACTCTCATTTCATTGTGACATCTTACCAACTGTTGCATGTAGATCTGCCAGTCGCTCCTTAAACCTCTGCTGGAGATACAGTTCTTTTTTGGAATAGTTTCTGGCAAAAGCAGACAGCAGGAGACCGACAGCCATGTAGGTGCCACCCACACAGAACAGCACGGCACCAGTCAGCTTACAAACATCCAATGCACGGTTGAAACTGACGGCATGGCTGTTTTCCAAAATAGAGCAATTAGTGTACATTTTTTAACACCTTTCCAACAATGATTGTATGTAAAACTTTGTTTCTAATAAACACTTTTATTTTATCTTAGATGGAAAAACAGTTCTATCCAGTAAATGATTTTTCCATCTTCTAGACCTCTTTCACACAGGAAGATGACGGCGCTAAAGTGTAAAAAAAGAAATCCGCCTGAATGTGGATTGTCTGTGCAGAGTCTTGGTGGGTTTTCCAGTGTGTAAAGGAAAAGAATGGGCTCATCATTACCAGCAATAGAGTGTGAAAGGTCCACAGTGGAGAATACACAGGACATCCATTGCTATAATTTTGTGCAGACTGTAGATCAGCATGGTGGCTGCGATGCCAGTGCATTCATGATGTTTGCCTCATGCACACTGGCATGGTTAGTCATTATGACTTTGCAATGGGACTTGTGAAGTTGGTCTTATGCCTATAGGCTAAAGCTCCATCACATGGTTGCATCATGTTAGTGTACCCGAATCTATCTGAGTTGTTATAGGGCGGGGCCCAGGGTTTGGTGTGATTATAGGTATGGTGAGAGAACAGGAGAGATAGATATTTTGTGAGTATCGTGATTGCCTATACAATAAAGGAGGTTTTACACATTTCTGCAAGTCAGTTATGTTCTAATGTTATAAAGGTCACTGATGCCCCTTTTACACCGACAAATCGGCACGGCACGCTTGAGAGTGCTACAGTATAGCGTGGATCAACTCGCTTAAGGCGGTGGAAACATAAAGCGGACAAAAGTGGGAATATGGGCGTGCCCATCTGGCTATGAAAAGTGGCGCGCAAAAGTCTTTGTCCGCGACATCACAGCACGTGAAACAACAACAACAATGGCGGATATACCTATGTTTTTGTACTTTGCACTCTGTCTGTGGTTCATTTTGGTTGGTTTGATTTTTGGTTCTTGTGGAGGAAGTCGCCATTGTCCAAAGTCAATTGTATTTTAAAATAAAATATCTGTATGGTTGCTGGGAGGTTTTTTTTTTGCGCGAGTGCTTCTATATCACATCACGTGAACACCACACAAAGCCGCGCCAATCAGGGGCTACCACTACGTAGGTAGTCGTGTCACTGGTAGCAGTTTACTGGACCAATCAGCAGAGAGTTGGGCGTGTGGGCCCGCTTTGGGCCGCTTCGGACCACAGAGGAGGTGGTCTGAAAAAAGAGGCCGGGTTGGCGCGGAATGACGCGGTTAAGACCCAAGAAAGGCGGTGGAAAAGGGTCTGCAGGGGGCTAAAGTGAACCAAGCCGCACCGTGTTCTGTTGGTGGAAAAGGGGCATAAGTGTGTAGCAAGTATGTGGATTGTTTTCATGCATAAAAATGGCCTTAGACGAGGACTAAGCAGTACTTCTAATACATTTCTTCTTTTAAAAAAGTCTAATCCCCCACTCTGGGAGAGAGATAATAAAAAACTATTTATATCAAGTAAATAATTTAGCTGTGACAAAATAAGAAAGGTTATATCAGCTTCTTCTAACCAATGGAATCTATTATTCTCATACCTGTCAACAAAGAGAAGATCATCTTCACCGAATGCTTCAATCCTGGCTGGTGTCAAGTAACCCACCAAAACAACAATGAGGCCTGCAAATAACATCAGAGCTCCAAACGCAAGACAGACCTACACACAGGAAGAGACATCAATGCATCATGTTGTGAGAAAATTAAATTAAAAATCAGTAGTTGCTCATAACTGTTTTCATTATCCAAGCTGTCGTCCTCCAGAAAGTTCAAGGTGAATCTCACCTTCCAGAGTAAAGAGCTCCACCTGCTAGGCGATCTCTGAATCTGAAAATCTTCATCGCGTTCCCAGATAGAACCTGTGCACTCCTCATAAAACTGTAAAAAACAAAACAAAAATGACTGAATTTAGGTTTTGTTTGTAGGAACATTTCATTATGAGCTTAAGTGTGTGCACATGTGGGATTGTAACCACCCAGTTACCTTGTGTAGGTACGAGCGAACTCCATATCTCTGGTAGTTTCCGGCTGCGTGAGCTTGCTCACCATATTCTGACCCACAGATCTCTGAGCATGAAGTCATCCTTCAAACCTGTCTGAAGGAACAGACATATACACATGCATGATATAAATGCATCATGTTCTATATGAAACCACCCACACAGTTTGTAGACAGATGGTCTAGCTTCCACCCAGGCATAGACATACGCAAATTTGTGACGCTTATATGCATTCATTCTTGAAAACATTCACCGTGCACTGACACTCACTGCCAAGTTATGTAACTGTAGCAAGAGGCACCTTTGTATATTAAAATGTGTTCTCCTCACCTGGTGTTATGAAACAAACTGATATTTTCATGTTCATAGTCAGAACTGCATAACAGCATGGCTGAAAGTGTTTGTACATCTGTGTGTGTTTGTCATCCTGTTATGAAATCCATCTGATGACTCCAACAGACTCAGGAAGTATTACAAACATTGCAGAGAAGTCTGAAATCTGTATGTCTGTTGGCAGATTTTGTTGATCATTAAGTTGCAACTGAGCCAGAAGAAGTCTGTAAAGTTGACAGGTGAGTTTGAGTAAAAAGAATTTGCAAAACTTTTGTGACTCATTCTACAGTAATGCATTATATGAAGTATTGTGCTCATGTCTGTAAATACAAAAACTGATTTTTCTAAAATTCTTTCTTCTGTGCTGTTTATTCCAAGTAAATAAGTATACTTTTTATGGTAAAGTTTACTTTACAGGGCTCTAGAATGCGAGTGATTGGTCGCGTTTCGCGACCATCTTTTGTCTGAGTGCGAGTGAATTTAAACATCACTCGCATCAGAGCGAATGTCAATTTCCCAAAACACTTCTGTAATGTAAACATGACTTGAAAGAGTTACAATATTTGTTCGTGTGAGTGAGGTCATCAGACACTTTTGGGAGTGAGAACCTGCTGCAGACATGAAGGAGAAAAAAAAAGCTGCTGCTGACATGATGAAAGCAGACCATGTCTTACAGCCACTGGCAGCCAATCACATCAAGGAACTGATTCCCTCAACCAATCACAGCAGCGCATTGATCACACGTGACTTCAGGACGCTCAAACTTTAACAGGGAGAATATTTGGAAGTGCCACTTTGCAAAGCCAGCCATGCGCGACGCTGATGAAAATGCTGTTTTTGTTCTTGAACCTTGATGGTGAGTGCATTCAAGGAACATTGGAGCTCTTTGATGAGTTCAATAACGTAGCACATTTAAAACTTTTACCAAAAACAGAATAATACTATAAGACAATGTAGGACGCATCAACAGCCTCATTTCTGATTAATCAAACTGAAGAAGCGTGTGTGTATCAGTGACTTTCTCTCTTAGCTTCACATTCCTTAGGGTCATAAAACTACCCAGCATCTCCACTCTCTGTGAATGGATTGTGTCATTCTCGACACTTATGACTGCTCATCTATAAGTCTGTCAACCCCCCCCCACTGTGAAAACAGTTTTCAGCAGAACCTGGTCTGGAAAAGTCTTTTGAAGCCACATACCCTGCCGAGATAATTTACAGCAAATGCGAATGTGTTAGAAACCTCCCTTTTGTGTATCCTGGGTTGCTTCAAACGTCAGACGAAAGGCTCCAGTGTCACCCTGAGCACCCCCCTAACAACAGATGTTCCCAGATGGCTTCAATACACATGAACTGTTTAATGTGATCACAGCTAATTCAATCACTCCTTTTTTTCTTTACAGGTTTCAAATCAGCATCTTTGCTCTGAAGGAATGTTCACCCAGTTTAACTACAGTGATAAAATGATTTGATGTATCATTTTCAGTCCTCTCCAGGAGATGCCTAAGGAACATTCTTCTTTTGACAAGAGTATTTCTACATGAACTAGTGATACATTGTTCAGTGCATAAAACGAAATGTGTTTAAATCACTCTCTTCAATTCAGCCCAATCGGCTGGTTCCTTAGATAGAAAATGTTTTATTATTAATTGGTTGATTTTTCTATGAAGTGCCCTGAAATGACTTTGTCATGAACTGGCGCTTTATAAATAAATAAACTTGAAACTCTTCAGTAAGTCGCTATAAAGAGCAATGTAATCTAAATTGATTTAAAATAATGCTTTGTTTAAACATGTTACAGATCTTAGGATATATTGAATTAACCTGCAAATCCCTTCTTTACTACTCAGGAACAAATACTGATATGTGTAAAAAGTAATATGTCATCAGAATAAGGAAACACTGTTCATTAATTCTTGTTAAAAGATAAAATTGATGGCAATGATTGTCTTACAAAGAGTGGATGAGCAAGCGTTTTTATTTGATGTAATAAAAAAGGAATCTGTGACCAAGACCCGAGGGCCGTCCTAAAATTCAAATTCCCCAAAACGGATTTTTCATTGGCTAAGAGCCAGTGATAGTCACGCCTAGAGGCGGGGAGAAGAGTCTATAATTAACCCCGCGCAAGGACTTCCTTCACTCTTCTTACTTCTTTCACTTCTTTTTAAACTTTTTATACTTCTTTTACACTTTTTTTTACTTTTACTTCCTTGTACTTCCTTTTTGACTTTTTACTCACGTTTCATTTTTATCATTTTTACCTCGTTCTGCGAGTTTAAAACCTTTTTCTTGATTTTGTTTTAACAAACTCCTCGCTTATTTGACACTTAAGCTTTCGTTTTAACGCGCGATTTTCTTTACCCTCAAAGTTCATTTTTCTCTAAATTCGACGCACGTTCAAACGCGCAAAGTATTTTGTTTGAATAGTTTAATTCCACAAAATCCAGACTTCACGTCGCCAGCTGGAGGAAGAAACTACAGATCCCAGAATTCCTTCCGTGGGCCTTCGACACGTGAAGAGTACCTTCCAGCGACCCGATCTCTACCCTGCTTGCAAAGCAGACGTGCAGCCAAACCCAGGAAAAGTTCCGACTTTTGGAGAAAAGCCTCTTCGAAACAGACGGACCTTTCTGGGAACTAAAGGAGCGAAAACTCCCAACCATGGTGCAAAGAAGTAAGAGATCGATTTCTTTTAATACATGAAGGATTGAAAACAGCTGTGTTGGTGTCTCAGTGGCCCGGAAGTGAAATCTGTGCCTCCATCCTTTTCCTCCCTTTCTCTCACTCCAAAATTACAATTTTCCTTAAATTCAAAATTATCTTCCGTGTTAAAAGAGCATTTTCCGTTTCCTCACCCACTCTTACTAGTGTTTAAGATTCTTGAACGTTAGAAAGTCCACTTATTCTAGAAACAGACTAAGTCTGATGTAATTTCCTGTCCGTAGCATCGTTAATTCCATTAAGTGTTTAACTGTTTATTTGTCTGTCTGTTTTTTGGTCTGTCTTCCTGTTGTTCAATAAATATTCACCTTAATTTTAATTGGCCGATTCAGTGAGTTTTTATGTGTGATTTGAGTCACTATCTGGACGGACATACGACTTCATATTATGAGATTGAAATAATCTGATTAAAAATTCTAATATTTAATTTCTTCGAAAGAAGGTGGTGCCCCGAATAACACGTATTGAAGAGGCAAACTTTCATAATACGTGTTCCCCTACAACAAACACCTCAGGTCATTGGCAGTTGGTATGTAACCTTTATTGAATTATGAATACTAAATACAGCCTGCTTATTTTTACACAAAAGTACTAAAAGCAACAAAACCAAACAAAAATAATAAAAATTCGGACATGAGTGGTTGTCGGAGTTCAAGTGACTGAGTTATGACTCACAAAACGGCACAATGTCTTGCCTGTATTGCTGTCACTGTGGGCCTCAATACGCTGGGAAAACCAAATTCACAGAGGGACCAGGGACTTCCCAGTTTAAACACGATATGGCCCGGGAAAGAGGAAAGGTGGAGCAGTAAAGTTAGAAAAATATTCGCTGATTTGGCTTTTCCAGATCAGTAACTTATCAGCGGAGCATTGCTTTTAAAAAACCAACAATTCAATGAGATCACAACGAGGTAGACTGCAAGCTATAATCATATTTTCTTCTAAACAAGTCGTCCTACGCGCTGGAGGACTTTCATCAGCCTTCAGTTGCTTCATCTAGGACAGGTGTAGTGTCAATAAAATTGTTAACATTTTTCATGCTAAATTTCTTGGATTAGAAATAGATGTTTTTCTTTTTTTAACCACCTTAAATAAGTCAATCTTTAATAAAATCAAATTTCTAGGTGTATGGTTGTAAAAATGCCATTATGAATATTAGTTTGCTCTAACAGCTTCATAAATTGAAGGGCTATTTTCAATCCAATGATGTTTTATTATTAAAATACGTCAAAAATATACCATTGCATGTTACAGTGCCACACAAGACACAGTACACATAACCATCTTCCCTTGATCTTACTACAGTTCATGTTTTCGGAAAAGAGGCTTAAATTTAATTTTAGGGTCTTTTTCATCATGTAATAACTACACTCACCGGCCACTTTATTAGGTACACCTGTCGAACTGCTCGT
Source organism: Pachypanchax playfairii (assembly GCA_006937955.1). Taxonomy (NCBI): domain Eukaryota; kingdom Metazoa; phylum Chordata; class Actinopteri; order Cyprinodontiformes; family Aplocheilidae; genus Pachypanchax; species Pachypanchax playfairii. Next base: position 2,167,966 of record SSNP01000083.1, read on the forward strand.
TAACACTTAATTTCTAATCAGCCAATCACATGGCGGCAACTCAGTGCATTTAGGCATGTACACATGGTCAAGACAGTCTCCTGCAGTTCAAACCGAGCATCAGTATGGGGAAGAAAGGTGATTTGAGTGACTTTGAACGTGGCATGGTTGTTGGTGCCAGAATGGCTGGTCTGAGTATTTCAGAAACTGCTGATCTACTGGGATTTTCACGCACAACAATCTCTAGGGTTTACAGAGAATGGTCCGAAAAAGAAAAAAATATCCAGCGAGCGGCAGTTCTGTGGGCGGAAATGCCTTGTTGATGCCAGAGGTCAGAGGAGAATGGCCAGACTGGTTCGAGCTGATAGAAAGGCAACAGTGACTCAAATAACCACTTGTTACAACCAAGGTAGGCAGAAGAGCATCTCTGAACACACAGTACGTCAAACTTTGAGGCAGATGGGCTACAGCAGCAGAAGACCACGCCGGGTGCCACTCCTTTCAGCTAAGAACAGGAAACTGAGGCTACAATTTGCACAAGCTCATCGAAATTGGACAATAGAAGATTGGAAAAACGTTGCCTGGTCTGATGAGTCTCGATTTCTGCTGCGACATTCGGATGGTAGGGTCAGAATTTGGCGTCAACAACATGAAAGCATGGATCCATCCTGCCTTGTATCAACGGTTCAGGCTGGTGGTGGTGGTGTAATGGTGTGGGGAATATTTTCTTGGCACTCTTTGGGCCCCTTGGTACCAATTGAGCATCGTTACAATGCCACAGCCTACCTGAGTATTGTTGCTGACCATGTCCATCCCTTTATGACCACAATGTACCCAACTTCTGATGGCTACTTTCAGCAGGATAATGCACCATGTCATAAAGCTGGAATCATCTCGGACTGGTTTCTTGAACATGACAATGAGTTCACTGTACTCAAATGGCCTCCACAGTCACCAGATCTCAATCCAATAGAGCATCTTTGGGATGTGGTGGAACGGGAGATTCGCATCATGGATGTGCAGCCGACAAATCTGCGCCAACTGTGTGATGCCATCATGTCAATATGGACCAAACTCTCTGAGGAATGCTTCCAGCACCTTGTTGAATCTATGCCACGAAGAACTGAGGCAGTTCTGAAGGCAAAAGGGGGTCCAACCCGTTACTAGCATGGTGTACCTAATAAAGTGGCCAGTGAGTGTATATTGTAGCCTTAATCTCAGGTTTACGTGAACGATGGTGGAACCTATTTTATTTAATCTACTACTAAACTAGTAAATGTGTAGACTGCATCTTTACCAGTTTAGTAGTGGATTGAATTTCAGTTTATGTGATTTGAGCAGGTTATTGCAGGAGAAAAAAATATTTATTTCATAGAGGAAAGAAACAGAAAAAGCTGCGTGGATGCACGTGTAGCTTTTGTTTTATTATTTTGCACTCTTATATCAACAGGCATCCAACCGAACTCACTCTTGGTGTTTTGCAATAATTGGATGGTGGTGGCCCGGGAAGATATCGAAATTCCCGGCCTGAATTGTTGTCTCACTCCACTCCTGCACGATACCCTCGTAAAACACTGCAGTAGTATACGGCACAAACTGTCGTAACAGGTATGCATTTGGTCAATTTAGTGTATCTTGGGGTGCCACTAAGTGACAGCAGATTTTTTCGGGTAGGGTTGGGCCGCGCAGATGCCTCTGGGTGTGCCCCTAAATTTTGGAAAATGCCCCTAGAAATTTCAGGTTAGGGGCTACAGTGCCCCTTGGAAAAAAATGTTAGTCTGGAGCCCTGCTTTAGAAATAAAGATTTTGTCCTAAAAAATAAGGTAATGAAAATTGCACTCATTATGGCATGATTATAATCAAATTTAGTTTTTTAATGATACAAGCTTTTCAGGAGTATAAACACTTTTACAAAATCTGGAAGAAGAAACTAACTGTCACCCTTAGATGAAAGAAATCTGAGATGTTTAGAAACAACATAGACACCAACAAGGCTCGAGTATATCATAAACTGATTGAGAAACAGCATCAGATATCACAGTCTGTCAACACAGTGTAGTGGAAGATGGAGTCAAGCGAGTACATGTTATAAAAAAGGAGTTTTATTATAAAATCATGCATAAAGTAAGAGCTGTCAGACAAACATTTGTATATTTGTATGAGGCTCTGAAGCATAATTCTTGTTGAGCTGCTTTATAGTGCTAATACAGAGAGGCTATCAGAATTCTGGATGTTATTAGAACTCTGAGTTTAGAACATCCTTATGAGGTTGATGAGAATCTAATCTGAGTACTTGTTGATGAGGAAATCATGAACAAGATCATTTGTCACTGACATGTTTGTACAGATGATGCATAAAGTAACCCGAATCTCTGTACAATCCACAAAGACCAGTTAAAAGATGTATCATGCAAAGAAAACACCAAATTGTAAACAGCAACAAGCATCTTCTCTAAACCAAAGCTCATTTAAAACTGGCTGAGGCCATTTGGAAAACTGTTCTATGGTCAGATTTAGTCCAAATTTTAAATATTTTAGGAAAACAGAAGTACTAAAGAGGAGATGAATCATTCAGCTTGTTTTCAGAGGACAGTTCAAAAGCCTGCATTGCTGATGATATGGGGTTGCATTAGTGAATATGGTGTGGGCAGCTTACATTTCTTGAAAAGCACCATCAATTCTGCAAAGTACATAGAGGTTTTAGAGCAACATGTGCTTCCATCTAGACTCTATCAGGGAAGGCCATGATGTTTCAGCAAGACAATTTTAAACCACACTGAATCCATCACAACAGCATGACCTCACTTGAAAAGAGTCAGTGTGCTGAACTGACCTGCCTGCAGTCCAGATCTTTCCGTTGTTGAGCAACTGAAGTTGTTCCAGCATCAGACCAGAATGGGGAGATGTTCCTCTCTTAAAACTCCAGCAGCTCACCTTACTTTCCAGGTGTTTACAGACAGATGTTAAAAAGAATCATCCCTTTCCAACATTTTAGAGCCGTGTTCCCACCAGTAAACACAAAATGAGCTAATATTTTCTATGAAATTGTAAAATATCAAATTTTCAATATACTGTATGTCAATATACACACATATATAACAATACATGTATATATATATATAAAATAACAGGCACATAAGAGATACAGACCACAGATGTTAAGACTTGAGAGCTTGTGGCCATGCATGGAGGGTTCCATACCAAATCCAGCACTCTGAGACTGTACACTAGCCGTAAGGAAGAAGGCAGAGGACTGGTGAGTATGAGAGCCACTATTCAGGATAAAACATCTAGGATCCATCCAAGTACATCAAGGATAAGGGACTAGGGAATAGGTAACATAAGGGACAAGATAAATACCAGGGGATCAGAGAAGAGCTGGAGAAGGCCAGGAAGGTGAAGGAATCAGGGGTGTCTGTGGTCATCGGAGCACTCGGGGCAGTAACACCCCAAAGTGGCTACAGCAGATCCCCGGAAAAATATCTGACATCTCAGTCCAGGAAAGTGCAGTTCTGGGTACAGCAAAGATATTGTGCAGAACCCTCAAGCTCCCAGGTCTCTTATAGCACTTTATTCTGTTGTGTAAAATATTGTTCTTTTAAATGTATGGTCACTTCTTTCTGTTAATAGTGTCATACAAGCCTATAGGGTTGGGCACGTGTTTGTGCATAACACTGATTTTATTCATCATTCAGTGTTTTCAGGAAATAAATACATTAATAAAAATAAAAACATCTATCTATCTATTTGTCTGTCTGTCTACATGTATATTGGAATAACATGTTATTACATCATCTCAATTCATAATTTTGCCTGTTTACTTGAGACTATAATGAACAACTTAATCTGAGGCAATCTAAAGAAGGTGTTTAATAATGAAGTCACTCTACTTCACTATTGTCTTTTTTGTCCAAAGATCCCTTAAGATGTTTGTGAAAGATGCGCACAATATGGGTCTAATAATCTAAAACACATTTTAAATACACAAAGTTTATAGTGACTGTGAGTAACAGAGTGCTGGTACTCCTCAGTGTTGATCATATTAGTATTCATATGCATCTGCTGTGGACTTTAAAGCAGAACTAAGTAAGTTTTTTCACCTCAATAAATGTTTTCTAGAGTCCCTGTGGGGGTAAACAAGGACTTGGCGGGGTGATTCGTGGGTCCCTCCCCTCCCTCCGGGGTCTGTGTCCTGAAAGCAGCACTTGCAACTTTCAGTGGATCGGACCCGACTAATCTCGCGAGAACAAACCTGCTTTACGGCACTCACACTCACGTACATAAATACAAGCATGAAGCCCTTGCCGTTGTTAGCAACGCCACCCTTAGGAGCGCAAAGATGACAATAATACTCACCTGTCGAGACATTTTCTTGGTTTTGTTTTTCTTTCTTCTTGCAAAAGCGTTCTCTACGCGTTGTTGTTGGGGGGGCGGCGGCGGGGGAACGTTACGACAGTGAGCTTTCACAGGGGACCAGTAGGGGGAGAGCGAGAGCAAAACTTACTTAGTTCTGCTTTAAAGAATATCTTCTTGACTCCGATCAGGCATCAGTTTATGCACGAGTGCAACATTTATAGTACAACATAGTATATGAACTGGTTTAACTGTACAGCTGCAATTATTTTCAAAATTATGAGACTCAATTAAGGTTTCGCGGTGCATGCATCAGCTGAGGTTAAAGTAAAACATGACAAATAATAAAAACTGGGAAAATTCTGTTTGGTTTGGATATTTTTTTTTTTTTTTCATTCTTTAACCTTCACGTTTCCTCCTCTACAAGCTGAGGAACAGAATGTACTTCCAGCTCAAACCGGAGCAAAATAAAACCTCCAGATATAAAGAGGTAGAAAAAGAAGTAACCTATTTCGACCCCAAAAAACAAACAGAATAAGGTCAAATCAACATGTTTCAATCTAATTCGTAAAATCTTCCATGTGAAGATGGTATGATATAATCCTGATTAAATCATGTCATGATAACTAGAGCGTCTGGAGGAGCTCGGCGACGCTGATCATTATCATCATCATCACCATCATCATCATCATCATCTTCCAGCCGTTCAGCCCAGCAGAAAAACACACACAGACGTAGCGCGTGACGCCAGTCTGAAAACAAACCTCATCCTTTCCTCCTCCTCCCAACCCTTTCATTAAGATGCAAACACACAAACAGTCCGCTGTTCAATTAAACTTACTAATGAACTTTGCATCAAAGCAGGTCTGCTCGCGTCTGAATCGTCACAAGGAAAAATAAGTATCGAAACCTTAAACATGCATTTACTGATCGAGGCAAATACAGCTCAAGTTATTAAATCGGATTAAATGCAACGCTTGGAATAGATTCAAATAACGACACAAGCAAGTTAGGCTGAAAATTATACAGAGAAAGTCCAAACATGGACTTGCTCCACATTATATGAAAACTACTTTCAGATGTGGAAGAACATGGGTTTGCAAACGAAAACACCGCTGAGCGCATCTTTTATCTGCAACATCATGACATGTCCAACCAAAAAAACAAACAAATCAGATTTACCTGTCATTAGCAGATCGGAGAGAGATCACTCGCTGCTGTTTCCTCAGCCCGGTCCCATCACCCTACATTCGCCTCTCGTTCCCTGACTTTCCATCGATGATTCAGATTTTCACGCTGTCTACTGCGCATGCGCGGCCTCCATGACAACATATGATTCACGGGTGAGTATAAATAACCAGGCAAGAGGAAGGACTGACTTTTATGAATGATAGATAGATAGATAGATAGATAGATAGATAGATAGATAGATAGATAGATAGATAGATAGATAGATAGATAGATAGATAGACAGACAGACAGACAGACAGACAGACAGATAGACAGATAGATAGATGTTTTTATTTTTATCCATTTATTTATTTCCTGAAAAAACTGAATGATAAATAAAATCATCTTTAAGTGTTAACATGTAAATCATAAATAATTCTGCAAAACCGTGACCACCTTGTCTGAATTATCACAGCTCATTACTGCACTGACCTCCAGTACTAATCTGCCTTCTGCTAAAGCTAAATCTTCTGAATCTTAACTCATCGGTCGAGTACAGCTGCAAAGTTCATGCACCCAAGTTTGTATGTTAGTGTAGAGTATTTCACTGTGTTTCTAACTACATATAAAAAAATACATTAAAATAAATAAATTATTACCATTTTGCAACTGTTTGACCTAACTGGAACTTCACCCGGACTCCATGCAAGCATAACAGCAGAGAACTGCTGCAGCTTCGAAGCCCGTCAGTGCTCACACCAAATATTATCAGCATTACTTTTTACTTCTCTCACTTTGCATGCTGTAAATAGATAAAAAGAAACAAGAACAATAAACATAGAGATGTATTGGTATGTAAACCTTTTTTTTCTTCAAAGCATTTATTTTACGCCAGCCTAATTATTTATTTTATTTTATTTTATTTTATTTTATTTTATTTTATTTTATTTTATTTTATTTTATTTTATTTTATGCACAGCCAGCCCTGTTAGTGTAAAAAAGCGCAAACACGCTCACTACTCTACAGGATTCCAGTCACATTCGAGAGCAGTCTATTTTTACCTCTCGATGACGCACTTTGTTAGTCACCACCTCTGGGCTTCTGCTGGAGAAGGTATGACCTAGAAGAATTAAAACCATGACTCATAACTCAGATATGACACGATATAAAAGTGAGCAATTTTCCTGTTCATAAGGACAATTTTATAACAAACTTATCAACATTTTAAAGTGAAAAAAGACAAGTTAAGTTTATAAAAAACACTTCACAGATTATCACACTTGTAGCAGCTTTTCAGTGCTTTTGTTTCTTCAAGTCATTCAGTTAATTTTTATTTATATAGCAGCAGTTAATAAGTAGTTTCAAGGAACTTTATAGGAACATCACATCAAATTCATATCAATATTCCACATTCAAAGTTAGCTTTATGAAAACATTTCAGTCAACAGTAAACAGTAATCAAATACAGGAAGTTAGGATGTGTTTGTATTAAGTGGTATGACCTTTCTCAGAAAGATTCCTAACATATAATAAAACTTGATTGTTTAGAGTTTGATATGTGAGAAGTAAAATTTTAAATTGTATTCTGTATTTTACAGGTAGAAAACTAGAAAAGCACTCAGAAAGTGCAGACCTCCGCCAAGTGGACATATTGTAGAAAGTACTATGTCCGTATCCTTAAAAAAAATTCCTGGATCCAGGCGGTAATCCGGATCACCACCAAAATCTAATCAATTCTTTCTTGGGCCATTTCTGACCTTTCCTGAAAATGTAATCAAAATCCATCCTTTAGTTTTTGAGTTATCCTGCTAACAGACAGACTGACAGACTGACCCTGATGAAAACATTACCTCCTTGGAGATAATAAAGTGATGCTAAAATTAGAGAAATGTGTCTAACTCGTATCATAAGTCCAAACAGGCTTTTCATCTGGAGGCCTTTTACAGAACTGAGTAATTTCAGCATCCGTCTATCTGTCTGTCTATCTGTCCGTTCGTCCATCCATCCATCCATCCATCCATCCATCCATCCATCCATCCATCCATCCATCCATCCATCCATCCTAGCCAGGTCTCCAGGGCAAGAGGGAAATCCAGACATACCTCACCCCTGCAACATTCTCTAGCTTCTGCTGTGGAATCCCATGATGCTCCCAGACCAGAGATGATATATACCGTATAGTCCCATCAGAGGATTTCATGTTTGCCTGGAGGTCTCCTCCCTGTGGAACATGCCCAGAAAACTGTCAGGTTCAGTGTTTGTGTGTGCTGTGTTTTTTGTGTCGGGTGAGTCATCTGCTTGCAGGAGGATCTACGCTGGAGAGTGAGGCAGATTATCTACACCTGGTGGCGATCAGCGCTGATTAGGAGCAGGGTGCTATTTAAGCCTGAGGAAGATCTTCATTCGTCGCCTGGTTGTTGACCTACCTTAAATGGTAGCTCCCGTGTGCCGTCCTTGTGAAACTTTCCTTGTGATTCTGAGAAACATTTTTGAAACATTCGTGCTCCTTGTGAAGACTTTTGGATTATTTCCCTGTGTGCAACTAACCTGTTCTCTCTAGGATTTGTTCACCCTGCTCCTGGCTTTACGAGTGATCCTCTGTGTCCAGCGTCTGATCGCCGGAACCCTGTCTGTCTCCCTCCAGCTTCCTCACCCAACCTAGACTCACCACCTCCCTGCACAGCACCGCACTGGACCTGCCCTCCCTTCAAGCTTAATCACCGGCATCCTCCTGTGAGTTCTTCATCTTCTCTCTGAGCAAGATCACATGATCATAACTGTGGCTCTGGAACTAACTCTCCTCTCCGTTACAGTGCTGAGACTTTCCCCTGGCGCACCAGATCACCGAGCACATTCACTGCACTGTACATATATCTTTGTAAATAAACCTTTCACTTCTGCACCTGAGCTGCTGTCTGTGTCTGAGTCCTGCAATGTGGGTCAAAAAGATCACTGAGCCCGTGACAAAAACATCCTTAGGGAGGCAACCAGGAGGCATCCAGATGCCCAATCCATCTCAGCTGACTTCTTTTGGTGTGTAGGAGCAACGGCTTTACTTTAAGCTCCTCCTAGATGATGGAGCTCCTCACCTTATCTTTAAGGCTGAGCCTGGTTCTTTCGGTGAGGATCCAGATCTCATGACCATAGATGAGGGTCGTAACACCAGTAAATCAAGAGCTTTGCCTTTCGGCTAAACCCCTACAACAGACTGAAGGAACACCCTCATTACTGCTGATGAAGCCCTAATATGTTGGTCAATCTCTCACTCCATTTTGCTTTCACTCATGAAGACGCCTAGATACTGAAACTCCTCCACTTGAAGCAAAGATTAACCTCTGACCTGATAGGAGCATTCCACCTTTTCCCCAGTTGCTGTTTGATCATTTTCCTTTTGTACAATCAGCACAATAGAAATATGTATATACAGTAAAAAGAATTAAAAGCACTGAACCCTGAAGAACTGTATGACTGACTAGTGCATGAATAATATTCATAATTTACAAGAACAAACTGGAATCTGGGCTACAACAGCAGAAGACCCCACCGGGTACTTCTCATCTCCACTAGAAAAAGAGGCAACAATTTGCACGAGCTCACCAAAATTGGATAGTTGAATATTGGAAAAATGTTGTCTGGTCTGATGAGTCTCAATTTCTGTTGAGACATTCAAATGGTAGAGTCAGAATTTAGCGTAAACATGGGAGAAAATGGATCCATCATGCCTTGTTACCACTGTGCAGGCTGGTGGTGGTAGTGTCATGGTGTGGAGGATGTTTTCTTCGCACACTTTAGGCCCCTTAGTGCCAATTGGGCATCGTTTAAATGCCAGGGGCTACCTGAGCATTGTTTCTGACCATGTCCATCCCTTCATGACCACCATGTACCCATCCTCTGATGGCTATTTCCAGCAGGTTAATGCACCATGTCATAAAGCTCGAATCATTTCAAATTGTTTTCTTGAACATGACAATGAGTTCACTGTACTACAATGGCCCCCACAGTCACCAGATCTCAACCCAATAGAGCTTCTTTGGGATGTGGTGGAACGGGAGCTTCGTGCCCTGGATGTGCATTCCACAAATCTCCATCAACTGCAAGATCCTATCCTATCAATATGAGCCAACATTTCTAAAGAATACTTTCAGCACCTTGTTGAATCAATGCCACATAAAATTAAGGCAGTTCTGAAGGCGAAAGGGGGTCAAACACCGTATTAGTATGGTGTTCCTAATAATCCTTTAGGTGAGTGTAATTACAGCTACTTTAACAGCCTGTGGTACATCTCCATTCATTAAAGATATTGATCGTGTCAAATATGCATGTGTTGATCCATTGATCACACATCCCATTAGAAAACCTCTTTAAAGAGTCTGGTTGGGATGGGAGCTAACATAAATGTGGATGGTTTAGATGAAGCTATTATTTGTGTTAACTCATTGATCTCAGTTGGATAGAAACTTTCTGAACATAATTCAGATTCTAACGCTGCTCCTAAAGCTGCTTCACTGGATAATGAATCAGAGATAGTAGTGGGAAGTGAAGAACTTTATGGATTTTTTTCTCTAATAAAAACTATTTTATTTTTAAAAAATCTCATGAAGTCATCACTACTGAGAGTTTTAGGGATTTTATATTATACCGGCTATCGTACTAAAAAGAAATCTGGGGTTGTTCTTGTTCTCCTCTATTAGGGATGAGTAATACTTGGTTCTAACTTTGCGATGGAATCTATTTGAGTAGACTATCTCTCCAAGTTAAATAGAATACTTTCAAATTATTGGAAAATCATTTTCATTTTAACTTTCTTTAAGTCTTTTGAACGATGCAGCACTGAATTACACCAACTGACTGATTACCTTCATTTTCAGAGGGGCAACATTGTCTAATGTCTCATGTATGCATGCATTAAAGCTGTAACATTATCAGCAAGATCATCAATTTGGAAGGCTGTGAAATCTTTGTAGCTGTCCTCTGTTATTACTCTGGGACTGAAGAAAAAAATACAAGAATAGATGCTTTAAATTTAGGCAAAACGCTAACTCGGTGGATGCTTGCTAGAGCATGGAAAGTGAAATAGTTCCTTTGAATGGGAAGTTTAGCTTTAAAACTCTGTCACATGGAAAAATTGATTAGACGAAAGTTATTTGTGCTTACTGTCGATGTGTACTGAGATATTACCGTAGTACGACTCTCAAATATGATCTGTTAGTGAAACATACAGCTGATGCACACAGCCATCTTCCCCCTCGAGGGCAACCATGCTGGATAGTTTTCAGCCAAGATACTTGTTCCAATTTAGTCTAAAAAAGTACATTTGATGCTTAGGGACATTGTTACACACTTATTACTATATTATTATTATTATTATTATGTCCACTTATTACTTAAAAGTATAGCAGAAATACGAAAAATATTTTAAGGTCAATTAAGAACATCTTAAATATCTGGGATTAATAATGAGTTAATAATGGAAATCATGCAACTAATCACAATTACATTTTTTTATTGTTTATTGTTTGTACTAAGCCCTAAGGAACTCGATGAATAGTGCATGAATAATATTTATAATTTACATTAACAAACTGGAATTTGTCATATAAATGTCTTAAACCTGTTTAGTGCAGATCCCAGAATCCTAATATACCACATTGTTGGAGATTTTAAGGTTTTACGATGTTGGTAAAAGGTCACAGGTCATGCTGCAGGAGTAAGTGAACTGAAAGTGACCTGGTCTGAAAAAATGCTTCTGTGTTTATCTTGGAAACCAGTTGGTTTATGACCTGTGACTGTTGTCCATCCAATTATGTGTTTGTTGACTACACTCTGAATTCATTATCTGACCCACACTTGTTCCCCTCCTTTGCTCCATCCAGATGGGAGGTGACTTTGTGAATAAAAAGGCAATGCAAAAATGAACACATCAAAATCGTCTCAACACCTTGGTTGCAGGGGGGGGTTCTCCTTTGCAAAGCTCATTGAAACCATACCTCTGTGTCTGACTGATTTTCTTTTTAATAGTTATTTAACTTAGGGGTATTAAAATATCCTGACACACATTCTGCATTTGGATACTGTAATCTGTAGTGTCAAATGCAGCAGTGCAAACTAGTAGGACAAGTCCACTGTCTGGGATTACATTAATATTACTAGAAACTTTCACTAGTGCTGTTTTGGCACTTCAGAATTACCTTAATCCTCCGTGGCATAGATTCAACAAGGTACTGGAAACATTCCTATAAGATTTTTGTCTATATTGATGTGATAGCATCGCGTAGTTGCTGCAGATTTGTTGGCTGCACATACATGATGCATGATCCGGTTCCACAACATCCCAAAGGTGTTCTATTGGATTGAGATCTGGTGAGTGTAGAGGCCATTTGAGTACAGTGAACTCGTCATGTTTGATCTGAGATGAGTTTTGTGACATGGTGCATGATCCTGTTGGTAGTAGTCATCAGTAGATGGTACACTGTGGATATAAAGAGATGGACATGGTCAGCAACAATACCCAGGTAGGCTGTGACGTTGCAACAATGCTCAACTGGTACTAAGGGGTCCAAAGTGTG
>SSNP01000083.1:2180044-2215974 GCA_006937955.1 Pachypanchax playfairii
CCATCCATCCATCCATCCATCCATCCATCCATCCATCCATCCATCCATCCTAGCCAGGTCTCCAGGGCAAGAGGGAAATCCAGACATACCTCACCCCTGCAACATTCTCTAGCTTCTGCTGTGGAATCCCATGATGCTCCCAGACCAGAGATGATATATACCGTATAGTCCCATCAGAGGATTTCATGTTTGCCTGGAGGTCTCCTCCCTGTGGAACATGCCCAGAAAACTGTCAGGTTCAGTGTTTGTGTGTGCTGTGTTTTTTGTGTCGGGTGAGTCATCTGCTTGCAGGAGGATCTACGCTGGAGAGTGAGGCAGATTATCTACACCTGGTGGCGATCAGCGCTGATTAGGAGCAGGGTGCTATTTAAGCCTGAGGAAGATCTTCATTCGTCGCCTGGTTGTTGACCTACCTTAAATGGTAGCTCCCGTGTGCCGTCCTTGTGAAACTTTCCTTGTGATTCTGAGAAACATTTTTGAAACATTCGTGCTCCTTGTGAAGACTTTTGGATTATTTCCCTGTGTGCAACTAACCTGTTCTCTCTAGGATTTGTTCACCCTGCTCCTGGCTTTACGAGTGATCCTCTGTGTCCAGCGTCTGATCGCCGGAACCCTGTCTGTCTCCCTCCAGCTTCCTCACCCAACCTAGACTCACCACCTCCCTGCACAGCACCGCACTGGACCTGCCCTCCCTTCAAGCTTAATCACCGGCATCCTCCTGTGAGTTCTTCATCTTCTCTCTGAGCAAGATCACATGATCATAACTGTGGCTCTGGAACTAACTCTCCTCTCCGTTACAGTGCTGAGACTTTCCCCTGGCGCACCAGATCACCGAGCACATTCACTGCACTGTACATATATCTTTGTAAATAAACCTTTCACTTCTGCACCTGAGCTGCTGTCTGTGTCTGAGTCCTGCAATGTGGGTCAAAAAGATCACTGAGCCCGTGACAAAAACATCCTTAGGGAGGCAACCAGGAGGCATCCAGATGCCCAATCCATCTCAGCTGACTTCTTTTGGTGTGTAGGAGCAACGGCTTTACTTTAAGCTCCTCCTAGATGATGGAGCTCCTCACCTTATCTTTAAGGCTGAGCCTGGTTCTTTCGGTGAGGATCCAGATCTCATGACCATAGATGAGGGTCGTAACACCAGTAAATCAAGAGCTTTGCCTTTCGGCTAAACCCCTACAACAGACTGAAGGAACACCCTCATTACTGCTGATGAAGCCCTAATATGTTGGTCAATCTCTCACTCCATTTTGCTTTCACTCATGAAGACGCCTAGATACTGAAACTCCTCCACTTGAAGCAAAGATTAACCTCTGACCTGATAGGAGCATTCCACCTTTTCCCCAGTTGCTGTTTGATCATTTTCCTTTTGTACAATCAGCACAATAGAAATATGTATATACAGTAAAAAGAATTAAAAGCACTGAACCCTGAAGAACTGTATGACTGACTAGTGCATGAATAATATTCATAATTTACAAGAACAAACTGGAATCTGGGCTACAACAGCAGAAGACCCCACCGGGTACTTCTCATCTCCACTAGAAAAAGAGGCAACAATTTGCACGAGCTCACCAAAATTGGATAGTTGAATATTGGAAAAATGTTGTCTGGTCTGATGAGTCTCAATTTCTGTTGAGACATTCAAATGGTAGAGTCAGAATTTAGCGTAAACATGGGAGAAAATGGATCCATCATGCCTTGTTACCACTGTGCAGGCTGGTGGTGGTAGTGTCATGGTGTGGAGGATGTTTTCTTCGCACACTTTAGGCCCCTTAGTGCCAATTGGGCATCGTTTAAATGCCAGGGGCTACCTGAGCATTGTTTCTGACCATGTCCATCCCTTCATGACCACCATGTACCCATCCTCTGATGGCTATTTCCAGCAGGTTAATGCACCATGTCATAAAGCTCGAATCATTTCAAATTGTTTTCTTGAACATGACAATGAGTTCACTGTACTACAATGGCCCCCACAGTCACCAGATCTCAACCCAATAGAGCTTCTTTGGGATGTGGTGGAACGGGAGCTTCGTGCCCTGGATGTGCATTCCACAAATCTCCATCAACTGCAAGATCCTATCCTATCAATATGAGCCAACATTTCTAAAGAATACTTTCAGCACCTTGTTGAATCAATGCCACATAAAATTAAGGCAGTTCTGAAGGCGAAAGGGGGTCAAACACCGTATTAGTATGGTGTTCCTAATAATCCTTTAGGTGAGTGTAATTACAGCTACTTTAACAGCCTGTGGTACATCTCCATTCATTAAAGATATTGATCGTGTCAAATATGCATGTGTTGATCCATTGATCACACATCCCATTAGAAAACCTCTTTAAAGAGTCTGGTTGGGATGGGAGCTAACATAAATGTGGATGGTTTAGATGAAGCTATTATTTGTGTTAACTCATTGATCTCAGTTGGATAGAAACTTTCTGAACATAATTCAGATTCTAACGCTGCTCCTAAAGCTGCTTCACTGGATAATGAATCAGAGATAGTAGTGGGAAGTGAAGAACTTTATGGATTTTTTTCTCTAATAAAAACTATTTTATTTTTAAAAAATCTCATGAAGTCATCACTACTGAGAGTTTTAGGGATTTTATATTATACCGGCTATCGTACTAAAAAGAAATCTGGGGTTGTTCTTGTTCTCCTCTATTAGGGATGAGTAATACTTGGTTCTAACTTTGCGATGGAATCTATTTGAGTAGACTATCTCTCCAAGTTAAATAGAATACTTTCAAATTATTGGAAAATCATTTTCATTTTAACTTTCTTTAAGTCTTTTGAACGATGCAGCACTGAATTACACCAACTGACTGATTACCTTCATTTTCAGAGGGGCAACATTGTCTAATGTCTCATGTATGCATGCATTAAAGCTGTAACATTATCAGCAAGATCATCAATTTGGAAGGCTGTGAAATCTTTGTAGCTGTCCTCTGTTATTACTCTGGGACTGAAGAAAAAAATACAAGAATAGATGCTTTAAATTTAGGCAAAACGCTAACTCGGTGGATGCTTGCTAGAGCATGGAAAGTGAAATAGTTCCTTTGAATGGGAAGTTTAGCTTTAAAACTCTGTCACATGGAAAAATTGATTAGACGAAAGTTATTTGTGCTTACTGTCGATGTGTACTGAGATATTACCGTAGTACGACTCTCAAATATGATCTGTTAGTGAAACATACAGCTGATGCACACAGCCATCTTCCCCCTCGAGGGCAACCATGCTGGATAGTTTTCAGCCAAGATACTTGTTCCAATTTAGTCTAAAAAAGTACATTTGATGCTTAGGGACATTGTTACACACTTATTACTATATTATTATTATTATTATTATGTCCACTTATTACTTAAAAGTATAGCAGAAATACGAAAAATATTTTAAGGTCAATTAAGAACATCTTAAATATCTGGGATTAATAATGAGTTAATAATGGAAATCATGCAACTAATCACAATTACATTTTTTTATTGTTTATTGTTTGTACTAAGCCCTAAGGAACTCGATGAATAGTGCATGAATAATATTTATAATTTACATTAACAAACTGGAATTTGTCATATAAATGTCTTAAACCTGTTTAGTGCAGATCCCAGAATCCTAATATACCACATTGTTGGAGATTTTAAGGTTTTACGATGTTGGTAAAAGGTCACAGGTCATGCTGCAGGAGTAAGTGAACTGAAAGTGACCTGGTCTGAAAAAATGCTTCTGTGTTTATCTTGGAAACCAGTTGGTTTATGACCTGTGACTGTTGTCCATCCAATTATGTGTTTGTTGACTACACTCTGAATTCATTATCTGACCCACACTTGTTCCCCTCCTTTGCTCCATCCAGATGGGAGGTGACTTTGTGAATAAAAAGGCAATGCAAAAATGAACACATCAAAATCGTCTCAACACCTTGGTTGCAGGGGGGGGTTCTCCTTTGCAAAGCTCATTGAAACCATACCTCTGTGTCTGACTGATTTTCTTTTTAATAGTTATTTAACTTAGGGGTATTAAAATATCCTGACACACATTCTGCATTTGGATACTGTAATCTGTAGTGTCAAATGCAGCAGTGCAAACTAGTAGGACAAGTCCACTGTCTGGGATTACATTAATATTACTAGAAACTTTCACTAGTGCTGTTTTGGCACTTCAGAATTACCTTAATCCTCCGTGGCATAGATTCAACAAGGTACTGGAAACATTCCTATAAGATTTTTGTCTATATTGATGTGATAGCATCGCGTAGTTGCTGCAGATTTGTTGGCTGCACATACATGATGCATGATCCGGTTCCACAACATCCCAAAGGTGTTCTATTGGATTGAGATCTGGTGAGTGTAGAGGCCATTTGAGTACAGTGAACTCGTCATGTTTGATCTGAGATGAGTTTTGTGACATGGTGCATGATCCTGTTGGTAGTAGTCATCAGTAGATGGTACACTGTGGATATAAAGAGATGGACATGGTCAGCAACAATACCCAGGTAGGCTGTGACGTTGCAACAATGCTCAACTGGTACTAAGGGGTCCAAAGTGTGCCAAGAAAATATTTCTCACACCATTATGCCACCAGCAGCCTGAACCATTGATACAAGGCAGGATGGATCCATTCTTTCATGTTGTAGATGCTAAATTCTGACCCTACCATCCGAAGGTCGCAGCAGAAATTGAGACTCATCAGACCAGCCAACATTTTTACAATCTTCTACCGTATTTGCCGATTGGGCCTGTGTGAATTGTAGCCTCAGTTTTCTGTTCTTACCTGACAGGAGTGGCACCTGGTGTGGTCTTCTGCTGCTGTAGCCCATCTGCCTCAAGGTTCCACATGTTGTGCGTTCAGAGATGCTCTTCTGCATACCTCGGTTGTAACAAGTGGTTATTTGAGTTACTGTTGCCTTTCTATCCGCCATGTGATTGGCTGATTAGAAATTTGTGTTAATGGGCAGTTGGACAGGTGTGCCTAATAAACTGGCCAGTGAGTGTGTGTATTGTGACATACTAAGATTGACTTGAAGTTAAACCTGCCCTGCAACTTTTGTATTTTGTTGTTATCGTGTTGTTTTGCACTGTTTGAACATAGCAACTTCTTCATTTCATCATCACCAAACCTGAACAGCCTCTTTTATATTTCTATTTTATTTATTTATTGTATTGCTATTTCTAGTTTTATGCTATTTTGCAGTATATTTCTTTGTGTTGCACAATGTTTTAGAAATTAAAAGCTTTCACTGAATCAGTAATCACCTATTAATAGTTTTAAAACCAGAAAAATTCAAAGGACCTCTGATAGTCAGTTGGGTAGAGTACAAGAAATGAAAAGGGGGGGAGGTATTTGCTGAAAGGTGGTTAACAAAACAATCCAAGCTTCCATCCTAACATGATTTGATGCTATATTATTACATCCTTGCTTACAGATGGACAATATAGAAAAGGTTCTGTTATCAGTCTCTGTGTGCATCTTGGTCTGTGTACAAGCTTAGCCACTCTGAGTATAGAGAGGGGGTTTCCATGGCAACCTGAAAAGGTCACCTTCAGGAAGTTCTCTGAGCGTGTGCAGAATGCCATTTGGATAATCAAGCTTCTTGTAATGACTGATAACATAGCATAGGCCATTAGGGAGACAGACAGTGATTAGGTGATTTTTTTGGGAGGGTTGTGGGGCTGGGAGGTTATTAGTCATGGTGCAAAAAAAACAAAACACTTTTGATAAGAATTCACAATTCTTTCTCATTGTGCTTGTTTCTGTAATTTAAAAATTCATTTTTCTCTGGCCTGAACAGAAGCACATATTCTGAATGGAACAAAATTAGCAGTGGTTCACATTTAATGCTCTGATGAAGGATGATTATTAATTGAACATAAAATAAATAAATAAATAGAACCTCTTTGTGTCTGCTAAATTTTATACCATGTTTCATAGAAAAAACAACAAGCTAAATGACACATAGGGCAATTGAATCTGACTGGCAGGACATTGTGACCTACGTAGTTCAGATGTTGCATGAATCACTGAAACATGAAATATATACATCAAAGTCACTGATCTGCTTGAAAAACCTCTTTACACAAAATGCTCTTTATCTCGGCTTTTAGTCCTGAAACAGGTGTATCTTCATGAAAATCACTCTTTTATACTGCAGATTACTAAATAACAGAAAGAGGTAGAAACAATTTTTTTTTTTTTTGCTGCTGAAAGAAGAAAGACTAATCTTTGTGATGGTGGTTTCAGAATTTACATAGTCATAGGTGAAAATATTTTGTGAGCCTTAAAAAATCAGTAAACATGCTAAATATCTCTGGCACTGAGGGGGATAGAAATCTGAAAGTCGCTGGCACTGAATGAGTTAATGAAACATGCTGTGTAAAAATGATTTTGTAACCTTTGTCTTTTACATGGCTGTTCTCTGAGTACTTCGGACAGTTCTCCTCTTCGCTTTCTTTGGTCTCTGTTTAGTGGGACAGAGTGATAAAAAATGACAGAAGATCGTGTTTGTTTCCTTTAAATGGGGTGAATGGCTGGTGCAGCTTGAATGCACCTGTGACGCCCTAGTGTTACATGTTAACTGTTCTAACTAATCTGGAGGATCCCAAAGCATTGCCTGGCTAGAGAGTACAAATAATCCTTTCGGCATATCCTAGGTATGGGCTGGAATTGTTTCCATTCCATTACACCTCGATTTATATTAAAAAAAAACTTTAAAAGAACCACCCTGGGACAAAGCTTTGTACAGAAAGATCAAGATAAAAACAAATCATAAAAGACAGCAGCAGTCATCTCTTCTCCAAATGGGATGTGACCCAAAATCTTCCAGAACAAGGCACACAGCGGGCATCCTCATTAGATTATCGAACCACTTCAGCTGACTTCTTTCAATGTGGAGGAGCAGCGGATCTACTCCAAGCTCCCCCAAGATGATAGAACTCTTCACCTAATCTCTAAGGCTTATTCCAGCCACCTATTAAAGGAATCTCAGTTCTGGTGCTTGCATCCCTGATCTTGTTCTTTTGGTCATGATCCAAGTCTTGTAATTAGAAGTGAGGGTTAGAACATAGAACAATAAATTAAGTACTTTTGGCTCAGCTCCTTCTTTACCATGACAGATTGGAACAATGCCTTCATTAATGCAAATGAAGCCCCAGTCCATTAGTCTGTCTCTAAATCCAACCAACCATCAGTCAAGAACAAGAAGCCAAGGTAGCTTACTCAAACCCCTTTACTTGAGACAAAGACCTACTCTTAAAGGAAGCAGAAGCAGCAGAGAACTTTTCCAGAGTATCATGACTTTAGATTTAGAGGAGCTGACCCTCATTCCAGTTGCTTCAGACTTAACTGTAAGATAAGCTGAAGGTTATGGATTAAAGATACCAACAGAACCACATCATCTGCACAGACAGTGATGAGACCCTGAATTTCTCTATGTCTCAAGATTCTGTCCATGAACATCACAAACTTTATCTGAGACATAGGGCAATCAGAAGTGTCTAACCCCTCCTTTCCACCGGACATGTAACAAACGTGTAACTTTAGTGAATCGTAATAAGCAGCTGATAGCTGCCATTAAAGTCAATCAGACCCTTTTCACCGGGCGCAAAGCAACGCGAATCGGACGCATCTCAGAAGCGTAGTGTTATGACTTTTACGCAGTAGTTCAGCAGTTTAGTTTAAACCAGACAGGAAATCAGGTGCTCGTGAAAAGTAAAATACCCAGAAGTTTCAAAATAAAAGGACAAGTGAAGATTGGTGTTTGCAAGACCACCAAAAAATACAGCACCTGTGACGGGTTTGAAGTCTGTAGGTGGTGTGAAAATAAGCCACATACCTTCTGGATACAAA
The DNA here is from genome assembly GCA_006937955.1 of Pachypanchax playfairii. Taxonomy (NCBI): domain Eukaryota; kingdom Metazoa; phylum Chordata; class Actinopteri; order Cyprinodontiformes; family Aplocheilidae; genus Pachypanchax; species Pachypanchax playfairii. The sequence goes on from SSNP01000083.1 coordinate 2,187,894, forward strand.
TTGTCTTACTCCCTGATTTATGTTGTGTGTACTGACAAAATCACATCTCCCAGGACCAGCTGGATGGAATGTTAGTGATACGCGTCTGAAATGCTCCCAGTGGAAAGCGACGCACAGCTGAATTTGCGAGCAAAACGCTATGCGCCACTGATGCGCCCAGTGTAAATGAGGGGTAAACCTTACTGAAAATATGTTCACAAAAGTTTTTCTTATATGGTTGTTCTCATTTACTAGATATGAAGAAAATCTGCCAAAGATCAATATAAACCCTGAAGACAAAATGCTATTGAAACAAGTGCCCTTTTATAGAAATTTGACTGCAAGATTTTTAGTATCATTTATCAATCTTACCTTTTGCAAAGTTTACTGGACTTTACGTTTTACCACTAACACTGTACAGTATAACAGCTAGTTGTATTACACTTGCAGTCAAGTCAAATAGTGGCTATTTTATACCCCATATTCAATTCAGTTAAATTATTTTAAATAATACTTTGTTGATACCTAAAAGAAAATTTGAACAGGTAAATAAATTAAGGTGTTTTAAAATCAGCACTGTGTTTGTACACCTGCTTTAACGTGCCCCTGTTTATGGTGACTGACCTCTGCTGGACAACAAGTCATCCTCATTAACAAATGAAAAATGGAATACAGTACATGTAAGCCCCAAATTACTACAGTTTGCCACAATTTGGTCAAAAAACTTTATCTAATGAATTTTGATCTACTGTGTGCTGTTATTCATTTAGAATTTTAAAACAACTCTTACAGTATTTACTAATACTTGGTATATACTTCTCATATATTTAAACTCATGGAAATTCTCTGCAGTTCTTCCACAATGCTCAAGTACTAGCTGTATGGGTTTCTAAGATTTTTTTTCTATATACAAACAGTTAATGGTACAAAAAAGTAAAAAAAAAATATTACCAACAAATAGTGATTGCAAGTGTCCATCTTAACCAGAATCCTTAAGGCAGTTTTAAGACTGATATTCGTTTGATGTGAGAATTCATAAGACTCAAAAGGTTTGACAAATTATGTACTCATAAGTGGATATGATGCTGGCCCACTTTCATGACAGATTAAAAGAAGGGGCTCCAGATTTATCCATCTAAGGAATCTTGGCCTTGGTATTGTTTATCATTCATCAACTTATTGATTTCTCTGTCATTCTGCTGTACAAGAGCTGGAAGCTTGGAACTTCCACTTGGAACTGGACAATGCCATATTTAATGAACCACTGACTGGAAGGAATAAAAAGTTTTGTTTGGTAGAAGTGTTTTTTGTGTCAAAGCTGCCATAGATGACACTCTGCAAACATCAGGCTTCATCAGTTTAGCAGTCTGAAAATGACTAAAGCAAATTATTATTAATCAGAATTACAGAAAAAAAAATTGCTATATAGTATTAGCTTATTTATGGTAGAAATGGAGACTTTAAAAAAGCACTACCCACAAAGGTTATCTCAGGGTTACTCCAGGGCAATCAGCAAGTCAGGAACAGCTAAAAGTATCCAACACACTAAAAAGCCTCCTACATCAGTATAATGTTCAAATGCATTGAAGCAATGCTCAGAAATAAATGAGTTAAGCCATGGGCCTTGATTAAGGAGGATACAAATACCCCCATGTTTCGGCAAAGGGGGTTATACTTTTTGCCCCCTTTTTACAGCTAATTATCTGTTGAAGATTAAGAAATAAGAAATACTTCATATGACTAGTGACTCACTGACACCTTGCCGCAGAAACGCACACCTGTTTATTTTGCTTGGTATTTAAAGGGACTTAAGGCAAGATTTGTGAAAAACTACACATGCATTTCCAGTTTATTCAATGCTAATGGGTCATGAAGCATTAAAAACCCAAAATAACGAGGCCATCCGCATATATGTCTGTTGCCTTGGACACGCTGTGTGCTACATAATGCGCTGCAGTTCGACGTCCGAATTTCCCGCGCAGTTGTAGTGATGTGACGTAAATTGACGCTGCATGCGCGTTGCCGACAGCTCTTGAACAGGAAGAACATGGCCACCGTGGACTTGAATTCAAACACTGAAGGTATACTTATGGATGTTTCTGCAGCCAGCAAACGACCTGCATCCACTCTCACCCCCCAAAAAAGTGGCACCACGAAGAAAAAAAAGACTTTGTCAGCGGCATCTCGTGAGTCTAAAAAAAAATATGACCGAAGCCGGGCAGGCACCCGCATAAATATTGGATATGCGTTCGGTTCATGGAGGGAACTTCAGCTGCATTTGGGAGTGAAAACGGATGCTGACATGGCTCATTTCCTTGTGACCAGGTGAGAAAACATTATAGGTCGTGTTTAGAGCCTGATACAGTATGAAAATGATGAGATCAAATCAAATAACAGAGTGGAGAGACCTGACGTGTTAGTTAGACTAAAATAAACAGTTACTCACTTCGTCGCTTGACATGGTGCTTGTTTTTATATAATATGCACTGTGGTCTTGCAGTAAACCGTGACGTAGTAAACAGGATTAGCCTCCCCGGTGCAGTGCTGTGAAGACGAACAGTCTGTAAAGTGTCTGTGCGCGCTCCCGTGCCGGCTTGGCTGGTGGCTGCAGTTAGCCACAGCGCCTGTCGCGGCAGCACTGAGTCAGATTTTGTAAAGTTGCCTTAAGTCCCTTTAAGTCATTCTTGGATTGGAACTTAGCGTTTCTGGAGCGTTTTTCTGATTTTGATAGTTTTACCCTCCATAAGGGGTGAACCAAAGTCCCAGTCCCAGTTTTTTTCGTAGCACTCTCAAGGACTACACAGGGTTGCGGAAAAACAGGGTTTATTGCTCTGGTCTGCACAGTCTTGATAAAGCCTTTGAACAGCTGTAACAACGGGGCCAAAAATAAGGTGTGAGCACCTCAGTAGAAAATAAAAATAAATTCACCAAAGCATAACCTTCAAACATAATTGCCAAAATATTAGACATGTACCTCTAACCACTTATGACTCATCAGTGGTTAGAGGTACAGTGGTATTACTGTACTCTTAAATAAGATTATTAGTATGTTATATGTTATATTACAAGTGTATTACTTGTATGCTGAAACAAACAAAATAAAAAGGAAGCATATTTAACACAGTTTTTGCAAGGCACACATCTCTTTCAGGATACTTTATTAACACATAAGGAAACTCTATTAAAATTAAATTAATGCTTCTACAATTCCAAAATAGAAGTTCAGTCATGAAGTCATAACTACAAGTCCAAAGCCTTTCTTCTGCTCAAATAATTTTCTGTGCAGGACTGTTTGAAAAATTACTCATTACCTTTTGTTGCATTGCTTCAGATTCTCTATCACAAATCCCTGTCTGGTGCAATAGCCAAACACTGTGGATATGCAACTACTGCTGCCCCCATGCACCCCTATGCTCCACCCAGGACTCTGATATGCTGCCATTAGGACAATAAACCACCCCAACCTCACTATTAAAGCTTTGGGCTTGCTCAAATCTATTGTGGATCTGTCATATATAATCTTTAGTAGGGAGCTTACTATGTTTTTGAAAAAAGTATTATTCAATTCAAAATGTTTTGTAGCAAAATGTGACAAAATGTTCAGGAGTACCAACACATTTGGTACAAAGTTTATACACATATACTTGTGAATCTTTATCCTGGTGGCCCCGGAGTGATCCTCAGCAACCCACAAATTTTAATAGCACCATTTCCAGCATTTGCACTGAGCAGTCATCTTTCAATGGTCTATTAGGATTGATTTTGGGCCATTCTATAATAGCCTCTGCTCTGCTCTCCAGGCACAACATCACTTCCAGGAGGCAGAGTTAACTGCTATTAATCATGCTTGATCACACCCCACAGACTGTCCCACACGAAGACCTCGTTCATTGTTAAGTTCAAGTCATTTAAGTAAGAACTGTCAAAAAAGTGAATGTTCAAGAAAACTATTGAAAAATTTAGGTCAGGAAAATGTTCCTAAAGAATACCGAGCAATTCCTAATAGTAGTAACACAGAACATCACGCCGATTTAATGAGATGCTGATGTAGATCTGAAAATGTGACTCTCATTACTAAAGTGCTGTATCATGACTGTCATACTGTATATACTGATTTAATCTAAACTCAAACAGGTGGGCAGTCAAAAAGTGTTAGTGTAGGCTTAATCTACAACAAATGTCATAGTTATTGATAAAAAGTATAGGAAAAAGCAGTTTCACATATAAAAAGCTCAACAATTGGGATAGGTCTGCACCAATAATAGTACATGTTGTGTCCACTCACCACAAGATAAAAGTATACAGTATGTCTAGTATGCAAGTAAAGAGAGATTTTTTTAAGAAAGGAGAGAAGTGGAATATTCCATTGTTTAAACATCTGAATAGCTTTATTGTTCATGGTTTTAAAGCTACAGCTTCATGAACATATTATGACCCGTTTAGGGGTGACCAGGTCACAACATGACGGAATTGATTCATCCTCAGCAGACGTCAAGCAACCACACAATATATTGCAGTTTAAGAATGATTCATTTGCAGTTATTTACAAGGGACTTATTTTAACAATAAGACAAAAAGAGATGGGTATAACTTCAGGGTGAGCTAAAGCCAAAAGGAACAACCTGGGCGTTAACAAATCTTGCCTATGTAAAATAAAGAAATGAAATGACAAACACTTACCTCCCTACCTAAAGAAAAACAGGAGAAAACAGAATATCAAAGGCAGTTTACCTTTGCAAACTCCTTGGTTTAACTTAAATGATGGTAAAAAAAAATGCACAGACAAACATGTGGATGGTTGGGATGATGTGATGGGATTCATGCTTAATGTCTGCAGTTATCTGAGACTGGATTTGTATAAAACTCAAAGAACAACTGGGTTTAGAAAATAGATGGATGTTATGTTCAGTGTTATTGTCATGACTGATTGTTTATTTTAATATAAAATGTCATGGCTGGGCTTTAGTTATCCAAAGGACACGGCTAATTAACCACATATTTCCAGATCTGGACTTAAAAAAACTGCATAGTAAATTTCTTTTCTCTAAACCTGCTTCACTAAACATTACGTCTGCTCTATGTAAAATGATCTGTGACACCAAACATGGTTACCTCCAATGTTTACGCTGGGCTCACACTGCATCCGGATCCGGTCCGGTGCGGACCCCGCAGGTATTCCGTTAGATTAAAATCCCTTTTGAAGGCTCACACTAGCTCCGTGCGGTGCGGGTCCGGTTACGGAGGCTGTACGGCACTACGGAAAGAATCCGCAAGGATCAATTTTTTCCGGACGCCGGAGTCACTCCGCGTCAAGTTTGATGAAATCTGACGAACTATACAGGAAGTGTGGCTTGAATATCCGGTGTTTTTTCAAAATAAACGAGTGTACAAACAATTGTAACTTGACTCTTCTTTTTAGACAGCACACGCGCTAATAGGAAATGTAAACATTACATCACACCCGGTGACACAGGGTCCCGAAAGCCTGCAGCACAACACATTTTCACACATTTGCTAAATAATGGACGTGTTCTCGTGTGAAGTCCCGACAAAACGATAACCCACGTGAACTTCTGTTCTCGCGGGTGACGTTTTACGCACCCAGCACCGGAGCTGACCGCACTCCCTATCCGGAGCAGATGTGAGTGGTAGCTTGCGGAAAAACCGCACCGAAGCCGGACCGAAGCCGTTCCGTAGGCAGTGTGAGCCCGGCGTTAGAGTCTTTAACAGTTAATACTTTTACCACATTTCATCTTTTGTGTTTATCTGAACTTGTTCCATAGTAGAAGATCAGTTTAGCTATTTTTTTATTAGCTTCTCTTTAAGTATGGTATTTCATTTGCCTGAGAAACTGAATCGAGCAGGATAAAATGAAGCCTGAGAGGAACCTGTTGGATTAGGCAATTTCTATGGATTTGTTCAAAATTCACATCAAATCACATTGTACTTCTCCATCTGCTCCCTCAACTTCTTGCTTCTTATAAAGTCCATCTGTGTAACTACTCATCAAAATGAAGTTACTGTTCTATTATCTATCAAATGTGTGTGTGTCAGAGAGAGAGAGAGAGAGAGAGAGAGAGAGAGAGAGGCAGACAGCCCCATGGTGATGTCGTCTCTGAAGGATGTCCTTATGAACAAAAGCAGTGGATGAGGCCTCCTTTGCTGTCTTGGTTTCCTTGGTTACAGCATTAAAGCTTGTGTGCTTGTTTGGATAGTGTGTGAGACTGCAATGTAAGTATTTGCTATATTGGGCAAGCTCCAGATTAGATACTTACTTTCATTCTATAAAAATACAAAGAAAAAAATAAAACTCCTTTCTTCTTTTCAGTACTGATGTTTAAAGGCACACTCTGGCTTCTGAAACATAAAACATTTTTTTGAAGAAAAGCCAAATGAATTAGAATATTTGTGTAGTCAGTCAAAACTTTACATGTCTGCCCAAATCTGTATTTGGGCATTTGTGTGAATAAAACGTGTGTGTGTGTGTGTGTGTGTGTGTGTGTGTGTGTGTGTGTGCGTACAGATGAGGTAGCTGGCAATCAACTATCACCACGTGGTAAGAGCCAACCACGCTTCACTTCTGTCCCCCACTAAGCTCTCCAATTACAGAAGCTAGCTCTGCCAAAAGCACTGTTTTTTCCTCATCTCAATAGACGGGATGACTGGGTTGCATCCTCTGACACACAGACAAACACAAGTGCCCCTCTCTCTCTTTGCTTCTCCTCTCATGGTGCACCTGCCTCCCTGCTCTTGAGGCCAACTCAACTCCTATGAAAAGAGCTGAGCTCTTTTCTTCCCAAAAGCTAATCCAACACCTGTCTCCAAGCTTTATAGTAGAGCACTGTATGTACTGCAAATTTGAATGCAGCAGCAAAGGGTGTGTATGTGAGACTAGAAGAGTGTGTTGTCTTTTTCTTTCTTCCTTTCATTTTTTTTTTTTTTTGTTTTTTTTGAGAAGTTGACGTTTGTGTTTCTGAAAGAACAGGAACAAAATATGAAATAGTCTTTGTCAGTTTCTTTTGTGTGAGAAAGTTAGTTTGTAGGGGAACAAATAATACAGTTGACAATGTACAAAACCAGACTTGAAATGTTAGTGTCGGTCCTATTAAAGGGCTTTTTGTCATATGGTTCAGTTACCATTTAGTTTTAGCTCTGGGCTCATTTCTGTCTCATCTTGGATTTAAGCTCCTTTGAGTCATGTTTCTTTTATGTCATGAGGGAGTTCAACTGTAATGCGCTCTGAACTTAAACTATGATGGTAACTGACATTGGATGATCAGTGTACAAAACCCAGACAATGTTGTGCTTCTCGTTACTCTCAATAAAAAAACAACAACAAAGAAACAACAAAAAAGTGAAATATTTGCCATCTTTTACAAAGTTTCATTTAACAGGATAGCTCACATCAAGACTTGGACAGAACTGCCTCCAGCATCAGAAGGTCTCTCAAATTGGAAATTGGAGGTGAAATAAATCCAAGATTGCTTCTTCCCCTTTAGAGTCCCTAAAAAGCTGGAGGGAAGATATTAAAGCTCAGACTGGGAAGGATGGATAGAAGGGTGGGCAGGGTATGGAATAAGAAAAGAAGGAGAGTGGATTGAAGAAAAAACAGGAGAGAAAATAATCATACAACAGGAAAAAGAGACAAGCAGGTGTTAATGAGGCTTTATTTGTTTTAGCCATCAGGGTCTGAAATACTCATCTTTGTCAGTAAAAGGTCACTGGATGAGTGTGAGAATGGGCAAATCATTGAGTTCATGAACCAGGCTGCACAGTGGTGCAGCTGGATAGTACAGTCTTGGCAACGTTTGGCAGGTTTGACATCAGGTTTGAAAACCTGCTGTGTTTTCCTCCTACAGACCCAAATCATGCATGACAGGTTGATTGGAAATTCTTCATTATATGAAGACTGATTGTGTGTTTGAATGGTTGTTGGTCTCCATGTGATCCATGTGATCCTGAGAAGGACTAGCAATACGTGTATGCCTTCCATCCATATGTCCATCCATCCATCCATCCATCCATCCATCCATCCATCCATCCATCCATCCATCCATCCATCCATCCATCCATCCATCCATCCATCCATCCATCCATTTGTCCATCCATCCGTCCATTCATCTCTCCATCCATCCGTCCGTCCGTCCATCTGTTTTATTCCACTTGTCCTAGGTGTGAAGGACCAGGTGTGGGATCCCAAGGTATTCCCAGGTCAAAGAGGATAAATAATCCATCTAGGCATTTCTAGATTTGCTCATGGATGTGCTCCCGGTGGGACTTTCACAATTCTTTTCACAATATCTTATTCAGCTGAACCAACCACCTCAGCCGACTCTTTTTGATGTGGAAGAGCAGTGGTTCTACATCAAGCTCCCCCACCTGACAGAGCTATTCCCTTTAGACACAGCCTAGCTGCCCTACAGAGGATGTTCGTTTCAGCTGCTTGCGTCTGGAATCTTTTTTTTTTCCCGTCACTATCCTATCCTATCTAGATCTCACGGTCATACAGTAGATGAAGATATGAACAGTAAATCAAGAGCTTTGCCTTAGGGTTCAGCTCCTTCTTCACCAAAACAGATCTTTTTCTGCAAACAAGCCTTAGTCTATTGGTTTACCTTTCACTTCATCCATATATCACTCCAAAGCTCTTTGATAAGCAAACCATTCTCAAGAAGACTGAGAACCTTCCTCAGCATCTTGGAAAATAGATTGAAGCATTTTGTGGGAATGTCTGGATTTGTCCTTAGATGGTTTTTTATGTATCTGGTAGAATCTTTATTTCGCTTGCAAACCAGATCATGTTTGAATATATAAAGCTGCAATGTGAAGTTCCTCTGGGTTCCATTTTTAGATTGTTTTGGCTTCTTGTTTTATTTTCTTCCTGTAGGTCAGATAATTTAGTAGTCCACTGATGTTTTATTTAATATATTTACTGATGATAATCAGTTGTTTTTCTTATCTAAACCAGTTTTCCATGTTGTGTCCCCCAAACTGTGCAATGATCTGCATTTATTTTAACAGATTTTGGACTGTGAATACTTTTTAAAACACAGCTGAAAATATCTATATTGCTAGAAGCTTAAAGTTCAACTAAGAACATTTTATGTTTTATGCTTTCATTATTCAGTGATTACACTATTTACTATTTACCTGTGATTATAATATTTACTATGCAATATTTCAGATCTTCTGAAATGGATTTCTATCAAAAGTAATGTACACTTATCTGTGGTAGATACTTCTTTGAACAACCACAGTCATAGACAGAGTAATGAATTCTGATTGGTCTGAAAAGGTAATGAATGGCTAATGTAAACAGAGCCAAGAGCAAAGTAGATTGTTGCCAACTCAGAGTCTCTAATTTCCATAATTTCATAGCAGTTAATTCAAAAGTTATTTTATAAATCTTTACTTTGAGCAAAAACCATAAAAAACGTGCATCCTAATTTAGTCAGACTTGGTGCTGGACTTAAAATAAAATACACTAAAAGGATTATTTAAAATGGGCATCTTTTTCATTATTTTTCATAAACCTTTATGACCCCTTAGATTTTACAATACATTGGAATCCTGCCAGATATATACTAAAACTCTGCCAAGAAGTATTAAAACATTGAAGTGCTACAAACAGCTCCGCATCTTGTTCCCAAATCAAATGTTCATATAATATAATGTAAATAATCCTGTTATGCACAACTTGTAAAGGCTTATGAATAGCCTTCTCATCAACTCATGAAATTACAAAAAAGGTGAGGAAATGAAAACAACTCAAACATTTTATCTAATGTTATATACTTTCTAGATAACTAATCTCAGGGAAAGGAAGTCAACAACATCACCTCTAAAGGTGGATACCAAAATACAGAATCTTCCCCTGGACCTGAACTGAATTCCAGTGGAAAAGGAAACTCTAGTGATAACTATGAACAGGTAGGAAGAGATACTTGTATTTTCTTAAAGAGGCCCTTCCATTACAAACGGTTTTCCTGAGGTTTCTGTTGAATATTTTAGCTCCACAGTTGTTAGTGGGTTTGAAAACAGTTCAACAACTTCTCTTTCAGTGTTCTCTTGCATTGCTCCCGCAGTTGAAACAATGCCTAGCATGCTGCTAGCTAAACACTGTTAGCATAAGACGTAACAAACCAGAAGACACAATATCTGCTGTTGCCATGCACAGAGGGGCAGGATTCAGTGTGCCTTGCTCTCATAGGCTAGTTTGTTAGCCAATCTGAGTCCAGCAAATTCGAACAACAAATATTAATGAGTTGTTGCCCGAAGCCTGACAAAACCAGCCATATTTTGATGCAGATAGATTGAAAGGTCTGTTAATCAGTGTTTCCTAATGGTTTTATAGAATATAAAATGTTATTTAGTACAGGTTAATACTTAATAAATAACCGCAAAGTCCTGAAATTTGTATGAAATGGCCTCTTTAATGAATCATTATTAGGGTTGCCAACTGTAGTTGAAAAGTGAAATTGTCCCGTATTTAGAAACAAAAGTACACGTCCCCTATTGACCTGAAAAGGGACGCACATTATCTTGGCCTCTTTAAAGGGACTTAAGGCAAGATTTGTGAAAAACTACACATGCATTTCCAGTTTATTCAATGCTAATGGGTCATGAAGCATTAAAAACCCAAAATAACGAGGCCATCCGCATATATGTCTGTTGCCTTGGACACGCTGTGTGCTACATAATGCGCTGCAGTTCGACGTCCGAATTTCCCGCGCAGTTGTAGTGATGTGACGTAAATTGACGCTGCATGCGCGTTGCCGACAGCTCTTGAACAGGAAGAACATGGCCACCGTGGACTTGGATTCAAACACTGAAGGTATACTTATGGATGTTTCTGCAGCCATCAAACGACCTGCATCCACTCTCACCCCCCAAAAAAGTGGCACCACGAAGAAAAAAAAGACTTTATCAGCGGCATCTCGTGAGTCTAAAAAAAATATGACCGAAGCCGGGCAGGCACCCGCATAAATATTGGATATGCGTTCGGTTCATGGAGGGAACTTCAGCTGCATTTGGGAGTGAAAACGGATGCTGACATGGCTCATTTCCTTGTGACCAGGTGAGAAAACATTATAGGTCGTGTTTAGAGCCTGATACAGTATGAAAATGATGAGATCAAATCAAATAACAGACTGGAGAGACCTGATGTGAAGTATGTTAGCCTCCCCGGTGCAGTGCTGTGAAGACGAACAGTCTGTAAAGTGTCTGTGCGCGCTCCCGTGCCGGCTTGGCTGGTGGCTGCAGTTAGCCACAGCGCCTGTCGCGGCAGCACTGAGTCAGATTTTGTAAAGCTGCCTTAAGTTCCTTTAAACTAGGAAAATCATTCAAGTTTTGTCGCAGCTTTATCTCCCTCAAATGTTTCTTAGATATTCCTCTAGCGAGTAGATTTCACTAACGACAATATACTTTTTGTGGAACTTGTGAAATCTTTGAGCAGAATAAAAGAATTTTATAATAACGTTTTTGTTTACACATGATAGTTGAAAAGATAAAAAGTAATTCTTTTTCCAAACACAATATATTTAACAAAGATGGAAAAGAAAGTATTTTAACCCAAATTTGTCATGACTATTATCAGAAATAAGTGTCACACAACAATTATTGTAACCTTTTCCTCTTTAAACAAATGAAAACAGCATGTTTTAATGTTGGCAAGGCGACTCATTTGACCCTCATGACAAACATTTTTGGCTCTTTAGATTTGACCTTTTCTTACAGCCCCAATTAAAATGTCAAAATACATGTTTACTCAAAACAACTTTCATTTAACAGGCTCGTTTACCTTTCACTCTCTGCCTTCGAGCTAATTTACACCTTTTTTTTGATCGCAGTCAAATTTGTGTCCAGCCGGAGCTGGTGTAGTTGTTGGATGCATGATGAAAAGGGACAACTGTGTGTTTTCTCACAGTCACTAAAGTTATCCTCCAACCTCTTTCCACACACACTCATTCACGCACATATCCACACAAACACTCACACACACTGAAGGATATGCCAGCCAAGCTGTTAAAATCATATCAGCAGAGGCTCAGAGAATTAGCATATCTGGGTGAGATAAAGAAGCAGACGATGGTTACTTAACTTTGACTTAATGCCTCCCATCTGCCTCTTTCTATCATTTACTCCGGCTGTCTGACTGCCTCTATCTTTTTTTTCTTTCTCTCTATCTATTGGAATAGCTTTTTAACTCTTGCCCTTTCTGATTCATTTTCTGAAAAATTCTGTTTGTTTGCCTTTCCTCTGTTCCTTTCTGCGGCTGGATTTGTCTGCACTCTATCCATTTTTGACAAGATGGTGATCTTTATGAAAGCACATTTGAACATAAACACATTTCTTATCAGACTGCAGCTACCACGAGGTGTTGGATTATCTACTTGTGCATAAGATTCTGTCTGTCAATGTACATCACTGACATTGCAGTACAAGGACATCTACCAGAAATCCACCAAAAAAAAAACTACCTACACATACACATGTATAAAAAACTTTAGTACTTCACAAAACATACATATATTGTATTAGGTAAACTTACATAAACAAACAGAGACACACATTCTATTCTGAAGAAATGTCATGTTCATGGACATCAGATGGAATACTGTGACATTTTATTCCCTATGTTTTTTCCTTCTTTTTGAATGTTGGATTTTCTAGATAAGGACAAAATAAAAACATAACATGATGTCTACATGTAGGATTTAAATGGGATATTCTGTCCTTACCTTGTGTCCCCTGTAATAATCTAAGATACCTATTATCTTTGGCAAAATTATAAAAAAAAGTGTGTTTTACCACATGAAACATAGACTTTCTGTATGGAAGTGGAATTTTAGTGAGGCACAAAAAGTAGATTTTAAAGGGTCTAACATCACAAAGTTGTAGATTTTAGGCTGTTTTTTATCTGGCACTGTTGATACTCATTCTTGTAAAAAAAATATCAAAAGAACAAAACTCTGGATATGTATAAAGAAATAAACACTATTATTAAACTGAAATAATGTAAACACCATCAATTTGTCTTCTATTATTTGAAGTTTGATCATGTGAAACAAAATATTCATAATGTTGAGAATAAATTCATTATTTGAGAATCATTTAACTTCATGGTCCAAAAAATGTGCCTTTATCAATTCTATTGTTATAAAGAGGAAAAACAGCATTTTATATTTATTGGTGTGTCATTTTAAGTTTAGTTTAATTCGATTTTCTCAGTCAGAGTGTAATAAAAAATTTGTATTTCAAAGTCTAACTCAGTTGTCGAATTAATCCACCTTGATTGCCTCAGTATTCCAGCTGGACACCAATTGCCAACGATAATGAAATCAGTGCACATAACATTCCTGGATTTAATCTCTTGTACAATCTGAATAACAGAGATCCATGGATGTGAATGTTCCATTTGAATAAATTGCAGTTCGCAGTGTCACAGCAATAGATAATCATACGTTTGACCCAGGATTGATGGCTTAAAAATCCAAGTGCACTGAAACATATGAATTTCTACTTTGGAGTAAGTTAATGTTTTCATTTGTCAGAGCCTAATGGTGCCATTAGTGCACTCATTGGTATTTTGCTCTCCTGCAAAATGAATTTGTGTATATGGTTGCTCATCGCAAAATGTGAAATGTGTAAAGGCAAAAAAAATGTACAGGTAACCATGCAATCAGTAAATCAGTTGACCGTGCGCTGCAGGAACACTGATAATTCATTAATCCCACTGTCACCCGTCAGTGTAATTGAGATCTGCTTGATTCTGAACACCTACAGGTGGTCTGTCTGAGTGAGCCCCCTGAGGGGAAACTGTTCCTCCGCTGTTTACAGTAATTCAAACGGATAGCTGTTTATTAAAATTGCTGATAGGCATGTTCTGTACATGTGTTGAATAAATGCATTTCCAGACTATCTGTAAGGACTGTGGATCAGCAATGATAAAATACATTTAATCTTTAGCTGCAGGGTAAATCATGCAGGATTTCATTTTAAGGGTTGCACATACACAATGTAAACATACAGATAAATAAATAATAATTTAATTGCACTGGGATGCTTTATGTCAATGCTCAGTACTTTTATTTCATTATTTATGCATACACACTACAAACCTGTTGTTTATAAATGTCAAAGATGATCTACAATACTTTTACCTGCGTTAAACATCCCAGTGGAGTTTATGGACCTTAATGGACTGTATGAAGAGCACAATATTTAAGTTTTGTTTCAATTAGAGATGCTACAAAGCAAACATAACTCAACCTGTTCTACTTGCTGCCACTACTCCATAGACCAGAAAAGCAAACATGTATTTTATGCCATCTTTGTGGTAAATGCCATTTTTCCCTTTTGACTGCGACTTTATCTTTTTTCCCAACCCCCCCATCTTTCTCCACTCCTCTTCATTCCTTTTCCCCTCACTTGTTCTTTCTCCCATTTCTAATTTTCCTCAATAGATGGATCCCCCCACCTGCCTCAGATACTCCCATAGGCCAGAGACTCATTCCCCTTGCATCTATCACTCCTGAAGTCACATTACTGCCCTTTACAAGCACCAGGATGTTTTTCTCCTTAATTGTAGCTGCATACATACCTCAACCCCCTCCAGTAATAATAAATGGCCTTGTCCTCCATTATGGCCATTAGGGAGCTCATACTGAGAGTAGCATGCCGCCCACAGTGAAGGGGTGGGGGTTTGGGGGGTTGTGTTGGAAGTTCCTTCATTCCGGAAACACATGTCAGTATTTTGACATGTTGTAAATATGGGGTGTGTCTAATTTTTGGCATTTTTTCCCTCTGGCACCAGCTGCTTATTGTACATACAATAACAGAAACAAAAACTGGAAAATAAACAATAAAAACACTTAGTCTCCAGAGTTTGAGTAACATCACATTGTGAGTCTGCAATCACATGTCTCACAGGACTACAACAAATCTAGAACCCCCTCCCAAAAAAATAAAACAGTAGTACTATATTTGCACAGAAGATGGCACTATGTTCCTATAACATAAAACACATCAAGCTTTATGGTCACAAAGGAGATGAATGCCTAAAACAAACACACACAAACACAATGTTCCAAATTACATGCACAGCAGGGTTTGAATGAACAGGTAGAAGCTGAATGACTGTTTAAAATCTGAACATTTTACAAGGCTATTTTTCAAAGTTATTCATGTGGGAATCTCTGAATTCCATAAATAAGGCTGAAGTTACTCTCCTTCCTCTTAATAATAATAATAATAATAATAATAATAATAATAATAATAATTATTATTATTATTATTATTATTATTATTATATAAGAATGGTCAGGAACACTTAGTATTATCTTTACATTAGAGTAGATGATTCACAAGGACATTTTTTCTTTGGCACATCAACATTTATGAATGAAGTTTAATACCTGTATATCCCGTAGAAAACTGTTAATGCCCCCTGTCCTGCAGATCGGTTTAGGTGGTATTTTTAGAATATTTGTTTGACACTTCTTAAAAATAACTACTTTGTTAAGTAAAGAAGCAATATGGCATAAAAATAAAATAACAACTGGCTGAAGGATGTTGCATTTTCAGTCCTCGTTAGCCCGTGGCTAAGGAACTTAACCCAACAATAACTTTACCTGAACAACAGCAAAACATATTTTATATTTCAAAAGGAAAAATACAGACAAAAACACAGTTTGATGTAGCAGGGGACAGAGAACAGAAACATAAAAACTTAAGAAACCATCTCTTTGCTTGTTGTTCCTGTTCATGTGCAAGCTAGCATTAATACTGCAACACAACTAGCTACAGGAAAATTAGAAAAGAAGCAGTTTAAAACAAAAGTGCTGTGATTTTTTAGATCTTTTATTATTCCTTTATTAGTGTTTGCCTCATTTTAACCATTTAAGCAGATAATTATTCTAGAATGTATCATTTAGTTTCAGTGTTGGTATTGCTGAGAAATTTGCTTAAGTAGTTGTCATCATGATAAAAAGTTCCCTCAGCAAGGATTCATGACCAACCATGATTTGTTGTGTGTGCAAGCCTCTCAAAAACAAAGCAAGCTGGATATTTGACCATTGCAATGCACACTGGAAAAAAAAGTGCCAGATGTGTTGATTTGTACTGGCGCTTTAAATTTAAACTTGTCCGCTGCCCCCCTCGAAAAGTGGTCTCTCAATGCTGATAAACTTATCAATATACAGTACATTTTAGTATTTGATTTGTCCTTTCTTTTCATTTTCAGTATGCTGTATAAACCTTTTTTTTTTTTTTTTTTTTTCTGCTAACTGTTTTCATTATTGGTTGATTTTTTCATGTTACTTTGAGAGATTTCATCTTTTTTGTTGCCTGCTTTTCTCTCTGTTGTTTCATGTGCCTGACACCAATGTACCATTTTACAGTTGGTGATACAAGAAACCAACAAGGAAATCATTACGGATACATTCATAAATATTGGCTGCTTCATTCTTTTAATGGTCATGAGTCAAAAGTTTAAGGTATGGTAGTCCTGGAGCAAAGAGACTCAAGGATAGATCAATGTCAGTCGTCAGGGGGAATGAAAGTCAGTCTGGTGGAAAAGGGGACGGGGGGGCGAAAAACGAAGGAGCTTCAGGCACTGAAAAGTCATATCATAGAGTCATCAGGGTAGGCTGTGGTGGTTTCAAATCATGAATTCTTTAATGTTCTAAGTCCAAATGGTCCCCTGTGTACCTGCAATGCCTTGCCTAGCAGTCTGAAAATAATTGAGCACTTGAGGTAAAGCAAAAGGAAAAGTGAGTAAAGAGAGAGAGTGAGGCTGCAGGACAGGGAGCTGAGGTAAAGGAGGACTGAGGGGATGAATAGACAGAAAGATAGGCATAGACTTCACTTCTTTACAAAATTACCTTACTCTTAGGAATCTGAGCCTGTCATGTGTTCATTCCTGCTATTTGGCCTATCTCACACTCAAGATGAAGATCTGGTGGGAGCTTGGTGATCTAGAGGTATTTCAAGATATGGACCTCAGAGGAGGTTTTTTTTTTTATCTGAGGTCATTAATTGAATCATCCCATCACCTTGCTCAGAGATCAATAATAGAGTTCTGTTCTAAAAATTAAGGCACTGAAAGTGATACTGAACCAAAAAACATGTGGTATATGTTTCCCCTTAGCAGCTTGCTGGCTCAGTAAATTGGTGTCAAGATATTTTAAAACATGATAAATGAACTGATCTTTAGGTTTGGTTTTTAGAATTCAAAGCACTTGATTAGCTTAAACTGAACATGTTATTATTACTGAAATCATTTATTTTACTTTAGAGAACCAGATATTTGAAAATCAATCCCCAAATCAGTCTAAAGACATTTGTTTAATAATGACTGCTACTGCCATTTTGGTGCAGTGAAACCAGGGTTCTAAAACCAAGGTTAAAAACATTGCTCGAGGCAGTGATCCTCAAACAGTGCTCTTTGGGATCCTTGATAATTGCCTCTCTTGGTTTCTCAGCTCACTGAGTACTGGCCACTAACTCTCTTTGCTGGTTGCATGTTCATTAGAAGTCCTCATTCAGTAGTTAGAAGGGATATGAGTTTTTAGCTAGCCCATTAAAGGCCAAATGTCACCAATTTAACTAGGTGCAAAGCACATAAAAGAAGTCATGCATGCTACTGATGTTGAGTACCTTTCCATTCAATATAACAAGCTTCCAGCACAGATCTGCGCTGAATAAAATGTATATCACTGGCTTTTAATTGAGACGTAATGACAAGGACTACTCCATTATTTTTCTATGGATGACAAAATGTTTTAGGTCTTGTTTGTCTCTTGACTACAAGAAAAAGTAAAAGGTAAATCAACATTTTAAGCAAAAATTGGCCCATTATACACTTGTATATGTATGCAGAAATCCATACTAACTGTATCTCCCTGTATGTAACTGTGTATGTAATACCTAAGTGTTGAAGATAGTAAGTAGCTCAAAATGTAAACCCGTCCTACACAAAATGGATCTTTTACAACAGAAAGAAGAACTTCTTGCATGGTGGTCTTTCATGCAACTGATTTAAAATTGTTGCCAGTCAAATACAGTATCTTGTGTTTCCATTGTTCATCATTGTCATTATTTTTGTGTAAATCAATTTAACAGCTTTCCCTTCACATCTGCAGTTTTATGGATGGCTAGTTGATGTTTAGCTTCATAATAGAGCTTGTGACCACAACAAGTTTTTTTTTAAATTTATTTTTCATTTTCTTGAAGAGGTAGATTATTTACTTTTTTTGCCCACTAGCAACACATTTTAATAGAGATTGAATGTGTTAACAGTATTAACAAAAAAAATACATTGAGAGTGAAGATATGGGTAAGTGTTATGTTGCTCTGATTTGGCTCTTCTCACATGTCCTGCCTGTGATTGGGGTAATAGGAGTAATAGGCTTGGAGTGAACATTTAATCTCAGGAGACTGTTAATTCAAGCAAACTGTGGAGGCCTGAGATGATACTTAAAAAATACAGATAGTGGCTGAAAAAAACAAATAGATATCCATCAATCCATAGTTGCTGAACCAAATTCAGGGTCGCAAGGAGCTTGTGCTTCCCTCCAGCAGTCAACAGGCAAAAGGCAGAGTACATTCTGGACAGGCCATCAGTCCATCACAGGGCCACATAGAAATCTGCACACACTAATATATAAGAACAATTTAGAATGACCGGTTTACCTAACAATCATTTATTTGGTCTGCTGAGAGAACCACATTTCTCTGCACTAGCTTCCAGTTGCAGCACGCATCAAATACAAAGCTCTGCTTCTGGCTTACCAGACTCTAACACACACAGCTCCTACTTACCTTCACTCCTTCATCCGGAGCTACATTCCCACTCGTCAGCTATGCTCAGCCGCTGAAAGACGTCTAGCACTTCCACCACAACGGTGCATGAGATCATTATCCAAACTCTTTTCCTCTGTTGTCCCCCGATGGTGGAATGACCTACCAAACTTAGTCCGATCCTCAGAGTCGGCACCTACTTTTAAGAGTAGACTTAAGACTCACCTCTTTAAAGAACACTTTCAGTCTTAATGAGGAATTGATTTATGATAGCAATTTGGGCGTTTATCTCTACAAGGAAAAAATAAATAAACGCACTTAATGTATCAGCGTCGGAATTAAACTGGACTCCAAACAGTCCACCTCCTCATATTGTTTCCTTCTCTTTGATTTCTTGCTTGTATGTCCTCTCAATGTAAGTCGCTTTGGATAAAAACGTCTGCTAAATGACAACAGGTAACTGCAGATGTGAGCAGTTGACAGACTCCTTTTCTTTTGACGCTCCTCTTCAAAGCTCTGTCAGTCAGGCAGAGACACACTATAGTCCAGGATATGCTCCTTTAGCCATGTCTCAGTAAAACACATGATGCTGCATTCCTGATACTCTGGCTGGGTCTTCAACAGAGTTTCAAGTTCTTCCATTTTGTTAGCAAGAGATCTGACATTTGTCAATATGAAGTGACGGTTTAAACTTCCTCTTTCTCTCTCTTCACTTTGCTCCTGCCCTGCATCCATGTCTTCTTCTTTTTAGCCCATCAGGGATCCAGAGTTTCAATCTGAGGATTATTTGAGCCTAGAGAAGTCCATTAACTGCTCTTTCTTGTAAACAAGACTCTCGTTGCCAGTGTCTCGTTGCCATGGTTACCCATCATAACAAGTGACAAAAAGTGACAAATCAAGCAAAAAAAAAACTCAATCAGGACAGCACCCAAATCAGAATAAAAAGTGTTTAAAAAAAGTAATATTTCCAGAAGAAAAAACTAGCGAGAAATATTCAAAAAGAACAAAAATATGCTAGCAAACTCACAGAGCTACTCCAACAAGCTCTATTCCGGAACATGAATGTGTGTCCTTGAATGTGTGGGGAAAACATCCATGCTGCCTGCACAGAGATTCCAGTTGGGACAAAAACTCAGGACCTTCTTGCTGTAAGACAACAGTGCTAACTAACTGCACCATCACAGAGCCCTGAGTGGATACAAAGATGTCATAGGGTAAGGATGAGGTAAGGGATTTTTAACAAATATATGCTTTTTCCAGACATAGATGGAAAGGTTGCAAGGTGGTTTGTTGCACTGTTGGTACCTTTCTGCATGGAGTTTGCATGTTCTCCCTATGCACATGGATTTTCTCCATGGACTCCAGCCTCCTTCCACAGTCTGATATGCATTGTAGGTTAATTGACAAATTAAAATTGGTCCTAGAAGCAAGTGTGTGTGAATGGTTGTCCATTTCTATGTGGCCCTGTGATGGACTGGTGAACTGTCCAGGGTGTGACCCGCTACTCACGCAATGATCACCAAAGATAACCAGAGAAATACCAGAAAATTTACTGATAGAATTAATATAGATGGATGGATCAAGGCAAACTATGCAGTGGCTGTGGCCTAGTGAAAAGTAGCTTGCTTCCAATCAGGGGTTGGTTGGTTTGATCCATCTTCCCATACCACCCCCTGGACTCCCTTGAAAAGAAGATAGTTTAACTCAATGGGAGCTTCCTGGTAAAATGGAGGTTGAAAATCACTGTGAGGTGAAAAAGAAATAAAGAAGCTAAAGAATGGTCCTACGTCCAGACTAAAGGTGAAAAAGTACTTTCATTTTCAAAAGTGTGCAGGGCTGAATCTTTGGTATTCATACCATAGTTGGAATTATACACTCTAGCATTCTAGTTAGCATTCAAAGTCTGCGGGGAGATATATCTCAGGACATTCCTTGTGTGTTTTGTCTCTTTTGTGGAAGATGGAACAATATGATTTGTACAGACTTCCGCTGGCCATGGTCATTGCAAAATAATGGGACATAAAATAAAACAAATTAGTCTGGGCCAAAAATATGAACTGATTGGCCAGATTGCATTTTTAACCTTGTAGCAAAAGCGTTAGAATGTCAAAAATATTACGTTATTTAAGTTTTCCAATAACCCTGCCATGCAATACTGTACAAGATATTGCAACACTATCAGCCTATACACACTTGGCCCTTATGTTCAGCATGAGGGTACAAATAACCTACACCAGTAAGACCTCGCAACATGCCCACAAGAGACAAGGGGGAGGGGTGGGGTGGAGGGGTGGCTTTCTTATGGGCAAATGGCACAAAAACCAGTGAAAAGAAACACCAGCATCATTTGATGAGGCATTCCAAATGTCTCAGGGGTGGGAGAGAGTTGCCAGAGGCTAAATGATAAATATATGTTATTTGTGGTAGAGATGATTCTACTGGCTGTCCTGAGGTGTTCTGTTGCTGCCAGCTCTATTCTGTTTGTCCTTGAAGATGTTGGCTAAAAATGTTGTCGTCTGCTTGGACTGTGTTTTATCCCATGTTTGTGTGTATACTGCCTCTACTCTGAATGATTCTTTTCTTGGTGCTTTTTTAGAGGGTCTTGTATTTTATTTCTATATGTGACTGCCCTGTTTACTCTAAAACTCCCTGTTTTTTCCTTAAGTTATATTTACTCACCCAGAGAAAATGTCTATACTGTCCAGGATATTATATAGAAAAGCAAATCTTTCCTGATAGATATTTTGAGCTTGTTTGTGTAGACTAGCATTAAACAGAATATGCAAAAAAGCCAAAAAACTATATTTACATTCATGGAGCAAACGATTACATTTAAGGAAAATAGTAAAACTTTAAACCTTTAAAGGTTAAGCTATGCTGCACAAAGGAAACTCCTAGCAGTTTCAGTGACATGGGATACACCCCCTCCCCTCATCCCCACCCCCCCCCTATAATTTTAATAAACCATGCCTGTGCAGGACATCATTTCCACTTTAAAGTTTCATTATTCAGAAAAGCTCACTCAAAAGTAGAACTGAAGATTTATGTATAAGGAGACTTACATGTGCCTGTCTTTTATTCCTCCTATGCACTTGAATTATTGATAGAAGTTTTAGAAAATTTCATTTCTGTGCATAACATGGATAATTCGTGCATATGCCTAAAGACAAAACAGCAACGTGAAAAACCTCCATCAGCGAGCGAAACATGGAGTTTGAATATTTACAGTCAGTTAATGACATTTCCATTCTGCAAGCTTGTCAGAAATAACAAAGCCTTGCATTTACCCTCTGCATCTGCTTAAGTCTCTTTTCTTCCTCCCCGTGCCCCAAGTGGCTCAGAAATCCTACTTTATAGCAGAGAGGTGTCAGAATTTTAAACAGGCCCCCCCATCTTTATCCTCTGCTTCCCTGAGCTCCCTCCTTTTAATTCCAGGAAGACTAGGCTGTGGTCGCCTTTTAACCCTTACCTGCTCTTCAGCTGGAATAATGTTGGCTTTTTTCTGTTCTATCAGGGGGGAGAGAAGGTGAGGGGTGATGATGAAGAGAGGAAAGAGATGGCATAAGAAAAGGGAGGATGGTCTCTTAAACAGAGAGATAGAGTTAAGATGGAAAGAAAACAGTGGGAGGTGAGTCTGGGTGTGCATGCGTGTGTATGTGGGTGTGTGTGTATGTTAGTGCCAGTGATAACAAGCTGGAAAAATAAAAAAAAATAAAAAAATAAAATACTGGCACTTGTAGACAAAAATACATGGACAGTTAACAAAGGATGGAGTCATATTATGCACCCATGGGACACTGACTAGCCATATATCAAATCATACATCGAAAAGAAAAGGGCGGGAGGGGGGGGTGGCAGTGACATTTTTTTATGTCCACGTATTGTCAGAGAAAACTGATGACGAAGCACAAAGCCACCAGGTAATGCTCTCATTGTCAGACTGGAGCAACTTCTTTAAGGCCAAATAAAAAGGATGGCCTATAATAATATGTATAATATTACTGGCCTATACTTTAAAGAGGCAATTTCACACAAATTTCATAACTTTGTGGTTATTTCCCAAGTATTAACCTGTAATATGAAACATTTTATATCAGAAAACATCAGGAAACACTGATTAACAGACATTTTAATCTATCTGTGTCAAAATTCAGCTGGATTCGGGCTGTAACTCATTAATATTCATTATTTGAATTCCAGATTGGCCAACAAACTAGCCTATGAGAGCAAGGAATAATGTTTCCTGTCCTGCGCATGGTAACAAAACACATACTCTCTTCCTGTTTGTTACATCTTATGCTGCAGCTTTTAGCAAGCAGACTGCTAGGCGTGGTTTCAACTGCTGGAGCTGATGAATACTAAAGAGCAAAGGAGCTGTGACGAAACAAATACAGGCAATTCGAACTCGGGTGTTATCGCCACCTGCGTAGTTTTATAGACAAAAAACTGAAAGAGAAGTTGTTGACCTGTTTTCACACCCACTATGAAGGTAAGAACACATGTGGAGATAACAGGACCAGCCCTGAGCTGCATGGTGCCCTAGGCAAAAAAGGGATTTTGGTGCCCCCTAATGACCAGAACGGAAATAACGTAACTCAATAACTGGATTACATTGCAAAAAATATTTATTTATGCTAAAATGAACAGTAGAGATGATAAATAGATATAGACAGATATTTAATTATTACTTTTTTTGCTCCGGCCCTGGGAACTAAAATATTCAACAGAAACCTCAGAAAAAAAGTTTGGAATGGCCTCTTTAAATACAATGCAGAGCTGTGAAAAGCTGTTTCAGATACATAATTTTCCTATTTTTTTATTGTCTCACTTAAATGTTTCTGGCCATCAAAAATGTTTAACTTCATGAAATACAAAATTATATTTTAAAATGGTGGTTTTATTTGTTAAGGCAACAAAGCTATCCAAACCAACATGGCACTATAAGAAAAAGTAATTCCCCTCTAAACCTTATAACCTGTTCTACCACCCTTTCTGAGGGATCAACTGCAAACTAGCATTTGTGATAACTGGAAAGGAGCCATTCACATCACTGTGGAGGAATTTTGGTCCACTTTTCAATTGGATTTATTTGGACTCTGACTAAATCATGTCACACCTTTATGCTTTTATTTCTTTTGAACCATTTAGAGGTGGACTTGCTTTAGACATTGCTCTGGGTTCTTTTGTGACCTCCTGGATGAGTCATCGCTCTTTGAGTAATTTTGGTCAGTCAGCTACTCCTATGAAAGGATCACCACCTTCCTATGTTTTCCCCCTTTGTGGATAAGGAGTTTTACTGTGGTTCACTGAACTCTTCAAGCCTTAGAAATGGTTTTGAAACCCTTTTCACACTGATAGACATCAGTGACTTTGTTCCTTATCTGTCCTTGAACAGGGGGGCAATTACATTTTCACACAGGGTAGGGTAAATTTGGCTATTTTTCCTTAATAAATGAACCTGATGATGATACTGATTTAAACACTGCCTTTATGTATTTAAAGGTGGTAAAGAGGATTTTGCCCCAAATGAGAAGTTCAGTGGCTGTTTGTTGTTTTTGGAATGGTGTGCATGTGTTGTGGCCCCCCTTCCCCCAACAGCAGAAACGCCTCTGTTAGAAATTTGCGTAAGAGTCTCCCATTGTTTATCTATCGGCATCGCTGGAGTTTTTTCTGGAACTACTATAACTTTATTTCTTTGAACATGTCAGGATCATCAATGGTAAAGGGCTGTTTATTGTTACTTTTAGCTGTACAATTGCAATTGACAAGCTAGTAGCCAATAGATAATAAAATGGGTTTATTATCTATTGGCTACTTTATTTCAAGCCCCACCTGGTCTATGATTTATTAATATTCTAACTTTTTTCATTTGTAAACCATAAGTACAAGAACGCTACAAGTCGATAAAATGATTTTAAAGTAAATTTGACACCTAAATTTGCTCTTTACCACCTTTTACCCAAGATTTCATAGTTTTATATTTTTTATATTATATACTAATATTTATTTAAGAACTAAAGAAATCTACAAATCTGCAAATACTCTTTCACAGCACTGTGCATGCTGATAACAGTACCTTCCTCAGTCAGCAGGTGATATAAATTTTGATTATGAAACATTCTTTGCACTATACCCAAAAACACACAACCACGCATGCATGCACACACCAACAATAGTCACTCAGGAATATACTATAGCAATAGAATCACATGAAATGAAAGGAGCCAAACTGTCTCCTCTTCTCTTTTTGCAAGTAAAGATGATCAACAGGAGGAATCAGCATGAGGAGATGTCATCACGTCAACATTTACCTCACAGGAATGAGAGACAGCTGGTGGGAGTCAAATTAAATAGGAACAAAGAAAAATTGATTAATCTCTGGGGAAATTCGATTAAAATAATCTAAATTTAGGTTACTCAAATCAAAGTTAATCAAGGATGAATCACAAAGTCACAATGACCCAGCAATCGAAGAGAGGCAAAATCCATCCAGCTGTTTCCTATACGGAGATGCGGGGTTGCATCTTGGACAGGTCACTAATCTGTAACAGGGTCACATAGAGACAAACAACCATTCACACACCATGGGTCAATTTAGAGTCGCTAATTAAGCTATCATGCAGATTTTGGGTCTGTGGGAGGAAACTCGAGTCCCTGGAGAAAACCCACGCACGCACAGAGAGAACATACAAACTCCATCCAGAAAAGCCCCAACTGCGTTTTGAACCTAGGACCTTCTTGCTGCTAGGCAACTGTGAAAGTGATAACAGCCCAGTAAAACACACCAATCAATCTCGATGAGTGAATAAACTTCAGGTGACAGCCACAGCAATCAGGAGATCACACTAAACCAAGATTCCTCTTTTTACAGTGTGTTACTCAGTTAAAGACAGATAATTAATGTAGTGTTATCTTTAGTTTGTTGTTATCAGTGTTGCTCAGAACCTCGCTTGTAATCCCTGAACTGGGACTCAGCTAAAGGGGCAAATATTGGTGACTGCAATAACAATTCTTTTTGCAATGGATTACTTGTTGCAGTATTGCCTGCTTGGTAACATGAGAAGAAAAAAAATGACAAAAAAACAAATAAGCACATCAAATCAGCATCCTGAAATGCAAAAGTGTTTCTTGTGATGGCAATATTTAACTGTTAGCACCTGTGTTAGACTTATGATGTAACTTCTAAAGAGGATGTGGTAAGGCCCATGTGTATTAACTTTATCTCTGTTTATCTTTCCATAGAAATGAGAACTGGTCCAAATCTATCTGTATCCGTGTCTCTTTCCAGTCAGCTCAAACCCCAGTTGGCTAACCCCCAAATTCCACTACGTGCGCTCCGGTCCACTCTCCGTCTCTGCTTGCTTCCGACCTCATATTACAATGCATCCGCTTTCCATCGGCTCCGCTCCGATGCGAAGACCTTAGGTGCACAAATAAGCATGCGCGGGATTTGATTTATTGACATCCTTGTAAAAAGGATGTGTGGTGTCAGGAAGAATCTTGTGCCTTTCCACTTCAAGGATCAGCTGCTCCTCATTCATCTGCAGCTGTCACTCGCTAGTGTTTATTACACAAAACCACGTATAGGGTAGGGATCGATAAAATGGTTTTCAAAATAATATATTTTTGAATTATACGGTGTTCAATTCATGTCTAATCATGCACAAATGTTTGGAAACATACGTGTATAAATATAATAGTTGTTAGATTAAAATACCTATGCGTATGAAAAAAAAAAAAGTGTTTGTTTATCGATTTATTTTGATAAAACGGAAGTTGTGCTTGTTCCCTATCCTGTTGGGGAGGTGTGATTTCTGTACATTGACTGTGGACTTGCGGATTCGGTCCTATTCTCGCCGGATGGCAGAACGGCAGTGCGGCGCACTGCGGAGGCAGTGGAATACAGTGGGGCAAAAAAGTATTTAGTCAGCCACCAATTGTGTAAGTTCTCCCACTTAAAAAGATCAGAGAGGCCTGTAATTTTCATCATAGGTATACCTCAACTATGAGAGACAAAATGAGGAAAAAAAATCCAGAAAATCACATTGTCTGATTTTTAAAGAATTTATTTGCAAATTATGGTGGAAAATAAGTATTTGGTCAATAACAAAAGTTAATCTCAATACTTTGTTATATAGCCTTTGTTGGCAATGACAGAGGTCAAACTTTTTCTGTAAGTCTTCACAAGGTTTTCACACACTGTTGCTGGTATTTTGGCCCATTCCTCCATGCAGATCTCCTCTAGAGCAGTGATGTTTTGGGGCTGACGCTGGGCAACACGGACTTTCAACTCCCTCCAGAGATTTTCTATGGGGTTGAGATCTGGAGACTGGCTAGGCCACTCCAGGACCTTGAAATGCTTCTTACGAAGCCACTCCTTCGTTGCCCGGGCGGTGTGTTTGGGATCATTGTCATGCTGAAAGACCCAGCCACGTCTCATTTTCAATGCCCTTGCTGATGGAAGGAGGTTTTCACTCAAAATCTTACGATACATGGCCCCATTCATTCTTTCCTTTACACGGATCAGTCGTCCTGGTCCCCTTGCAGAAAAACAGCCCCAAAGCATGATGTTTCCACCCCCATGCTTTACAGTAGGTATGGTGTTCTTTGGATCCAACTCAGCATTCTTTCCCCTCCAAACACGACAAGTTGAGTTTCTACCAAAAAGTTCTATTTTGGTTTCATCTGACCATATGATGTTCTCCCAATCCTCTTCTGGATCATCCAAATGCTCTCTAGCAAACCGCAGACGGGCCTGGACGTGTCCTGGCTTCAGCAGGGGGACACGTCTGGCACTGCAGGATTTGAGTCCCTGGCGGCGTAGTGTGTTACTGATGGTAGCCTTTGTTACTTTGGTCCCAGCTCTCTGCAGGTCATTCACTAGGTCCCTCCGTGTGGTTCTGGGATTTTGCTCACCTTTCTTGTGATCATTTTGACCCCACGGGGTGAGATCTTGCGTGGAGCCCCAGATCGAGGGAGATTATCAGTGGTCTTGTATGTCTTCCATTTTCTAATAATTGCTCCCACAGTTGATTTCTTCACACCAAGCTGCTTACCTATTGCAGATTCAGTCTTCCCAGCCTGGTGAAGGTCTACAATTTTGTTTCTGGTGTCCTTTGACAGCTCTTTGGTCTTGGCCATAGTGGAGTTTGGAGCGTGACTGTTTGAGGTTGTGGACAGGTGTCTTTTATACTGATAACGAGTTCACACAGGTGCCATTAATACAGGTAACGAGTGGAGGACCGAGGAGCCTCTTAAAGAAGTTACAGGTCTGTGAAAGCCAGAAATCTTACTTGTTTGT